>OZ024866.1:9565148-9585148 GCA_964017155.1 Oasisia sp. SBJ-2009
AGGTAACAGTTTGTCATCCAGTGAGCCCCAGTCAAGCAGTAGTCTCCTTGGTCCAACCTGCCCCACTGACAACCTCACAATATGTAATTGTCACTTATCATGTGACAACGACTGGTGATTTTGATTGCTGGTATGACATGACAATGCTGCAGCATGACATCATTAAAAGAGAATTCTGCATGTCAAAGTCGACTTAGTGGTGCAAGTGTCGACCAAGATTACTGGCATTAGTCCTCTCCTGACAGTCGCTTGCAAACGCTTCTGTCTGGGATCGCATTTACAAGGCTATCACATTTCCCATGGACTGCCGATGGCTGTTGATTTCACGTCCTGTTAATTTGTACGTCCACTGAAAGATGCCAGTGAGACAAGGCACGGGTGGCAGCTAGTGACGTATTTCAATGGAGAACACATGGTTTGAATACAGACAGGTCTTTCATTGTCTGTATGGCTGGCTGCAATGGTAGCCTTCTACGACAGGACTACATCCAGGAGACTGACTAAACTTCTTAAACAATAAGGATTGAGACTAACACTAGGAAGAATACACATTCCCCAAAGTGGATAATATGTTATATTTCAGTGTAGGTAATAAATCTGACCCAAATCCACTGCTACTATAAAATGGCCCACGTCCATACATTCCCAATCAACTGAGTAAGTTATTAAAGGAATTATGTATAAATGACAAATTACCCTGTAATCAACATCGTCAGCCAATATTGGGGCGAGTTCATCACAATGTCAGATTATGACGTTTGTGTAATTTCAACTGCTATCATGTGTCACCACGGTGTCAACATTGGTAGAGTTTCACCACAAGACAAATTAACATGGGACTATAACAGTTATGACATTGCCAGTTCAAAATATCAAAAGTTGGTTAAACAATTTCATTCCCATATATAACATTAGTGAACATGAATTTTCAATTAATAATTTTATGAACTGACCATATTTTTATGCCCTTTACATTGGCCTGTGGTTACTGGTTAACCATATTGCAACTTTGGGCCAATGTTAAAGCAATGTGATCCTGACTAATCACACATGAACATGTATGTAACTGTGAAGCCAGAGAAAATACGTTCACTGAATACACATGTATGAGAATATTACTAACTTGTAACCCCAAAGTTTTTTATTTTGCGTTTTCTGATGGGCATATAGTGCCATGCTGTGTTTCGAACCTTGGGCAGGTCAGTTCACTCTACACTGATCCTCTACACTTTTATTCAGCTGTATGAATGAGTACCTGGCTACAGACAGTGGTGGAAATTTGTGAATGAATAGTCTTCAAGCATTAATTGACATGTGGCTGAATTCTTGCAAGAGGAATGGAGGTGGTGTTTGATGGAGTAGTTCTGCCAAGGACAGTGTGAGGGACAGTGACCAGCCTGGCCACTGGCCACTGGACTGTATAAGAACCGTTTGCTAATGAACACATCAGACTTAGCCGCTTAGGGCAGTGGCAACTGATTGCTTCACTAAAACCTGCACGAGTCACCTGGGCAGGCAGTGCATGGCTGGATCCTGTGGGCTGGGGGCAATTAGACAGGAATGTGTTCCCTGGGACACGAGCCCAGCAACTGGAGCCAACGTCACAGACACACCTCAGCCTCAGGTGTGAGGTGGGTGCTCCTACAGGGACTGACCCAGTGACTGAAGGAACACCCCAGTCCCTAACCTTCATGTAGGGCAATCTACAGTCAGGGACTGACACAGTGACTGAAGGAACACCTCAGTCCCTAACTTTAACAGTAGTGACCATCAGTGAAACTGTAATTTGAATTAAATTTTGCATACACAGTCTGGTCTCACTTTATAGTCACCCCATAATACTATACACTGTCTGTGACACTAGGACCGTCACAAATGATTGCCATATACACTGTACAGTTAAGTACAGAAAGCAAGTTCCTGTAATGTGGTCACCTTCCAATACAGGTCATTTTTGTCCACTCCTAAGGGTGACCTTAATACCCAGGGTTCGCTGAACAACCAAACTAAACTTTTTTATAGTCACCCCTGTAATTCAGTCACCCTGCAATTAAGGCCTTCTTTAGACTGCTGCAAGTTATTTCTTAACAATGAAGTACATGACATTTGTTTTAATAACAGGTTCATATCTCCACTCAGGCCACCTAACAGGTTCACTTTGCCACTCAGGCCACTTAACATGTTCACTTCGCCACTCAGGCCACTTAACATGTTCACTTCGCCACTCAGGCCACTTAACAGGTTCACTTTGCCACTCAGGCCACTTAACAGGTTCACTTTGCCACTCAGGCCACTTAACAGGTTCACCTCACCACTCAGGCCACTTAACAGATTCACTTCGCCACTCAGGCCACTTAACAGGTTCACCTCACCACTCAGGCCACTTAACAGGTTCACCTCACCACTCAGGCCACTTAACAGGTTCACCTCACCACTCAGGCCACTTAACAGGTTCACCTCACCACTCAGGCCACTTGACAGGTTCACCTCTCCACTCAGGCATTTAACAGGTTCACCTCTCCACTCAGGCCACTTAACAGGTTCACCTCTCCACTCATGCCACTCAACAGGTTCACCTCTCCACTCAGGCCACTTAACATGTTCACCTCTCTACTCAGGCCACTCAACAGTGAGGCTCCACTCTGCAGTTTTCTGTGCACCACTTATCAGAAACTTATTTCTTGGGAAGCTAAAAACATTATTTTTTGTGCATGTTAATAGCTGTATTGTTTGTAAGAAATTGATAACATCCCTGATAATTTTTTTGCTCGGTGTGCACATAATATTCGACCAATCGTTGTAGAGATGACAAATGGTGTGATATCACACGCAATGCCCCACATCATTTGCTGGTGAATGCCTCAAGTTTTGATCTACAATACACCATGTGAAACTACACATGTTCTGTAGATCTCAATTCAGCCGTGAAACTACCTACCCAAGAGATGTTATCGGGAAAATTATTTCTACACACGTTATCTATTCTTTTCATCTTGAAAATACCAGCAGAATGTGCAAGATTGTAGGTTTAATGACATGTGTTTCACAGATAAGCAGTGGGCGTCAGGAGGCGTTTCAAGGCGGACAGGTCTGGAGACAATGGCGTCACATAACGGCTTATATTTGGCAAGGCACGAGAGACTAATACATTCTCACACTTGTCACCAAAAGTACATTTTACATCGCCTAAGGTTGTCTCAAATGCAACGTTATTCTCATGGAACACTCAGTATAAAATAAATTTAAACATTTAATATTTGACTTCGCTGTGGTAGATGAGGCAATTTCAGTTTTATATATTTACCACAAAACAGGTGTAGTCAATGCACGTCACTGGCACTACACCCATCCTTGGCGTGAATTAACTATATATTTTATACACTGTCTTTAGTAATGACTGGATTAACAAACAAAATGTTAAATTGAATGGTGGATGTCATTGTGACACGACAGAGAGCCTGGCATGATCCGGCTGTTCTGCCTACTTTCAGACTCTTATAAATGTTATGAGATGGTTGATAAACACATACAGCCATAGCAAATCAATGTTTCTGAGAGAAATATAATAATTGTCTGTCTTCAGACAATTGTTTCATAAATATTTTCTCAATGTGCAAATATATGGTAAAAACTGGAAGAACCTGTTTCTGTGGCCTGGCACTCTGAAAGACAGGCTTGAGAAACACGGGAAAGTAGCAGAGAACATTGATGAGAAAGTTGCTTCCCCTCTGGGACAAACAGGGCCTGTTACCTCTAATTACAACAAGCTGTAAACAACCGGCAAGACTTCCAGGGTCTGAAATGAACCCTTCTTGTCCCTGTGACTGCAAAAATGCCCACCCCACCACCTCATGTGGGGCAACTAAACTAAACTTGTCAAGTTGTATTTCACACACCCTCCTAGCAGATACATCAAACCCCAGCGTCCCTGGCTGAAATCAAGCCCACATGTTCTCAGGGGTTTTCTTGTTAGTTCTAAATCTCCTGACAGCCCAGCTTGCTAACAGGGTGATATATGGGTCATTATGAGGGGGTCATGTCATGTCCCCTCATTCACAGGCTCATCAATCTCACACTGGCTGCTCACAGTTTGCTAAATATTGCAGCTGATGCCAACCCAAGACACTTCATATTTAAAGACAGAATTTTAAAGTAATCTTGCGTTGAGGTTCAAGAAATATAACTAAGGTTAGAGTTTCTGCATGAACGACACAAAAACTTTATTGTATATTTTTATATGGCGTGAAATTGTTTCAAGACAAAACAAAGGCCTCAAAATATAATTACCTTTAAGAAATTAGATAAAAATAAAATCCATGAGAAGTATACATCATAATTATTACTGTAATTTTTGTATATAGCTGTACCTCTATTTATATTTGAATGCAGAAGTAATGATATTATTGTATTTCTATGTGTATTATAATTATGTACGTATTAATTAATTACACATATTTACACCATCTAAATTTGTATAACTAATGATAAATTAACAATATAAACAATATGTGTGTTTGATTTTCTCATACTTTTATATTTGCTAATATGTTAGGTAGCATAGTCAGTACTGCAGTACTGTATGTATGTTTTGACTGGAATGAGGACTATAATCTGAGATCCAAACTGTCAACATTTCCACCCAAAGTAAAGTTGCAAGGCCCATTGTACATATGAGTAAAAAAAGCTGTCGTCATAGATACATTTTGTGATGGTAGAAATGTATAACTTGCAATCACATCTTTCCTGGTGTGATTTATTATTTGTTATGCCAATTTTAAACCTTTGTTTTTCTCTTCTTAAGAGCTTGCTTCATTTTAACAATAAAACAGAAACTACCTAAGATATTTCAAGAGGTATAATTTTAAAGGTTACAACCTGTGGAACCAGAAAAATATACAAAACACTATTTCACAAATGAACATCTTAAAACCTGCGTAGCTGTGGCAGGCCACACATAACACATGCATATCTGAGGTGAACAAATGTGGTCCGTCTGCCGGTGCTAACCTCCACGGAATGACTTGACTTGACTTGACTTGACGTGACGCAAGGTGCAGACCTCAGTAGACGCTGGTCTTTCCATCTGCCGCACTGGGAGATTTACGCCAGTTTCCTGTGTTTCTTGGCTGACTCCCTGGGAATGGCAGTGAGCCTTGGCTGGCTGGAACAGCTTGCTCTGTGTCGGGCAGGAGGTGGGCCCTTCTAATTGGTGTCTCTACAAGTCTCTACAAGTCTCCTGCAGACACAGTCACTCTGCTGCTGCAATGTGCAGTCATCATCTCATTTAGTCAGCATCTCATTCCATCACTCTGGCCAAGCTCGGTCAATTACTCTACTCATTAGTTGTTGTTCTCCTTGTCTACTCATTAGTCGTTGTTCTCCTTGTCTATTCATTAGTCGTTGTTCTCCTTGTCTACTCATTAGTCGTTGTTCTCCTTGTCTACTCATTAGTCGTTATTCTCCTTGTCTACTCATTAGTTGTTGTTCTCCTTGCCTACTCATTGGTCATTGTTCTCCTTGTCTACTCATTGGTCGTTGTTCTCCTTGTCTACTCATTAGTTGTTGTTCTCCTTGTCTACTCATTAGTTGTTGTTCTCCTTGTCTACTCATTAGTTGTTGTTCTCCTTGCCTACTCATTAGTTGTTGTTCTCCTTGTCTACTCATTAGTTGTTGTTCTCCTTGCCTACTCATTAGTTGTTGTTCTCCTTGTCTACTCATTAGTTGTTGTTCTCCTTCTCTACTCATTAGTTGTTGTTCTCCTTGCCTACTCATTAGTTGTTGTTCTCCTTGCCTACTCATTAGTTGTTGTTCTCATGTGTGTCTTGATGCAGGTCATTTTTTGTCCTCCTTCTCACCTCCACCCTCTCAGTTCACGCTCCGGGTCCACCCTCTGAGTTCACCCTCCACCCCCCGGGCATCTACCCCAATAGCGCTCCAATCACCTACATCATTAGTTATACATTTCTATAAATTTGTCTATTCCATCTGTTTAATTTAGAATGTATAATTGTACAACATATTAACATGTCATTATATGTTTCTTGTAGACAATGCAAATGCGCTGAAATTAGGAGTGATGAAGGCAGTTAAATATATATATGTGTGTGCACAACAATTTTCACAAACATTATAATAACATTCTATTTATTAATAAAAAAGTACTTGTTTACCCAATCATTATCATGTGATTCTCATGAATATGCATGTTTATTTAACATCGTGCAGTTGATGCGTAGCTGGCTCCTACCAGAGTTAGAGTCATTTCGGAAATAAAACACTTGAATTTAAAAAAACTAGTCGTCACAGAAAACTATCTAAATTTGTATCATTGATTTCAATAGTGTAATCTTCATTAACAGATTAAAATTTATACCAGCACTTATAAGTAGTTGTACAGCTGTATAGTCATTTTGGAACTTCAAGTTTAGGCCACCTCTGTGACAACTGGACTTTATATAATAATACAACATTCCTGAAAGTGATAAGTATTGTCATGTAACCTCATCGGACAAAAACAGGGATGTTTTTGCAGTGCACCGTACACCAGCTGGCATTTAGGGAACAGACAAGAGATGTGTAAGATTAGCATGTTTTCTCTTTAAGCATCGTCTACAAGTTAGAATTTTGTGAAACCTAGCCAGGCAAACAAAATGTGGCCCACAAATTCCTACACATAACCAGCAGCAGTGACTGAGTCGATACGATCTACACATGTGACGGTTGTGTGATTTGATCTGGTGGGGGTTGGACGAGTGAAACGAGATAACGACGCATAGAGACAGTAAGAAACACAGGCTTTGTCACGTCAGTTTGCGACGACAATGAACTACAAATTGCGAGCATTGAGACGATCTGATGACTCACTGGCGCGCCCGCCGCGTCAATAGCAGCCACCGGCACCAGCTCCGTGCGCACAAATTACTGGTTTGAAATCAAGATCAACTCGTCACCCGGGGGGATCCTGTAAAAGAAAGACTCGGCCTGCCGAGCGCACCCAAAACCCAACTGCTGGAAGCAGTGGCTGGCTGGCCTCACAGCCATGGACAAAACGAATCCAAGAATCGAGAATAAAAAGAGTGAAACACCCCCTGGGCATGCAGACACAAACTACAGTGGTATTGGTAATTAGAAATGAGGAGGGAACGGTGAGGGGACGTGTGACGCCTCACAGCGCCGTGGACTGGCACTGTTACCCGAGTACTGGCAGCAACAGAGTAAACACCCCTTACGCCCCATTCACATGGATTTGGTTGCAGCCGCAGTGTGCCAATGCATGTAAAACATGGCCGCAGACATGGCCTAACTCTTGTCTCCAATCAGTGCAGAGGATAGAGATGTTTAACACAGCTTTCAGTCAACAGTACATAGTAGCAAGTGTACATGAGTGCCACGCTGCATACAGTAATGTGTTTCTATTGTCACTGCCACAGTGTAAACACTGCAGTGGTCTATGTTTGTAGCACACTGTGTCCACCAGTAAAGCTGTGAGTTAAAATCTTATGTATAATTTCAGTCAGAAATATATTTATTATAAACTGATGACTGCAGTCAACTACAGCTGACTGAACAAGGTGACACTGGATAAAGATGTACACATAATAGTTCTGATAAAGTCTACCAGTGGTAGACTTTATTGTACCTTATTCTTATATTATGTTTATTCATTTATCTGCACATGTTTTTAAATATGGTCCTCTATGCATGCAGCACTGTACAGTTTAAAATAAACATATTGAGTTGAAAGCACACATATTCCGCTTCTCACCTGGACAGTTTCCAGTATATCAATTTAAGGAGCAAATTTTATTTTAAAGTTGGAACTCTGGCTAATGAGCTACGAGAGATGTTTGTACAGCCCCTGGTTTGTAGACATATTCTTAGGGGTGCTTAGAGAAGGGCTGACAGAGAGAGACATGACAATGACTGAGGTGTATGGTATGTGAACTAGGGCCTATAGACCCAATCTAGGTCTGGGGTCCCGAGGCAAAGTGCAGGCTTAGGAGAGGATTGCGGGCCAAAGAACTCATTATTACTATATGTTGAAATTTCAGCGATTTCTCACAAAGTATTTGTTACTGGTAGTTTTATTTACCATATATACAAAAGTACTCATTAAAATATGTATTTTTGTCAGGTACTAATCCTAACCCTGCGTTGGTGTCAATAATTCCCAAATGTTGGTATTATGGAGGAGGGGGTAATGAGGAAAAACCAGGGTAATTGAGTGGGAGGGGTATGGGGGCACGGGGTATGGGGGCACGGTGAAGGAACATGTTTTGTAAAAGATGATCTTTACTGAAGGAATGGATTAATTTATTGGCATGGAAGTTATTGTTAACAATGTTACATAACATTTTAATTACCAGTAATTTATTATACTGAAACATGTAAAAGAGAATGTTGGGCTGGTGGTCATCTTGTGGGATGATGTATAAAAAGAGTAGTTAATAAAAATATTATAAATATTTCTTAACTGAAATACTGGACATTAACATTGTAAGCATAACACAAGACTGAATAATAGTACACAAAAATAAGGAACAATAAAACTAAACTAACTAATTCCATATCCCTATGAAAACACAAGAAGGAAACAATTTCGGGTGACACGGCATTGCCACAGACAAGCCAAATGCACTGGACCAAACTTAATCCTTCGCCGGGCTGAACTGCACATGTTCATGCCTGTGGATTTGCTCTCGCGTGAGTGAACATCCACTTGACAGGGGGAAGTGGGAGGGAAGGAGACCAAGGGGATCAAACAACTACAGGTGTCTCCAGTCTCCGGGCTCCATGTCATGTGACAGACACATCTGTTGTGGACGTGTCTCCAGTTACTGTGCAGGATTCCTCAAATGAACGGAATTGTTGAGTACTCCATGTTGAAACAAACACATTTCCCTTCTATGTGAATGATGTAAATTATAAATGAAATGTCATAGGAAGTATGTGCAAGTTTATAGAAGGTTGAGTAAAACCAGAAAATAGCTGATGTCCTCGGTTACTTGTTTTTGTTATCGCCTCTTTTTCGCTATTTACTATTGAAAACAATTGCTAATTTTAAACACTTTTTGACTGTGATTAAATTGATTGAAAAGAGCCTTGTGCAGAATTTGCCTTGCAAATAGTGTTAGACTATATCTACTGATGTTTTTTAAATTGTATATGGGAAATTTATTTTATTTACTGTAGCTTAACTTTTTTATGTAAACATTAATGTGTAGATTAAGTTTTCACTCTCTAACTTGGATTAATAATTTTTTATATAACCATTAATGTGTAGATTCAATTTAACTCTCTAACTTGAATTAATAATTTTACATAATATATTTATGGAACTCCATGACAAAACTAGTAGCAGTGGTGAAAACTCGGATATGTAATGTAATAATATATAAAACTAACGACAGGACAGACCAGAAGAGTCAAATGCAGGGACAAGAAACTGTTAGTGTAAAAATGAACCAAACATGCTAACAAATGTAAATGAGATCAATAAAATAATATTTAAACAAATCTATTTAATATGGGACTTTGTGAAATGTTCATACTATACAATGAGATTAGGGCACATGGGGATTGTGTCCTATGGAACTTTGGGAAGCAATTTACAGGCAATAAAATTTCAGTGACCTGAGTTACACATTGTGACATTACTGAGAAGGCAACTTACCTGCAACTTCATACCGCAATCACGTTGAGGCAAACTGTTCCTGACTCTATCTCTATAATGCCTGCTCTGTATTACACAGAAACAAAAGCACAGCTGTGAGTTGTCAAAAATTGTCATAATTTTAAACTGATCTGACATAAATGAACAAATTACAAGAAGCATCAAAAGGATTCACACACGAGATGTAATGAAGACTGAACTGCATAACAAGGCTAACAGGACTGGGAAACTAATCCATCAAAGATCATTGCTAGGCCTGGCGGTGATGACTGCTGCCTCCCTGATCCATCACATACTTCATCCTGCTGTCAGGGGCATGTAGGCTTTGAAGCCTCAACATGAAGGACATACACACACATACTGCCTCACCCTTCATACACATAACCAACACTGTCAGTGCGCAACAAGCTTGTTAGCACCGCAACAAGGCTCAGCCAATTTGTTCCATAAAAGTTGTTTCATTGTTGCTTCATTAAATCACATTAGGAAATATGTATTTACAAAACAAACTACTCTGTTATATACATCTTCCTGAAAACATGACAACTTCTGATGATAAAAGAACAACAACCACCCACGTCAAACAATATCATTGTGATGTAAGCTGGACGTACATTGTCTATGGTAGACGGGCACTTAATAACTTATCCTGTGGAATAGCACACGAGTTGGAAGTGAGGAAAGCTAGTCGCAAATGTATGGTTACTTTCTACACATTTCATTTATCAACACAGCCGTTGGAGAAGTAACACATCGTCTTTATGCTGTGTTTATGGGTGATAAATGTCAAAGTATAAATAAGGGCGTCCTGGTGCGCACGACGTTGATCTATCTGCTACACTCTGTCAGAATCATACTGATTAGGGCACGCTTTTGGCGCTGGAGCCATCTTTATAACTAGATACCACTGTGAACACAAGTATAATAAAATATCACGTTCAGTTATGATGTGTAAATAAATTAATTGCAGTCATTTTTATGTTACACTTACATAGAATAATTTAGTTTAGTTTACATTTTACATTAGATTCTCAAACAACAAATTATTTAGAATTTTTTGTCTAAGTAAAACACAAAATAAAAACAAGAAAACCTCTCAGTTAAATCCAGTCATTTAAAGGTTGTTTTCTCAGTTATAGTTGCACTCATTTCAATTTTAATTCATTTTGTGGAAAAATGTAATCTGTCTACACACATGTATGTGTGCTAGCTAGTTTGTGCAATGTTTTTATGAACAGAGGTTGAGGCGAAATGAACTGATAAATTATTATTTTAGTTTGTCCAAAAATTAATGCAAATGATTTGCAAAATTGGAACATTCATGTGAATGTGCAATACAAATAATTCTGCAGGGAGGGAGGGAGGGAGGGAGGGCGAGGGAGGGCGAGGGAGGGAGGGCGAGGGAGGGAGGGAGGGCGAGGGAGGGCGAGGGAGGGAGGGAGGGAGGGAGGGCGAGGGAGGGAGGGAGGGAGGGAGGGAGGGAGGGAGGGAGGGAGGGAGGGAGGGAGGGAGGGAGGGAGGGAGGGAGGGAGGGAGGGAGGGAGGGAGGGAGGGAGGGAGGGAGGGAGGGAGGGAGGGAGGGAGGGAGGGAGGGAGGGAGGGAGGGAGGGAGGGAGGGAGGGAGGGAGGGAGGGAGGGAGGGAGGGAGGGAGGGAGGGAGGGAGGGAGGGAGGGAGGGAGGGAGGGAGGGAGGGAGGGAGGGAGGGAGGGAGGGAGGGAGGGAGGGAGGGAGGGAGGGAGGGAGGGAGGGAGGGAGGGAGGGAGGGAGGGAGGGAGGGAGGGAGGGAGGGAGGGAGGGAGGGAGGGAGGGAGGGAGGGAGGGAGGGAGGGAGGGAGGGCGAGCGAGCGAGCGAGCGAGCAATCTCTCTCTCTCTCTCTCTCTCTCTCTCTCTCTCTCTCTCTCTCTCTCTCTCTCTCTCTCTCTCTCAAACACAATGTGGCTGCCAAATTCAGTAGTTTTATGGCTGATTGTCTGCCTGGCAACTAAATGAATAAAAACAGATGGAATTATTTTGACCAGTTAACATTAGCAAGCACTACCCTTTCCACATTTGCAAATTCATTCATCCAGATCACTTTGAATGAGCACAACTTCACAAGGAACAGCTCCACCCCCCTGTCCCTTCCACTTCCCAGCAAGGAACACCTCCACCCCCCTGTCCCTTTCACTTCCCAGCAAGGAACAGCTCCACCCCCCTGTCCCTTCCACTTCCCAGCAAGGAACAACTCCACCCCCCCTGTCCCTTCCACTTCCCAGCAAGGAACAGCTCCACCCCCCCTGTCCCTTCCACTTCCCAGCAAGGAACAACTCCACCCCCCCTGTCCCTTCCACTTCCCAGCAAGGAACAGCTCCACCCCCCCTGTCCCTTCCACTTCCCAGCAAGGAACAGCTCCACCCCCCTGTCCCTTCAACTGCCTAGTAAAGGAACAGCTCCACCCCCCTGTCCCTTCAACTTCCTAGTAAAGGAACAGCTCCACCCCCTGTCCCTTCAACTTCCTAGTAAAGGAACAGCTCCACCCCCCTGTCCCTTCCACTTCCCAGCAAGGAACAGCTCCACCCCCCTGTCCCTTCCACTTCCCAGAAAGGAACAGCTCCACCCCCCTGTCCCTTCCACTTCCCAGCAAGGAACAGCTCCACCCCCCTGTCCCTTCAACTTCCTAGTAAAGGAACAGCTCCACCCCCCTGTCCCTTCCACTTCCCAGAAAGGAACAGCTCCACCCCCCTGTCCCTTCCACTTCCCAGCAAGGAACAGCTCCACCCCCCTGTCCCTTCCACTTCCCAGCAAGGAACAGCTCCACCCCCCTGTCCCTTCCACTTCCCAGCAAGGAACAGCTCCACCCCCCTGTCCCTTCCACTTCCCAGCAAGGAACAGCTCCACCCCCCTGTCCCTTCCACTTCCCAGCAAGGAACAGCTCCACCCCCCTGTCCCTTCCACTTCCCAGCAAGGAACAGCTCCACCCCCCTGTCCCTTCCACTTCCCAGCAAGGAACAGCTCCACCCCCCTGTCCCTTCCACTTCCCAGCAAGGAACAGCTCCACCCCCCCCCCTGTCCCTTCCACTTCCCAGCAAGGAACAGCTCCACCCCCCTGTCCCTTCCACTTCCCAGCAAGGAACAGCTCCACCCCCCCTGTCCCTTCAACTTCCTAGCAAGGAACAGCTCCACCCCCCCTGTCCCTTCAACTTCCTAGCAAGGAACAGCTCCACCCCCCTGTCCCTTCCACTTCCCAGCAAGGAACAGCTCCACCCCCCTGTCCCTTCCACTTCCCAGCAAGGAACAGCTCCACCCCCCTGTCCCTTCCACTTCCCAGCAAGGAACAGCTCCACCCCCTGTCCCTTCAACTTCCTAGCAAGGAACAGCTCCACCCCCCTGTCCCTTCAACTTCCTAGCAAGGAACAGCTCCACCCCCCCTGTCCCTTCAACTTCCTAGCAAGGAACAGCTCCACCCCCCTGTCCCTTCCACTTCCCAGCAAGGAACAGCTCCACCCCCCTGTCCCTTCCACTTCCCAGCAAGGAACAGCTCCACCCCCCTGTCCCTTCCACTTCCCAGCAAGGAACAGCTCCACCCCCCTGTCCCTTCAACTTCCTAGCAAGGAACAGCTCCACCCCCCTGTCCCTTCAACTTCCTAGCAAGGAACAGCTCCACCCCCCTGTCCCTTCAACTTCCTAGCAAGGAACAGCTCCACCCCCCCCTGTCCCTTCAACTTCCCAGCAAGGAACAGCTCCAACCCCCTGTCCCTTCAACTTCCTAGCAAGGAACAGCTCCACCCCCCCTGTCCCTTCCACTTCCCAGCATGCTTTGACCACGATGGCCACTGTATCAACCACATGATTGGCAGTGTCATCACCAGGCTAACTCTGTGGCCAGAGGTCAACTGGCTGTGAAGTGAGACAGAAGGCTGTCAACACTGGGGGCCTATACATATTTCATGTGGGGGGGGGGTGTAGAGGGTGACATGTGGAGGTGTCGCAGCCAAGTGGGTGTCGTCCCCCACTGTTGTCCCACACACCACCTGTCTCCAGTGACAACTGACACACCTCAAACAACCTATCACTACTGCCATCTATCCTGTCACAGGGTGTCAGCTGATCACCCCAGTCCACGCCCCAGGGGTGTCAGCTGATCACCCAGTCCATGCCCCAGGGGTGTCAGCTGATCACTCCAGTCCAAGCCCCAGGGGTGTCAGCTGATCACCCCAGTCCAAGCCCCAGGGGTGTCAGCTGATCACTCCAGTCCACGCCCCAGGGGTGTCAGCTGATCACTTCAGTCCAAGCCCCAGGGTGACAGCCTAAAGTGTATTTATGAATATTATCGAGTGGGCTTTTTGACATTTTTAGCTCACAAAGTCAAAATGTCAATTTTCAGACTGTAAAAGGTTTGTTTTTTACTTATTATTAAAACATAATTAGTTTTAATCACAGCACTACTGAGTTAGGTTTCAACTTTAATTACTGAAATTAGAATTAAATAATTAGTTATAAATTTATGGGCATTTTGTCAAGGTATTGATGAGAGCAGTGTCCTGGGAGGCTAAACACACAGCTCCACTTGTTACTTTTTATCCTATTTCACCATCATATTTAATACAAAATTTGTTAACAGTTGGGCGTAATGAAAAATTAAATATTTAAAACTGCTGGGAAGTTATGTAAAATCTGATAAAATCCACAGTTTTGGAAAACGTTTTACCGGTACTTGAACATTAAATCTCATAAAATATATATTTGAAATTGGCAATGCATAGCAAATAAAACATTCCTAGCATTAATTCTCGTTAGCAATGCAAGGGAAAACCTAATCCCACATTACTAACTGGGTCCTGCATCAGCAATACACGTAGACAGTGTTGTTAAGTTTACAAAATACTTGCTCCGCCTGTTTACTACAAGACGCATTCATACAGTTGCTTATATTAATGTGGTTTGACTACCAGAACTATGACAACAGTTTGTTCTAGGATACTTAGAACTGTGTATTGTTATGTTATAAGTAGTATATTTTATTTCATGCAAAGTATTTTGAGCTTTTAAGAAAACTATGGTTAAAGGATCATAATTTATTTTATATACATATATATATATATATATATATACACACATATATATATATATACATATATATACAAATATACTTTATTACTGTCTTTAACTAAAAATATCTACTAGTATTGACTTATGACAGACCTTTGCACTGGTAGTTGGTTCTAATCTGGTAACAATAAAATAAAATAAATTATTTTAAAATAATTTACAATAATTATAGGAACACAAATTCAGTAATAGACAATGGTTACCGTCAACATTTCTATTAATGTAATGTGTAAATAATTTACTTTTATAATGTATAATGTCTTGCATCAAAAACACTATCTATAGGTAACTTTACTTAAAATTTACTTTGAAAACCTGTTATTCCACTTTACACGTTATCATTCCATGTTTCTGACTCTGTGTGCAGCTGCTGCCATTCTACTTGCTGAAGCAGCATATTTCAGCGGAAACAGAACATGATTCCATTCCAGTGATTCTCATCCGACTAAACAGCTTATTGTGCAACGCATGATTTGGTTAAGTGGAACCCAAGTAAAACTAATTACATAACATCTCCGTGAGTCTCTCCCAGAAGGTGGCCGGGTGTAACTCGATCAAACATACGGCTTGACAGTTTACAATTTCAGTCACTTCACGCTGAATAGAAATGCAACCGGCCTAGTCAATTGAACATGTGTAAAAACACTTGCTTTCGAAGGGGGCATTACTAAAACTATTGCCAGGGGGTTAACAAACAACCTATCAGGCCAGTGCAGATGTGTTCAAACTCAGTAATAACATGTTTAACACAAGCACACAATTGCCATTGAACACCTCAGGGTAAAGCTTTCACATCACCTCTGACAAAAGCTCATATTTCATATCGCGTGTAACATCTGACACATTACGTATGCTAAGAATCTTAAAATAGACTTCACAATGGTTAGACCCGCAGGCGAATCAAAACCAGCCTCAATTAAAACATACCTCTGTCGTACTATAATGATGCCTTGTGGGTAGTGCTGCTGTAAAAAGTTCTACTCACTACTCAATTTCATCCAACGAACACATGCAGGAATTTCAATATAAGGTAAAGCGTAAAAACACCCAATGCAGTAAGTGAGTGAACCCTAGGGACATCAAACTGGGGATGGGGAAAGAAAATAGGGGTATACTCTTATCCAAGCTATTAACCTCTGGGTAAACCACAAATATGAGACAGCGCAAACGGAGACCATAAATACACCCCAATTAATCAAGAATGTAAACGGTGAATGCAATATCACAATGTCAATCACAGATGTAACTTTGCGATTGACGAAACCACAATAACATCAGCACAATTTAAACCACATGTTTACAGTAATGTCCCATTTAAACAACAACAATACACTGATACGATCTGAAAATAGCCATACAATAAATGTGTAAAGGGCAATGATTGGCCGGATTTAGAAAGGACTTTAAGAAAACATAATCTCTGTTCATCTATGGCTCACCTAATGCACCGTGGATTTTATAATTACAACTGTAAACTGATTCTGTTCGATATAACTATTTTCCCACACAATGTTGCAGCTTTCAAGCATTATTTTCTATTTTAAGAACCATGTTGACTTTGCATGAACCAGGCAGAGTCTGTGTGTAACGTGTTGTTTTTGCATGTGTTATGTTTAATTAAAACACCAGTGCTGCAGCTTCTTTACTAGCACTGGGTCGTCCTTCCATCCACCCTGCGATGCTCATGACAAAGGTAATATGCTACACTATATGTTATTACATTGTCTGCTATAATTGCAGCTAAAAAAGTCACTTCCTTCTGACGTTAAAAGTTCAAATTGCACCAATTAAAGGATACAATTTCAAACTGTAAAAATGACAACAGTGAAGATGGCCAGTAGAGCATGACATAACATGACATCTGCAACGTGCACAAAACATGTCACTTCATCCTAGTTGACAACATTCCAAGGCAAATTAACAAACTACATTGCTCCTGGTGATTTTCTTTATTGTCCTGTAAAACAATTAAATGGACGTGTCCAAATATACACCAGGCACAGACTGCCAGCTAACTGTGCTGTTAATGAGTTGCTGGACATAGATGACCCCTACAGCAAATGTCAACACCGGTAACAGATCCTAAGACAAGCTGAACAGGTATTACACGTTAACAAATTATCATTAAAATACTGTTCTATGACTCAGAAAGATAGACAGCAAGTAAAGAATGCTATTAACGTGTCCTAGTGTATCAGCAAGTTAATAAGATGTCTTAGGAAGTTAGGACATACAACGTACAGACATAAAATTAACAATACTATTAATATGTTAATAGAACTGTTGCAAAATGTTTTGAAAAAATAATTTTGAAAATACAGAAGATACCTCATGTTAATTTGATTGCCACAATAATGATTAGGACACAACAGGTGGCGCCATCAGGTGGGCAAACTTGCAATAGACATACAGGTGCTGCCATCTGGTTATTAAGAGCGCAACATTCAGGTTTATGGTGCCTCCTAGGCAGTAGTCTCGCTTAACCGACTGTCGGTCGGCTGAGGAACTACGCCGAGAAGACAGTCTGGTTACATTAACGGCTTTTGTTTGGGTAGCAGCCGTGATCTATAAAATGCTGCCACCTCACGGACACTGCCGTAATATATATTTTTATAAACAACTGCAAATTTGTATTTCTATTTATTTTGTGTTAATATATGTTAAATTTTGAATAGTTTTTATAATACAGCATTATTTGATCAAAAGGTTTCCTTATTTAATGTGTATGCTATCCGTGTCGGGCTAGACAATGCTGCCACCTCATGGATACTGGTTAATCCTGCCGTAATTCTTATTTTATAAACAACGGTAAATTTGAATTTTTGCTTACTTTTGTGTTAATATAAGTTCAATGGTGAATACTTTTCATATGATATTATTATCTTGTAAAACTATATCGTTATTTAAATTTATATTTCATAGTTGGCCTGAGAGCCAATCAGCGTCTCTACCCTAATCTGGGGTACGGCTGCCCGGATGTAGAAACTTAAGCCCATATACTGTCCCAGGCGGAGTTGGGGGGGCTTAAAAGTGCTGCCACCTCACGGAGTCTGGGTAGCTGAGGCTACCTAGGCAGTGACTTTTCAACCCTTTAGACCTCAGCCATTTTTTATGTAAAGCCCCTATAGTCTAGTCGGAAGAGGGGGGTACCGTACACCCCGTGAAATATACTTTTAATTGGTATCACTAGATCGGAAAAAATACGTAGAAAACGGTTTGCTATGTTAACAAGTCAGCAAAATGTCCCACGTATCGTTTTTATGCAAATTAGTGCCGCCATTATTGAAAAATCTATGTTTTACTGTATCTCAGCCAGTATTGCAGATAACCGACAAACTAAGATGTATAGACCCATGTTATGAGGGTCAGCGACAATAATAAAGTTATTGTTGACATGATCACATGTGTCTTTGACAGTTTAATATGCAAATTAGTGCTGCCATTAATCGAAAAATCATTTTTTCACCATATCTCGGCCAATATTGCACATAACAGCACTAACAAGGTGCAAACACTTTGGCAGACTTCTTCTGCAGTCTACCCTGGTAATGATTTGGACCAGCCGACACCATTTCGCTAACTAAAACTGCTACTTACTTGTTCCATTCTCCTCTTCCTGCCTCAATGTGACGGCTGTCTCTAGGTCCTTCACTCTCAGGTAGTTCTTTATACTCTCAGCCTTCGCCATCCAGCGTGAAACCTCGATTAAAAACATCATACAGTAAGTGCACATTTTGTGTTTGAAATACACTCGGACAGAAAGAAAACATATCTTGTGATGATGGTAAACTTTTCTGCATGGATGGGTGTTTTTAAAAATGTCAGAAATGTTATTATGCAACGACACAAATTCAACTCTTAAAGTTTAGTCAAAAATGTTGGTTCAAAGAAATAAAAATGACAATGAGGTGTCATAATTCAATAGAATCTAACTCTATGAGGCAAAGTGACTTATCAATATAGTGTACCCTGGGTAATAGTAATCAGTGAGTATCCATGGAACAAATGGAAACAGTGTATCATGATGACATAAAATACATATGACTTTATATAGTGTAATGCTAAAACACTGCGCCTTGCAGTAAACTTATTGCAAATTGTAAGATAAGGATACAGACTTTTATGCGCTGTCAGTTTAATAAATAAGTGTGAAGGTGAATTGAAAAAACCGCCCTTCCTGTGGATGGCATTCACAGACACAAGTACACAAGAAGGGTGCTGGAATATTTGTAATACATTTTTTTAAATTTTATGATTAAATTTTAAATGTTCTTCACATTAATGTAAATATTAAAAATGAGTTGTGGCACACTGCAAGTACTTCACTCAACGTCTTCACAATCAATGTGTTTGCACAACTGTTCTTAAGTATATTGCACAGGTTTACAAAATGAATACTTTATGGAACACTTTTAGCTTTTAGTTAAAACTACTTCTTCCATGACATAAGATAAAAACCAATCTACTTGTACATAGCAGCATAACCAACCTGTGACTGCAGCACATCTCGTCTGTGACCCTTGGGTTCAACTGTGACAGAAACATTGGAGGGACTTAATGACAAACCACCATGAGTTGACGTGATGTCATCTGTGGGATGAGATGGAGGAGGTGACAGGTGGGTGGGTTGAAGTGACATCATCTGTGGGGTGAGATGGAGGAGGTGACAGGTGGGTGGGTTGAAGTGACATCATCTGTGGGATGAGATGGAGGAGGTGACAGGTGGGTGGGTTGAAGTGACATCATCTGTGGGATGAGATGGAGGAGGTGACAGGTGGGTGGGTTGAAGTGACATCATCTGTGGGGTGAGATGGAGGAGGTGACAGGTGGGTGGGTTGAAGTGACATCATCTTTGGGATGGACTGGAGGAGGTGACAGGTGGGTGGGTTGAAGTGACATCATCTGTGGGGTAGACTGGAGGAGGTGACAGGTGGGTGGGTTGAAGTGACATCATCTGTGGGGTAGACTGGAGGAGGTGACAGGTGGGTGGGTTGAAGTGACATCATCTGTGGGGTAGACTGGAGGAGGTGACAGGTGGGTGGGTTGAAGTGACATCATCTGTGGGGTAGACTGGAGGAGGTGACAGGTGGGTGGGTTGAAGTGACATCATCTGTGGGGTAGACTGGAGGAGGTGACAGGTGGGTGGGTTGAAGTGACATCATCTGTGGGGTGAGATGGAGGAGGTGACAGGTGGGTGGGTTGAAGTGACATCATCTGTGGGGTGAGATGGAGGAGGT
>OZ024866.1:9590148-9797648 GCA_964017155.1 Oasisia sp. SBJ-2009
TGAAGTGTTGGCCTCACAGTGAATGCTGGGAATGAACTGATGGCCTCACAGTGAATGCTGGGAATGAACTGATGGCCTCACAGTGAATGCTGGGAATGAAGTGTTGGCCTCACAGTGAATGCTGGGAATGAAGTGTTGGACTCACAGTGAATGCTGGGAATGAACTGTTGGCCTCACAGTGAATGCTGGGAATGAAGTGTTGGCCTCACAGTGAATGCTGGGAATGAAGTGTTGGACTCACAGTGAATGCTGGGAATGAAGTGTTGACCTCACAGTGAATGCTGGGAATGAAGTGTTGACCTTACAGTGAATGCTGGGAATGAAGTGTTGGACTCACAGTGAATGCTGGGAATGAAGTGTTGGACTCACGGTGAATGCTGGGAATGAAGTGTTGAACTCACAGTGAATGCTGTGTATGAAGTGTTGGACTCACAGTGAATGCTGGGAATGAAGTGTTGGACTCACAGTGAATGCTGGGAATTAAGTGTTGGACTCAAAGTGAATGCTGGGAATGAAGTGTTGGACTCACAGTGAATGCTGGGAAGGGAATGAAGTGTTGGACTCACAGTGAATGCTGGGAAGGGAATGAAGTGTTGGACTCACAGTGAATGCTGGGAATGAAGTGTTGGACTCACAGTGAATGCTGGGAATGAAGTGTTGGACTCACAGTGAATGCTGGGAATGAAGTGTTAGACTCACAATGAATGCTGGGAATGAAGTGTTGGACTCACAGTGAATGCTGGGAATGAAGTGTTGGACTCACAGTGAATGCTGGGAATGAAGTGTTGGACTCACAGTGAATGCTGGGAAGGGAATGAAGTGTTGGACTCACAGTGAATGCTGGGAATGAAGTGTTGGACTCACAGTGAATGCTGGGAATGAAGTGTTGGAGCGCCCGGCTGTAGTGTTCCACCGCCAGATGATACTTCAGCTCTGTGTCATACTTCACGGCCGCTGTCACCAACTTAACCTACCCAACAACAAACAACACCATAGTTGTCACCAACTTAACCTACCCAACAACAAACAACACCATAGTTGTCACCAACTTAACCTACCCAACAACAAACAACAACATAGTTGTCACCAACTTAACCTACCCAACAACAAACAACACCATAGCTGTCACCAACTTAACCTACCCAACAACCAACAACACCATAGTTGTCATCAACTTAACCTACCCAACAACAAACAACACCATAGTTGTCACCAACTTAACCTACCCAACAACAAACAACACCATAGTTGTCACCAACTTAACCTACCCAACAACAAACAACACCATAGTTGTCACCAACTTAACCTACCCAACAACAAACAACACCATAGTTGTCACCAACTTAACCTACCCAACAACAAAGTTGAACAAACAACACCATAGCTGTCACCAACTTAACCTACCCAACAACAAACAACACCATAGTTGTCACCAACTTAACCTACCCAACAACCAACACCATAGTTGTCACCAACTTAACCTACTCAACAACAAACAACACCATAGTTGTCACCAACTTAACCTACCCAACAACAAACAACACCATAGTTGTCACCAACTTAACCTACCCAACAACAAACAAAACCATAGTTGTCACCAACTTAACCTGCCCAACAACAAACAACACCATAGCTGTCACCAACTTAACCTACTCAACAACAAACAACACCATAGTTGTCACCAACTTAACCTACCCAACAACAAACAACACCATAGTTGTCACCAACTTAACCTACCCAACAACAAACAACACCATAGTTGTCACCAACTTAACCTGCCCAACAACAAACAACACCATAGTTGTCACCAACTTAACCTACCCAACAACAAACAACACCATAGTTGTCACCAACTTAACCTACCCAACAACAAACAACACCATAGTTGTCATCAACTTAACCTACCCAACAACCAACAACACCATAGTTGTCATCAACTTAACCTACCCAACAACAAACAACACAATATAGTTGTCACCAACTTAACCTACCCAACAACAATCAACACCATAGTTGTCACCAACTTAACCTACCCAACAACAAACAACACCATAGCTGTCACCAACTTAACCTACCCAACAACCAACAACACAATAGTTGTCATCAACTTAACCTACCCAACAACAAACAACACCATAGTTGTCACCAACTTAACCTACCCAACAACAATCAACACCATAGTTGTCACCAACTTAACCTACCCAACAACAAACAACACCATAGTTGTCACCAACTTAACCTACCCAACAACAAACAACACCATAATTGTCACCAACTTAACCTACTCAACAACAAACAACACCATAGCTGTCACCAACTTGAGCCTCTTAACATTTCATAACTGTTTTTGATTCTTTAAGACATTCACATTTTTAACCTTCAAACAAGACCATTTGTGTTAACATACCACTAAACAGCATTTGGTAGAAATTACAGAAATATCTGTGATATGTGATTCTGTGAATCATCGAAAATTTCCAAAATTAAAATACATATAATGAAATGATGCTGAAACCTAAGTATAATTGAACTGGCTAATATATTTGTATGTTAAGTTTTCCTCGTAATCTTTTTGCAATTCCCTACACAATATTATTGATTCCTGCTGGTAGCCATGGTTTCTGTATCAGTCGTAATGATCTTATTGTACATTTCAGCCTATGGCTGACAGAGAATAAACATTGTTATTATTATAATTCCAACACCTACCGCAGTGGGTAGAGAGGTCGCCTGAGGCTGGTGCTCAAGGTCAATGAATGGACTCGTGAAGAATTCCTCAAACGACATGCGCCTGTCTGGGTCACGCTGCAGAAGTCCATGCAGCAACTTTCTGCAGCTGTCCGATACATGCACACCGGGTGGGAGCTGCACCAAAGTAATGGCTCATGAAACACTGAATAAATCACTGTCAGGTGGTAAGATTAAAATACTAATTATGTTTATTTCAGTATTTCTTGATGTTAGCCATCAAGAATTACTCTTAAATATTTGACTGCTACATGCAGCTTTTGTTAGCGAAGTTTTTCTGCTATGCTATAGGTATGTCACATGACCAGAGTCACATGACATGTGCTGCAAAAGGATGAGTGTGTCTGAAATATTAGTTATATGAAATGAATACCAATGGCCTTTTGGCCTGTTTGCCTTGTCACACATTTCTTAGTGACCAAAAGGTGCACACGTTTTATCAGGAGTAAAACCTTAAAAAGTGATATTCCTTTCACCAACAAACTATTTAAGTGCACAACGTAATGTATTATTACTTAAAATAAAAATATTGATAAATATTTAAATTAAGTTTTCATTGGGACTTTCCACAAAACCATCCCAACAAAATTTCCAAGAATTATCATGGTTACCATGGTAAACTAAGTCATATTAACATCTTACCTTCGTTCCATACTTATTTAACACACTACTAATTTTGTAACGATAAGGCAGAGTTTTTAACATATGGTAGTTAATTAATTACCCCTTGAGGGAAGATCGTAATTAAAACAACATTTCACAAAGAGCTGGACCCATTAAGAAACATGTGTTATGTTATCAACTCAAGAACAGTTTAGAGCATCGTCATTGTGGCCAAGTCAACTGAGGATGTAGTTTTGATTACACATACCTGAATAGGTCTTGAATCTTTTATCTTCTTTGCAAGTTCGTCAAGTGACTTTGAAGCAAAAGGCGCTTGACCGAAAAGACATTCTGAAAAGTTATTCAGTTATGTTAAAGAGATACATTCTAGCCAGCCAGGGCCTAGAGGCCTAGGGGCAGCGCTTTATGCAGGATCAAATTTTTGCCCGTCACAACTTTGGGAGCAATGTGCAATTATTTTGGAAGACCTTTTTTTTTCTTTCTATCCTATATCCAATCAATATCACACAACAATATTAATACTGTCTTATTTATTTCAGATGTCAATTTTCGTTTATAACCCAACCATGCCTATACAAAAACGTAGTTATATTATGTAGCAGTGTAAAAAACAATTTCAGTGCAATTATTAAATAATTTAAATTTTTTATTCACTTCTTCCAACAGAACACATTTTAGGTAAATTATGCAGTCATTATATTCAGTACTCTCAACCAATGTTAGTGACAATGACAGTAATGGTGTCGTCAAATCTAGCCGGCGTGGCCGTAGGCGGGCTAACGTTCTCGGCTGACAGTGACACGCTAGCAGTAACGACGTCGTCCGACTCGTTGGCAGCCTCATTGCCATGGCATTGGGGACATCAGCACGATGTACATCGGCTATTATTGTGAATGAGTCAATGACAGTCGATGGCGTCGGCGGTGAAGTAGTTGCCGTAACAGTTGGCGTCTGTGTTTCCGTAAAAAACTGGGTTATTGTTAGTTTGCCACCCTTCCCCTTCGGCGGCATCGCGTGGACGATAATATGTAATGTTTATTCGGTCGTCGTTAACGTGGCCTCGTCTTAAATCTGATCATTCCCGGGAGTCACTCCAGGCATGAATGCCATAAAGTCGAAATGTTAATAATATACAGGCATATAACACTTGTATAGTTTATTACTGATGTAATCTCCCTAACGTCTATGTAATTTATATGAATTTTTGATGCTTTGAAAAATGCGCATAATCTGTATTATAAAGTTTGCGTTACTAGTTAATTCATGCCCATTATTATTGACGTGTGACACCCCAAAAGCATTACATTGACCCCTCTAGCAGCAAATGAAACCACGTGTAGGACCGCCGCTATGGGTAGGCGCCCTACACGCGTGCGTAAAATGAGCTTCTTGCGCTGCACTACCGCTATGCCTGCAGTGTATATTTATAGTACGCGTGAATAGTTTGGTGGTAGGCATCTTTCACAGTACTGGACAGATTTGTTTCTGGGGGATACAGAACACGTTATATTCAAATGCTGACACGGTGACACCCGTCATACAAACTGCCAGGACGAGGCCTTGTGACACTGTGACGGGTTGTCCCCCGTCCTCGAAAAATATCCCCCGTCCATATTTGAAATTGCCCGTCCAAATGACGGGTGGACGGGTCTCTAGATAAAGCTATGCCTAGGGGCCTAGGGGCCTAGGGCCCATTGTGCATTGCTACTGCCAATGGCCAATCATCTCCATAAAGCTGGGGGAGTTATGTTGAACTATAGCAACTGACTTCAATGAAACAGCAGAAATACACAACCAGTTATTAGAAGTCAGATACATGACTGGTGGAAGCCAATACAATGACCCATTCACATCCTAAACATTGTATGTAATACGAGCATTGCATGGCTGAAATCACCTAAGATATTATATCACAAGACCGGAGGATGACCACACTCCTTGTGGGCGACTTCATTGGCTGATGTTAAAAGAGAATTGTTCTTAATGGATCTGCCAAGGTTAGAGAAGATCTGGGGCAGACGTAGTCAGCTGCAGCGACCTCTGGTGAGTGAAGATGAAGAAATATAAGTATATTGAATAATATGAAAATGTTTCCTTAATTTTCATGATTGTCTCCGCATGTGCTAAGTAATTAAGTATGCTGAATGTTGCAAATTGTTAGCCTTACAGTAACTAACTTACATAAGGTGATTTGGTATTTCCAAATTTCTAAAATGCAAGGCATCATGGGACCTATGACGGAAACGTGTTTGTGGATTAAAATTACAGATGGGTTACGTTTACAATGATATCTTTACGTCAAAGCTGTGTCAATGTTTTTTTGTAAATATTTGTTTGTTTGCCGCAGCAACTCACAAAAAGATTTCCTGCACCCGAGCCAAAAATAGCTGTCTAACATATGTCCTATCAATGTTGTGATTTTAGCACAAATACATACTTTATAATCTCACTTCTAATATCCTGTTTATTTTCCATAATATAAAATACAAATTTATAAAATAATATACACAGATCATTGGAGTTAAAGTGATCACATTTTTCAAAAACATAACAAAGATAGAAAACGTAGTGTAGAATCGCCAATTTGTGATATGAATTATTTAAAACAAATACGGCAACAAAAAAATGGATTTCAAAAGAATGCAATGGCACAGGGGCAGAGTTTCGGACTCTCAACTAAGAGAACTTGGGGTCGAATCTGGTGTCAAACCTTGGGTAAATTTTCTTCCATCTCTTGCTCCAGTTCACTCAGCTGTATGAGTTAGTATCTGGCTATAGACAGTGGTGGCATGAGCAGCCTTCATGCATTAATTATAGTGTGGCTGGATGCTTCCCAGAGAAGTTGAGATGGTGTCTGAGTGAACAGGTCTGTCAGGGAAGTAAAGTGTAAAGCGCTCTGAGCAATCCTGAGGATTGGATACTGCGCTTTATAAGAACTTACCTTTACTTTACCATTCTAAATAAGGAAATAAATAAATATATTCACAACTAAATAGCAACATATTTTTGTAAAACAATTGATTGAAAATTACAATGTTTTGGTACAATAATGCTGACTATCATAATAAGATTACGCAAAGGGAATATGTTTCACCCCAGCCAACATGTGGCATGGAGACCACGGTAACAAATTGTGATTTTTGAGATTACATGATATATCAAAAATTGAACTGACCATAGAGGATGACCCCAACTGACCACAGGTCAGCCTTCTCATCATACTGCCGCTTGGTGATGATCTCTGGGGCCATATAAAGTGGGGATCCTCTCAAAATGGCTGCCTCCGTCTCACCAATCAAATAATGGGCAAACCCAAAGTCTGAAAGTACAACACCGCCACTTTATACGACTAGCTAAGTTACCCTGCGATGCTTGGGGGAAAAAAGACATTCACCCATTTGAAAATTGCTTTAATGTTTCAGTCTGCCCCAGAACCAGGACACGTGCTCATATGTATGATGTAAGAAACTGCATGCAGGGATGGTGATTGTGTTCAACAATGCTCATTTCAAACACTTATCATTTAAACAATATGTAGAACTTTTCTTTCATCCAATGACCTAGTTGCAGATGGCGTACTTATCTTTACAATGGTGTAGAAAAATATGAAATTCACACAGTCACAACACAGGCAAAGTCCTGATTTTGATACATACCACCAATCTTAAGGACTGGATTATGCGTGGATGACAACAGGATGTTCTGTGGCTTCAAGTCCAGATGTGACACGTTCATCTCCCGCATATACCTCAGGCCCACAGCTGCAAACACAGCAGGGTAAACCATAAACAAACATATTTTCTCTAGCAATTTTTAACCAATTATAGAAAGTTATATATATAGAATAGAATAGTTTGACACAATATAGAATAGTTTGACATAATATAGAATATTTTGACATATTAAGAAATCAGCTAATTCCAAGACCATGTGGTGGAAGCCATCTCTCCAGCTGACATGGAATCACCTAGCTGCCACTCTGAAACAGTGTCAATACAGCAACATACTAACAAAAAAGATGGCCTAAAGTACTATCAGTCTACCAGGTAACAATTCTCTAGGAACGTATTAGTGTGGGATAGCATTAACAAGGCAGTCCATTCCTAGTTTTTCATTTGTTAATTAGTATTATGTTCTTCACACTATGACAAAGTTGTTTAAAAATACTGTCCACCAAACTGTCTTTTAAGACACTGTCCACCAAATTGTGTTTTAAGACACTGTCCACCAAATTGTGTTTTAAGACATTGTCCACCAAATTGTGTTTTAAGACATTGTCCACCAAATTGTGTTTCAAGACACTGTCCACCAAATTGTGTTTTAAGACATTGTCCACCAAATTGTGTTTCAAGACACTGTCCACCAAATTGTGTTTTAAGACATTGTCCACCAAATTGTGTTTCAAGACACTGTCCACCAAATTGTGTTTTAAGACACTGTCCACCAAATTGTGTTTCAAGGCACTGTCTACCAAATTGTGTTTTAAGAGACTGTCCACCAAATTGTGTTTGAAGACACTATCCACCAAATTGTGTTTTAAGACACTATCCACCAAATTGTGTTCAGTAAGGTTGTAACGATGCTCACGACTTGAAATATTTGCCTCTGTAGCATGTGCAAATGTTTGTTTGTGGATCACAGACCACTGGAGATGACAAAGCTGCTTTGTATGATAATGTCTTAATTCAACTATGTGTGTAGTAGCACGGTGACCCAGTTGTTTGACTGTCAGACTCTCAACTAAGAGAACCAGGGTTGGAATCCTGTCACGTCACGTCACGTCACGTCACGTCACGTCACGTCACGTCACGTCACGTCACGTCACGTCACGTCACGTCACGTCACGTCACGTCACGTCACGTCACGTCACGTCACGTCACGTCACGTCACGTCACGTCACGTCACGTCACGTCACGTCACGTCACGTCACGTCACGTCACGTCACGTCACGTCACGTCACGTCACGTCACGTCACGTCACGTCACGTCACGTCACGTCACGTCACGTCACGTCACGTCACGTCACGTCACGTCACGTCACGTCACGTCACGTCACGTCACGTCACGTCACGTCACGTCACGTCACGTCACGTCACGTCACGTCACGTCACGTCACGTCACGTCACGTCACGTCACGTCACGTCACGTCACGTCACGTCACGTCACGTCACGTCACGTCACGTCACGTCACGTCACGTCACGTCACGTCACGTCACGTCACGTCACGTCACGTCACGTCACGTCACGTCACGTCACGTCACGTCACGTCACGTCACGTCACGTCACGTCACGTCACGTCACGTCACGTCACGTCACGTCACGTCACGTCACGTCACGTCACGTCACGTCACGTCACGTCACGTCACGTCACGTCACGTCACGTCACGTCACGTCACGTCACGTCACGTCACGTCACGTCACGTCACGTCACGTCACGTCACGTCACGTCACGTCACGTCACGTCACGTCACGTCACGTCACGTCACGTCACGTCACGTCACGTCACGTCACGTCACGTCACGTCACGTCACGTCACGTCACGTCACGTCACGTCACGTCACGTCACGTCACGTCACGTCACGTCACGTCACGTCACGTCACGTCACGTCACGTCACGTCACGTCACGTCACGTCACGTCACGTCACGTCACGTCACGTCACGTCACGTCACGTCACGTCACGTCACGTCACGTCACGTCACGTCACGTCACGTCACGTCACGTCACGTCACGTCACGTCACGTCACGTCACGTCACGTCACGTCACGTCACGTCACGTCACGTCACGTCACGTCACGTCACGTCACGTCACGTCACGTCACGTCACGTCACGTCACGTCACGTCACGTCACGTCACGTCACGTCACGTCACGTCACGTCACGTCACGTCACGTCACGTCACGTCACGTCACGTCACGTCACGTCACGTCACGTCACGTCACGTCACGTCACGTCACGTCACGTCACGTCACGTCACGTCACGTCACGTCACGTCACGTCACGTCACGTCACGTCACGTCACGTCACGTCACGTCACGTCACGTCACGTCACGTCACGTCACGTCACGTCACGTCACGTCACGTCACGTCACGTCACGTCACGTCACGTCACGTCACGTCACGTCACGTCACGTCACGTCACGTCACGTCACGTCACGTCACGTCACGTCACGTCACGTCACGTCACGTCACGTCACGTCACGTCACGTCACGTCACGTCACGTCACGTCACGTCACGTCACGTCACGTCACGTCACGTCACGTCACGTCACGTCACGTCACGTCACGTCACGTCACGTCACGTCACGTCACGTCACGTCACGTCACGTCACGTCACGTCACGTCACGTCACGTCACGTCACGTCACGTCACGTCACGTCACGTCACGTCACGTCACGTCACGTCACGTCACGTCACGTCACGTCACGTCACGTCACGTCACGTCACGTCACGTCACGTCACGTCACGTCACGTCACGTCACGTCACGTCACGTCACGTCACGTCACGTCACGTCACGTCACGTCACGTCACGTCACGTCACGTCACGTCACGTCACGTCACGTCACGTCACGTCACGTCACGTCACGTCACGTCACGTCACGTCACGTCACGTCACGTCACGTCACGTCACGTCACGTCACGTCACGTCACGTCACGTCACGTCACGTCACGTCACGTCACGTCACGTCACGTCACGTCACGTCACGTCACGTCACGTCACGTCACGTCACGTCACGTCACGTCACGTCACGTCACGTCACGTCACGTCACGTCACGTCACGTCACGTCACGTCACGTCACGTCACGTCACGTCACGTCACGTCACGTCACGTCACGTCACGTCACGTCACGTCACGTCACGTCACGTCACGTCACGTCACGTCACGTCACGTCACGTCAAACCTTGGACAAGTTCATTTACTCTACATTGCTCCAGTTCACTCAGCTGTATTGGTGGGTGAGTGGTAGAAAGTTCTGCATGAATAGTCTTTGTCCATTAATTGCAGTATGGCTGGGTACTTCCCAGATAAACTGAGATCATGTTTAACTGAACAGGACTGCGAGGGAATCAACTGTACAGGACTGTGTGTGTCCCGAGGACTGGACACTGCCACATATAAGAGTATACATTGTATACCTTTACAAATGGTAAATAAAACATCCAGTTTGAATTAATAGTTATAGTCTATATTGCCATGATAGGCTGAGCTAACCATAATATCCCCTGACGCCCACCCATCTGGCAGAGGCTAGCACAAGACAGACAGGTCTGTAAGCAGCATGATGGGGCTACTTCCCAGCCACAGAGCTCTATGGCTGCACAGTAATAATGATGAACGAAGTTCCAAGATTTCATATTTTCCTAGATTCAACCCAGGCCAACTTGGTCAATTTTTGGTACATGAATGTACTGTCTCCCTTCAGAGTACTATAGCAGCTCAGGGAAAGTATGGGTGAGGGAGAGGTAGATCACATAAACATGTTCTTTACCCAGCTGCTGCAGGAAGCGTCTGGCGGTGTGCTCTGACAGGGTGCGGCGGGTCTGGATGAGGTGACCCAGGTCTCCGCCACTACAGTACTCCATCACCAGGTAGATGTAGTTGGCATCCCACTGATGACATAACAACACATTACAATAGAAGCAACACTAACAAATGTATACACATGTATGTGTGACTGTGTGTGTGCGTGCATGCGTGCGTGCGTGCGTGTGTGTGTGTGTGTGTGTGTGGATGTGCATGTGTGTGTGTATGTGCATGTGTCTACATGTTTATGTGTGTTTGGTGTGTGTGTATATATGCGTGTGTGCGTGTGCGTGAGTGCATGCGTGTGTGTGATGTGCAGCCCTTTATGCAGGATCACATTTGTGCCAGTCCAGACTTCTGATGGGGGACAGAGCCTAGACACTCACTCGCTGTAGACACATGCATGTTAAGTCACATATATACATACAAGTGAGTTGAGATGTATATCATTACTTGAACTAAACTACAAACACACCTATGTCTTATATTTTCAAAGCATACAAGACAATATACATTATTTTAGAAGACTCTTTGCTCCTTACATTGTACCCGTCTACCATCTGTCCAAAGGTATTTCTACCTGTCTAAAATAGGTTACACCCCTCCAGTTAGTGGGTGTATGGGTCCCTACATCAAGCCATGGTTGTGTGTTGTGGGTGCATTGACACCACTAGGCCTACATCAAGCCATGGTTGTGTGTTGTGTGTGCATTGACACCACTAGGCCTACATCAAGCCATGGTTGTGTGTTGTGTGTGCACTGACACCACTAGGCCTACATCAAGCCATGTTGTGTGTTGTGTGTGCACTGACACCACTAGGCCTACATCAAGCCATGGTGGTGTGTTGTGTGTGCACTGACACCACTAGGCCTACATCAAGCCATGGTTGTGTGTTGTGTGTGCATTGACACCACTAGGCCTACATCAAGCCATGATTGTGTGTTGTGGGTGCACTGACACCACTAGGCCTACATCAAGCTGTGGTTGTGTGTTGTGGGTGCATTGACACCACTAGGCCTACATCAAGCCATGGTTGTGTGTTGTGGGTGCACTGACACCACTAGGCCTACATCAAGCCATGGTTGTGTGTTGTGTGTGCACTGACACCACTAGGCCTACATCAAGCCATGGTTGTGTGTTGTGTGTGCACTGACACCACTAGGCCTACATCAAGCCATGGTTGTGTGTTGTGTGTGCATTGACACCACTAGGCCTACATCAAGCCATGGTTGTGTGTTGTGGGTGCACTGACACCACTAGGCCTACATCAAGCCATGTTGTGTGTTGTGTGTGCATTGACACCACTAGGCCTACATCAAGCCATGGTTGTGTGTTGTGTGTGCATTGACACCACTAGGCCTACATCAAGCCATGGTTGTGTGTTGTGGGTGCACTGACACCACTAGGCCTACATCAAGCTGTTGTTGTGTGTTGTGTGTGCATTGACACCACTAGGCCTACATCAAGCCATGGTTGTGTGTTGTGGGTGCACTGACACCACTAGGCCTACATCAAGCCATGTTGTGTGTTGTGTGTGCATTGACACCACTAGGCCTACACCAAGCCATGGTTGTGTGTTGTGTGCATTGACACCACTAGGCCTACATCAAGCCATGTTTATGTGTTGTGGATGCATTGACACCACTAGGCCTACATCAAGCTGTGGTTGTGTGTGCATTGACACCACTAGGCGTACATCAAGCCATGGTTATGTGTTATGGGTGCATTGACACCACTAGGCCTACATCAAGCTGTGGTTGTGTGTTGTGGGTGCATTGACACCACTAGGCCTACATCAAGCCGTGGTTGTGTGTTGTGTGTGCATTGACACCACTAGGCCTACATCAAGCCATGGTTGTGTGTTGTGTGTGCATTGACACCACTAGGCCTACATCAAGCCATGGTTATGTGTTGTGGGTGCATTGACACCACTAGGCCTACATCAAGCCATGGTTGTGTGTTGTGGGTGCATTGACACCACTAGGCCTACATCAAGCTGTGGTTGTGTGTTGTGGGTGCACTGACACAACTAGGCCTACATCAAGCCATGGTTGTGTGTTGTGTGTGCATTGACACCACTAGGCCTACATCAAGCCATGGTTGTGTGTTGTGTGTGCATTGACACCACTAGGCCTACATCAAGCCATGGTTGTGTGTTGTGTGTGCATTGACACCACTAGGCCTACATCAAGCCATGGTTATGTGTTGTGGGTGCATTGACACCACTAGGCCTACATCAAGCCATGGTTGTGTGTTGTGGGTGCATTGACACCACTAGGCCTACATCAAGCCATGGTTGTGTGTTGTGGGTGCATTGACACCACTAGGCCTACATCAAGCTGTGGTTGTGTGTTGTGGGTGCACTGACACCACTAGGCCTACAACAAGCCATGGTTGTGTGTTGTGGGTGCACTGACACCACTAGGCGTACATCAAGCCATGGTTATGTGTTGTGGGTGCATTGACACCACTAGGCCTACATCAAGCCATGGTTGTGTGTTGTGTGTGCATTGACACCACTAGGCCTACATCAAGCCATGGTTGTGTGTTGTGTGTGCATTGACACCACTAGGCCTACATCAAGCCATGGTTATGTGTTGTGGGTGCATTGACACCACTAGGCCTACATCAAGCCATGGTTGTGTGTTGTGGGTGCATTGACACCACTAGGCCTACATCAAGCTGTGGTTGTGTGTTGTGGGTGCACTGACACCACTAGGCCTACATCAAGCCATGGTTGTGTGTTGTGTGTGCATTGACACCACTAGGCCTACATCAAGCCATGGTTGTGTGTTGTGTGTGCATTGACACCACTAGGCCTACATCAAGCCATGGTTATGTGTTGTGGGTGCATTGACACCACTAGGCCTACATCAAGCCATGGTTGTGTGTTGTGGGTGCATTGACACCACTAGGCCTACATCAAGCTGTGGTTGTGTTTTGTGGGTGCACTGACACCACTAGGCCTACATCAAGCCATGGTTGTGTGTTGTGGGTGCACTGACACCACTAGGCCTACATCAAGCCATGGTTGTGTGTTGTGGGTGCACTGACACCACTAGGCCTACATCAAGCCATGGTTGTGTGTTGTGGGTGCATTGACACCACTAGGCCTACAACAAGCCATGGTTGTGTGTTGTGGGTGCATTGACACCACTAGGCCTACATCAAACTGTGGTTGTGTGTTGTGGGTGCATTGACACCACTAGGCCTACATCAAGCCATGGTTGTGTGTTGTGGGTGCATTGACACCACTAGGCCTACATCAAGCTGTGGTTGTGTGTTGTGGGTGCACTGACACCACTAGGCCTACATCAAGCCATGGTTGTGTGTTGTGGGTGCACTGACACCACTAGGCCTACATCAAGCCATGGTTGTGTGTTGTGGGTGCATTGGCACCACTAGGCCTACAACAAGCCATGGTTGTGTGTTGTGGGTGCACTGACACCACTAGGCCTACAACAAGCCATGGTTGTGTGTTGTGGGTGCATTGACACCACTAGGCCTACATCAAGCTGTGGTTGTGTGTTGTGGGTGCATTGACACCACTAGGCTTACCCTCTGTCTTCATTCTCAAAACATGATAACAGTTTGTTTTTGTCTGAAAACTGTTGTCAAGAAGTGACTGCAGTTTTAAAATATGCATGCTTTTCTTGACAGCCAAGGTCTGAAAATACAGTTAATGATAAAGTCCAATTCTAACGTGACTGTCTCAACTTACCTGGAAGTCTTTCAACTCGACTATGTGTTCATGACGAAGTGTCTTTAACAGTTCAATCTCAGTCAGCAGATTCTCGGTGGATGTGCGGTTCAGTTTACTTTTTTGGACGCATTTTATGGCAACAACTTCACGTGCCGCACCCTGGAAGAATAACAAATAAACGAATAGGGATGCATCTTTAACTTATTGGTATATAGTATTTTAGGTCATAAAGAACCTTTCCAGCTAATTAGGTTCAATCACTGAGCTCAGGAAGATTCATCTGTATGACAGTGAACTTGCTGTCTTGTGGCTCAGGAGGACTCATCTGTGTGACAGTGAACTTGTTGTCTTGTGGCTCAGGAGGACTCATCTGTGTGACAGTGGACTTGCTGCCTTGTGACTCAGGAGGACTCATCTGTGTGACAGTGAACTTGCTGCCTTGTGGCTCAGGAGGACTCATCTGTGTGACAGTGGACTTGCTGCCTTGTGACTCAGGAGGACTCATCTGTGACAGTGAACTTGTTGTCTTGTGGCTCAGGAGGACTCATCTGTGTGACCGTGAACTTGTTGCATTGTGACTCAGGAGGACTCATCTGTGACAGTGAACTTGTTGTCTTGTGGCTCAGGAGGACTCATCTGTGTGACCGTGAACTTGTTGCCTTATAACTCAGGAGGACTAATCTGTGTGACAGTGAACTTGTTGCATTGTGACTCAGGAGGACTCATCTGTGACAGTGAACTTGTTGTCTTGTGGCTCAGGAGGACTCATCTGTGTGACAGTGAACTTGTTGCATTGTGACTCAGGAGGACTCATCTGTGACAGTGAACTTGTTGTCTTGTGGCTCAGGAGGACTCATCTGTGTGACAGTGAACTTGTTGCATTGTGACTCAGGAGGACTCATCTGTGACAGTGAACTTGTTGTCTTGTGACTCAGGACTCATCTGTGTGACAGTGAACTTGTTGCCTTATGACTCAGGAGGACTCATCTGTGTGACAGTGAACTTGTTGCCTTGTGACTCAGGAGGACTCATTTGTGTGACAGTGAACTTGTTGTCTTGTGACCCAGAAGGACTCATCTGTGTGACAGTGAACTTGTTGCCTGATGACTCAGAAGGACTCATCTGTGTGAGAGTGAACTTGTTGCCTTATGACTCAGAAGGACTCATCTGTGTGACAGTGAACTTGTTGCCTTATGACTCAGAAGGACTCATCTGTGTGAGAGTGAACTTGTTGCCTTATGACTCAGGGGGACTCATCTGTGTGACAGTGAACTTGTTGCCTTGTGGCTCAGGAGGACTCATTTGTGTGACAGTGAACTTGCTGCCTTGTGACACAGGAGGACTAATCAGTGTGACAGTGAACTTGTTGCCTTGTGACTCAGGAAGACTAATCAGTGTGACAGTGAACTTGTTGCCTTGTGGCTCAGGAGGACTCATCTGTGTGACAGTGGATTTGTTGCCTTGTGACTCAGGAGGACTAATCTGTGTGACAGTGAACTTGTTGCCTTATGACTCAGGAGGACTAATCTGTGTGACAGTGAACTTGTTGCCTTATGACTCGGTCTCGGGAGTACTCATCTGTGACTGTGTGACAGTGAACTTGTTGTCTTGTGGCTCAGGTCAGGAGGACTCATCTGTGTGACAGTGGATTTGTTGCCTTGTGACTCAGGAGGACTCATCTGTGTGACAGTGAACTTGCTGCCTTGGCATCAACCATTTATTATTGAGGGGCATAGTTACAGTAGATTTTATCACAGGATATGGCCTTTAACCTCAATTATCGCCCAAGCACCTACCAGAAATCGATGTATACAGTATAATGTACCATCTGTCAACGTGGTGACGAACAAGATTTACCTTTCTGTATGCCTTGCAAACAGTGGCATATGTTCCACTTCCTAATCGCTCTGTAAAAATGTAGCCTTTAGCAGAAGGAACTGTCATCGTTGGATTTCGTTATGTGCCTCCATGACAGAATTCGTAATAAAATGTATTTATTTTCCTTCACCTAGCCTCGGTTACCCAGACTCCGTGAGGTGGCAGCACTTTTAAGCCCCTCAACTCCGCCTGGGACATTAATGGGCTTAAGTTTCTACATCCGGGTAGTCTTACCCCAGATTTAGGGTAGAGACGCTGATTGGCTCTCAGACCAACTAGGAAATTAAAATTAAAATAACGATATACTTTTACAAGATAATAATATCATATGAAAAGTATTCAAAATTGAACTTATATTAACACAAAAGTAAGTAAAAATTCAAATTTACAGTTGTTACAGTTTGCTTGGGAGCAACTCGTAAACATGAAAATGAAACTATTTACAATAGATCTTGTTTTGGAACGATTGAGAAATAATTGTTATTTCATGGAACATCATAAAATGTGTTATCAATGCAATGATATCGTTTTCTTTATAATATGAAATGAACTGTAATGTTTGTTTGGCATAATTTGCAATAAAACTAAATAATGATATATCCCTAAGGAATTGTCACCATGGTTACGGCTTCGCGTCCGTTACCGCGGATTTTAATCCGAGTGGAACTCATTTAACTGGACCGCTGCTGGGCCAGCACAACAGTGTGCCCGGATTGAATAATGGTTGACATGATTAGTCGATTGTTTCATCGGGCCGGACTGAGCATGTTCACGCCTGATGGAGTGGGCGTGTGAGCAGAAACCTGAAAGTAAAACGGACTACTGGCAGCTGGCGGTTTGTTTGTTTGCCGTGTAATACTAATAGGGCGTAGATGTGGCGGTCCTGTCCCACTGACTCGGGTCGTCATACATATCAATATTATTCCGTACACCCGGCAACCGGGATGCGTCGTCGTACACTAGTGAGACCTGTGGCAGTCCGGTGTAGGCGTTAGCCGTACGTACGTCACATTGATTGACCACGTCGGACAGGGTAGGTTTTATTACTATAGTTTTGCATTCTTAGACTTATTGGTTGTTAACTAGTTTAGTTATACTTATAGACAGTCGTTTTCACATCATGAAGTAATTTAGGTGAGCGACTTATTTGAGAGAAGAAAGTTGATCTGTGTTGTTTTGAATACGCCTACACATTGTATGTATGGATGAATCATTAAAATGACATTATCATGCCTTGATATTTTAACATGACAGTGTGCAAGTAATCAATTCTAAAAATAAGCCATTCAGATTATTTTCTTTCTGCATTCTACATGAAGTGTAGATGCTTGGATGCTCAAAACATTCAATGGGAGTAAATTCCCCGTTAGGAAAACAATTATATAGCTTAATAGATATTCTATAACATTTTCTTCGTATTTTATATTAATTATAGATTTATATATAATTTTTGTAGACTTCTATAAAATTGAAGTGACCAATCATTCTAATATGATTATAACATAGTCTAGTATAATTCTAAAAAAATTGTGGCATATTTGTTTACAGAATTCGACAAAAATGTTATAGTATTTCTATCTTCTTCTTCTAATAATGACCACCAATCAAGTAACTGACCATTATTGTCATTGGTTTTCAGAGTTGTCCTTTTCTAGAATTAGTGAGTACACTACAGGTTTTACATTTACATGTATGGGATCTTTTTTAATCCCTGGCATAGACACTAGATAGAAAGGACTACCAGCTTTTAGTGTCTCTTCCGAAAGACACAGACAGTGAACAAAATTGCCAAAGTTTCTAAGTAGGGGCAGGTGGTATTGGACTACTGTCCCCTCAATTGATAGGCTGATGCTCTACTGTGTGACTATTGCTCCAATAGATCCACGTACTTGTACACATTTTGGGAATTATTAGTTCAACAGCTAAATTTCCAACATGGATATTCAATTTTAATAATAATAATGAGGACTTCTTATGCGCAAATATCTTTGAAGATCAAGCTCAATGTTGTGACAAAACCAAGGGATTAAGAAATCTCATAATCGTATAATAATGCATGAGTTGTTGACAGTAGGATAAAGGTGCTAGGAATCTAAGTAGGATATGCAGCTTTAAAGAGATAGGTTTTTAGATAGTAAATATATTGTTCATGGCTCCAAGAATGGTTTATTGTAGTATGATTTACTTACTTTGGAGCTTTTTTGGAGGTTTTTGGATGCCAGTGGAATGAAACTATATTTCTTTCTAATTTAACACATGCAGATAGCAAATTCCACAGAGTTGATGCGGCAACATAAAAAGCCCGGCTCCATCTTTGTTTTCACCCGACGATTGTAAAGAGGGTTGTGTTGGTTATTTTTCAGTTTCCATATCCTTTAGATATTACTAGGGCATATGGCATATATATATATATATATATATATATATATATATATATATATATATATATATATTATTACAATTCAACACTTTATTGTAAATATGATATGCCTAATTTATCTTATGAATGAAGCTATAAAATAACTAGATGACATCATCAGTTGGTTCCATTCTATGTGTTATTATATGGTGTAGACAGGGACACTTACTCCAACATATTAAAATGATGGGTTACCTATGAAGTTATGGTCTCTAACATCAGTGCTCTTTCAATTAAGACAGTCCATTTCTGACATGAATGATCTCACAATGTAATTTGCAACTTAGAAATCATTCATGCTGATCTAAGCATGTCTAACCTTTGGCTATATCTGCCTATGAGCTCATAGAGTCCCAGTGAATTTGGTGCTATAGACACCTTTGTGTTGTATAATATCTAGACTATCCACATGTATGCAACGGCATTGGCAGGGGCAGAATGACATATACATGCCAATACCTCCTGTGCATGTCAATGGTAAATGTTTGCACTGTGCAGTGAGTGAGTAGGTGGGTTGCCAGGCAGTGTCTCACTGTCTATACACCAACCCAACAGGTAGTAGATTGTTAATAAACAATACAAACAGTGATAAGATCTAATATCATTGGTTCATAATGCAGATATTTCATTAAAGGGCCGTTTCATGTGGTTGCAAACATCAATGAGTAATTTGGGAGCAGCCCTGGCATTAATAGCACTTGTCAATGACAGACAAAAATCAATTTCTATGGTGCAGTTTCATGTTAATGATTAATGGACATAATTGTAGGTCTGAACATAATATGAGTATCTAATCTGTGAAATTGTCACCAGGTTCATATCATTATAACAATCTTAATTACAGACACTTTAATAGACATAATCATACATTTTATTATAGCCTATATCCAATTTATGAGGTATAATTAATATTTGGACTTGGATATTAAATTGCAAAATTTCGTTTTTTTTATTTTTGGATTTGATACATTATGAGCTTTAATGTGATACTTAATGTATTGAAATGTATAAATTTTTACTCATTTTGTCTCTTATATAGGCTCATAAATGTATGTATTTGTTTATATTATATAATTTTGCATGATATATGTTTTTTTTCTTCTTTCTCTGTATGTCTGGGTTTAGAGGTAAGACTGCCCACAACTGCGGTCTTTGAATTATGTTTTATTTCACCCCCCTGTTCCATTAAACATCTTCACTCCCCCTTACCTCTAGATCCCAGTCTACAGTGCTCTCACAATCCCTCAAAGTCTCTGTATAATCCTCCTATTACAGCTTACATAAACTTCTCCTTTTCTCTTCCACTCTCAAACGTCTCCGTATCTACCAGATGTTCCTCTCCTGTCCCCTCTGTGTGTCCCAACCCACTTTAGTCGACTCCTCACCTCCTTCTTAACAACTTTCTTTTCCCCTCAACTCTCTGCTCCTTCGTTCTCTGTTTGTCAGTTGATTGAGAGATGTCTGTGTCTCTCTTGATTACCATGGTCATACATCTGTATTTTTTCACTGTTCAAGAATTCTTAAACTTCAAGATTTAATTACACATAGGACTATGGTTATGCTTTATAAAGCAAACAACCACTGTTTAGAAGGTCGTGTACAAGCGTTCTTTGAACCAACTGCAGCCGTACACAAGTATGATACCAGACAATCTAAACTATTTTATGTTAAAAAAGCGAACACCACCCATAGACTACTGTCAATTACTGTCAGAGGAATACACATATGGAACGGTCTTGAAAGTAATATAAGACAGTTGCCAAGTTTACAACAATTTAAAAAAAGTTTAAAGTCGACGTTACTTTCTTCGTATTTATGAACAATTAACACAATGCAAAAAAAATATTATTGTTGGTTGTATTAAATCTTATAACTTTTACTATAACTATTACGCATTTTAGTTGAGAAGGGCATAGCGCCTTACAAGTCATATGACTTCTGCTATGTCCTTTTAACAACAGCACCGATATTATATTGTATTGTCGTTACCATTATGTATTTTATTATTTTTCATACTATGTTGTATATTCCTGTGTTGCTGTTGTTAAATAAACATTCATTCATACTCATTGTGCTCTCATCCAGACTGGAGACAAGATGGTGGCCCTCCCAGAGTTGACAGTCATGGCACCACAAGAGAGCAGAGACTAGCATGGTTGGAAGGCGGGGCGTGGTCTGCTACATCTGTGGCCGTGAGTTTGGCAGCAAATCAATTTCGATCCACGAACCACAATGCATAAAGAAATGGCATGCTGAAAACAACAATCTTCCGAAACACTTGCGACGGCCAGCTCCACAGAAGCCACAACTGCTGCCCTCTGTGAACGGTGATGGTGCAAGGAATAGTTGGAACGAAGCGGCGTGGCAGAGCGCCCAATCTAATCTCATCCCTTGTCCAAACTGCGGCCGGACATTCAACCCTGACCGGTTGGAGGTTCATCAGAGGAGTTGCCATTCGAATGGTCCGGCCAAGTCACATGACAGCTTTCTTGGCAGTGGTGATAAGAGACCAAGATCACGCGCCAAGACAGCGACACTCAAACAAGCAACTGTGTTAGGGGCGGGGGATATGATAGATGTTGCTGCCAATCCATTCCCACTATCCAAGAGAGGAGCCACAGACAGGAACAACACGGTGCGTCCAAAAACTGTGACTCTTTCAAAGCGACGTTCCCTGTCAGTCAGCCAGACGAGCCTCACAATGGCGCCACCACCAAAGAAAACCACCCACGCAATGCACCGGCGACCACAGTTTGTCGTCTGCTACATCTGTGGCCGAGAGTTCACGAATGCGTCCCTTCCAATCCACGAGCCCCAGTGTCTGGAGAAGTGGAGGGTACAGAATGCACAGTTACCAAAGCACCAGCGACGACCAGTCCCAAAGAAACCTACTCCAGAAATGGTCCTCGGTGCTTCCGGCAATTACAATGTAGATGCAAAGATGAACGAGCTGGCCATGGAGAGCTATGCTGCCAATCTGGTGCCATGTGCCCGGTGCGGCCGAACATTTGGTACCGACAGAATTGGTGTCCACGAGCGAATATGCCTGAAAATGAAACATCCACCGAAACCAGCGGGTGCGGAAGGACATTCAGCTGCCAAGGGGCCAGCTGGAAGGAGGGGCTCATACATCATTGCTAAAGGGGGGCAGATCATCACTAACCCCAATCACACTGGTCCATCACAGTTACCCCAGGTGGCTGGGAGACAAGCTGGCCAACGACTACAACCACAACCAAAACCCATAGAGAAACCAACACCTGTGGAACCAAAGTTTGTATTTTGTTACATCTGCGGACGGCAGTTCACAGATGCCTCGCTGCCTATTCATGAACCACAGTGCTTGAAGAAGTGGGAGGTGGAAAACAAGAAACTACCTCCAGAGCACCAGAAACCAGCACCTCAAAAACCACAGGCTCTGGGAACTGGCAGTAAGATGACAAGGTGAGTGTCCTAGTCTAAGAGTGTTAATTGTAAGTTCACAACCTGGTTAGAACAGAATATATATATATATATATACTTACATACACACTTCACACTGCATTCCTCAAGGTACCACCACCACTGACCTGAATAAATATGTTACTAGATTTAAGTCTTGGGAGCACTTCCACAATCTCACTTCTGGAAAGACATTTAAAAATTGCATTACACTGCTTCAGAATTACTTTGCGCTGACATCAGGCCAGGTAGGTGGGTGGGTAATGCAGGCAGGAAGCGGGCAGACCAGCCGACAGACAGACAGACAGACAGACAGACAGACAGACAGACAGACAGACGGGACAGTGAAACACTGTTTTATAATAATATAAACATGTAGGTGTGTGTATGGGTGCTACTGGGTGTGTGTGTGTGTGTATGTGTGTGTGTATTGTGAATTGGTGATGGTGTGTGTACGGTGATGGTATGTGTGTGTGTGTGTGTGTGTGTGTGTGTGTGTGTGTGTGTGTGTGTGTGCATACATGCGTGTGTGTGTGCATGCGTGTGTGTACATGTGTGTGTGTACATGTGTTTGTACATATGTATCCGTATGTATGTATGTGTGCGTATGTGTGTTTGTACATAGGTATATGTGCTGTTTTTATCCATACCCTGAAGCAAGTCTACTTTTAATGCTTAAGAAATGTTTCCATTATTATGCATCACTTGGCATATGACATTTCTAAATATCTGAATGATTATATTTATAGATGTTTGTTTTAAAGTATACCATAGTATTGCATTAGCCTCCCGATGACGTACCTGTCCACGAGATGACATACCTGTCCACCAGATGACATACCTGTCCACCAGATGACATACCTGTCCACCAGATGACATACCTGTCCACCAGATGACATACCTGTCCACCAGATGATGTACCTGTCCACCAGATGACATACCTGTCCACCAGATGACATACCTGTCCACCAGATGACATACCTGTCCACCAGATGACATACCTGTCCACCAGATGACATACCTGTCCACCAGATGACATACCTGTCCACCAGATGACGTACCTGTCCACCAGATGACTTACCTGTCCACCAGATGACGTACCTGTCCACCAGATGACGTACCTGTCCACCAGATGACATACCTGTCCACCAGATGACATACCTGTCCACCAGATGACATACCTGTCCACCAGATGACATACCTGTCCACCAGATGACATGCCTGTCCACACTGTCAAAGGCTTTCTCAAAGTCTATGACGTTAATATAGAGTGGTGACTTAAAATTCCACTTGACTCACTCGTCTGTGAGTATTCTCAAGCTGGCAGCATGGTGACAGTCAGCGCATCATTTGTCTTTCCTAAATCCAGATTGTTCTACCTGTAGTTTGTGTGTGATGACTTTGCTGGGTACAAAGTGTAGCGTAATTCCTCTCCAAGTCTTGCTAATTCCAAACTCACCTTTCTTTGGCAGTTTAACAAGGTGTCAATTTTTCACGTGTTTGGAATTCTCCTTCTTATCATTACTTGAGAATTATTTGACTGACATATCTGTTGTATGTTGTCAATATAGTTCTTAGTGTTTCCACTAGGAAGTGATGGTTTGATGTCTTATCTGCATCTCTCATCTCCCCTCTGTCTAGAAGACTTCTTCACGATACCCTGCTAATGGTTGTGAAATCGATTTGGTTTGTTGTTTTTCCGTCTGGTGACACCAATGTTGCGCTATGTCCTGTTTTGTGTGGGAAAACACTATCATAATTAATCATTTCACTACACACACATATAAATCTAAAGAAAGTCTTCAGTTTTCACTTGTAGCACCGATTCACTGATTCACTGATTTCCTCATGACTTCTTCTTTGGTTATGTTTTGTATGAGCCAATTGTTGCATTGATGGCACCATTAACATTGGTATGTCTTGTCATGATGTCATCTAGTACCGTGTGTGAGTGTGGCATCTGTCAAAGAATCCTGCTCTGCTTCTTCACAGTGTCTGTTCATTTAGGCATAACACTGGAGCCCACAAACACTTCTTCCTTAACACTGGAGCCCACTAACACTTCTTCCTTAACACTGGAGCCCACTAACACTTCTTCCTTAACACTGGAGCCCACTAACACTTCTTCCTTAACACTGGAGCCCACTAACACTTCTTCCTTAACACTGGAGCCCACTAACACTTCTTCCTTTTCACCTAATCTTGGTGAAATCATTCTTGGTGACACCTGGCTTCATTCTGTCAAGGCTGTCATGGCACTCTGTGGTGCTTTATTGTGACTCCATGTGTGTGTGGGTCTATGTCCTCGTGTCCTCAGTGCTGTATGTGTTCTACTTCTTTCATAAACCTTTACATCTCGTTCCACTCCATCTGGTCTCTCTGTATGTTGTATTTCTCCATTTCATGTGCCACTCGGGCCACCGTCTCTGTTTGGTTCATGGTCTCCACATTCCAGTTGCCTGCCCTGCTGCTGTGGAAGGTAAGCTATAGATGGTCTGACTTCTCATACACTTTCATCAGCTTGTGTGACGCTGCGCTCTGAGAAGACATCTGATTCCCATGATCATCTTGTGTTTTGGTGATGGCCAGATTACTTGTTGCTTTGGTTTCTGTAATCGGGTATTTCCCTGGATTGGAGATTAGCCCAGTCTGTGGGGTTTGTTGTCAGGGTCATCCCTCTCATATTGTGGTTGTCCTCTTGTTATCAAAACCCATCTGTCTAAAAAGACCATTGTTATCAATGACTACTCTCTAGACTAAGAGAGATCATTGTTATCATAGTACACATAGATAGTACAGAGAGACACAATTGTGTGTGTGTGTGTGTGTGTGTGTGTGTGTGTGTGTGTGTGTGTGTGTGTGTGTGTGTGTGTGTGTGTGTGTGTGTGTGTGTGTGTGTGTGTGATGGTTAAGCTTACACATTAATGTCTTCCTCATACATCCTGGAAAATAAAATGCTTCCTTGTTTTAGAAGTTTGCATTGTTAAGGGTTCATAGCAGTTAAGGGGTCATATACTATAATGAGTACTTAACTGCTGTGAACCATTAACCAATGAAAGTGTATACCAGACACTAAATGATTATTTTTTGCATATTTTCTGTGATTGTTGTGATATGTACAGTCTACAATCAGTGAGGGACTGTTTAAATATTGCACTTTCTGTTTTGCCTCAAAAGTTCACTAAGATTCATTATTTATCAAACAAATATGTGTGGGATGTTGTACGTTGCAAGATTGAATTAATTAAATGAAGTAGCAAATATTTGCAAAGAAACAGTTATAACGGCAAAATTGAGGTGGGTCCAGATCCTACACAAAAGTCTCAATTCAGTGTACGTAATATCTTAGAAGGGGCAATACCAGTACTTATATGTTAGCTTTCTGTGCACCATATGGATGGCTGGGCAGTGAGGAGCCTGTAATGGGTCAGTCTCACACATCCACACAGCACATGTACATCCTGTAGTCTGACCCACAGCAAAGTAACACATTAGCCACATATCAGTCAGCTCATAAAAGACATGTAAATAATATTTTGACAATCCATGTTTTACTTTTCACAATTCCTGTTTTTCTTTTAGTAACTTTGCAATGCATGTCTTACTTGTCACTGCAGGGCGGAGCTCCAGGAAGTGCAGCTAGAGGCGGCCAATGCGAACCTGGTCGCGTGTCAGAAGTGTGGAAGGACCTTCAACCCAGACAGGATCGTTGTTCACGAACGCGTCTGCAAGGCAGGGAGAGGTGGCAATGTTCCACCTTTGAGTAGTGGGGGAACCAGGGCAGCCCAGTTGAACACCACCAGTCTAGGGGGAGGAGCCTTCACCTCAAAAGGACTCACCAGTGACAACGCAATGGTGAGTCAAAGTCCAGCTCAGATACAACTGGACATAGGGGGACCAGCAGGACATATTTCAGTGCCAAGTGTCCAGATAGATAGGACACTTGAGTGGTTTAACAGAGTCCCATTTAAACAAACACAGGAGGAACAACGTCAAGTGTCTGTTTTGTTTTTCTTGTTCCTCAAAGTTCTGCCCGTCCATTTACGTGTCCAGAACAAATTTTACACATCCAATTTACAGGTGGACTGGTGTCTAGATAAAACTTTCAGAAGTAGAATCAATGCATTGGTTAACAAATATTTAGATACTTCCCAGAAAAAACTCAGTGTAATTATTGTTATGATAAAAAATTGTTTTTTAAATATAGGCAATGCAGATAGACTGTTTTGTTTGAAGTCACATGATCTTTTTATGCAGGTACATAGAGTATCCAGTTCACTTTAGAATTCTCCAAGTGTAGTTCATCAAAGACACAACTCTTTCTGTTTCTATTCACATTCACATATGACTTCCAGACACAGAGTTCAGGAGCCCAGTCGAATCTCATCCCATGTCCAAACTGTGGCCGCACCTTCCTACCTGACCGACTGGCCATTCACCAGAGAAGTTGTAGACCACGGCCAGGCCATCGGTAATCACCACGCAAGAACATATTCGCACCTGCCATGTAGAAACCTTTATTTACAATCCATTGCGCCATTTTAAACTGTATACATAATAGTAATGCTGTGAAAGTATATACATAGTTTGGTTATCCATAAGCATACAACGCAATGGATAGAATGGATTGTTATAGAGTGAGTTTTTATTAATGCTTGGTTGGATTACTGGAACATTTTTATTTCATGTAAACATAGACAGCTTCCCAGAAGTCTTGATGTTAATGATTATAAACTTATTATTTTGGCCCTGCACTGTTAAGTTTTTACCTCATACGGGCAGTGTAAAATGAAGACTTCTGACACAGTGTTGCTTCTGTTGCTATAGCACAAAGGATAACTAAATTATAAATTGACAGTGCCATGGATAATATTTTATTTGGTTATCATCTATTTGCTTTTAGTGTATGTTATTTATACAGTTTTCCAAACCATTTAGTGGGTGTTTTTATTACATTGTGTATATAGTAGTGCTTAGTATGATGTATATACAGAGTTTATTGATCTTCAATATTATCCTTATCTGCTGGTTGTAAGTTGAGATCTTTTGAAGCATTCGTAGTTTCTGTGATGACTTGCCATAATCTCTTATTATATAATAACCATTCTGTAGTAGTTATGTATATCATACAGCTGTCACTTGTTTTGGCTACTACTTATTTGAAATATATATAAGAAAATTGCCAATGTACCCATGTAGGAGTTATAGTCTAGCAAATATTAACACTGAGTAAGACAGTAGTAAATATATTCATGGCATTGGATTTATGTAGTATAACATATGTATGACAAATTGTTATTTATTCAATACTTAACATTTGTGGAGCTCTGTCTGTGGAGGAAACACAGCCCAATGGTTCTTAATTACTCAAGGAATTACACTTCTTGGTTTCTGCTACATGAAACAATTCCATCATGAATATATTGGCGACTGTTAATGTTGTTTCAGCTTTTATTTGTAACATTGTTTAGGCTTTGTTTAGACTTCCACAGTTATTGTTTCTGTTGTACGCTCTCAGTCTGTAAAGAAAACTGATCAGAAGATTGCATTTATCATCGTGAACAGATCATGTTTAGATGTTGCATCCCAAACTGCATTTGGTGCTTTACACGATTGTAAGAATGTGAGATATACTGCTTGTTAAAGTTTAAAAAATCCAGACTTTATTTAGCTGTGATTAAATAGTCAGGCAAACTATTACCATAGTCATACCTGGTCAAAATTGCTGTGCACATGAATAATATTAATTAATCACTTATGAGGTGGAATGTAGCTAAACATCACAGCATTTCAGTTACTGTATCTTTTCACATAGGTCCGTTACTTGACTAACAAATCAGCTAAACCCAACTTACATAGTTCACGGGTGCTTAGTGCTTATGAAGGTTTTTGAAATAGGTGTTGTATTGTATCTATCTGTTGGTGTTTTTATGTGATATGTACACTCTGGTTGACAACACTGCAACAATAAAGGATATATTTATCCAGCTCAAGTCTGATTTATTGCTGTCAGCTTGACAAGCTGTGTTCATACATTCAGAATGGTACTGAATTAATAAGATCTCATCATCTTACACAGGTAGACAGCAGGTAGTCTACATAGGGCAGTGCCAACTGCATCCTCCTCTCAGATTAACCAAGACATCCCAGCATCAGGTTCTCCTGACTGTCTACTCCAGACTGTCCACTCCAGCTGCACTCAGACATCAGAAGACAGAGAGAGGATGCTGCTGAAGAGTTTTGGAGTCATCAGTCAACTACCACTGTCAGGTCCTAACTCCACTTCACCAGACACAAAGATATGTTGACATTTGTGATGTTTGACAGTCTCCACCTCCAAGTGTACCCACGGAGTCTCAACGGCAGTGTGGAGGAGGGGGTATAAATGGTCTAGTGCACACCAGGCTAACCCAGTGCTGAGGAGCACGTCCCCTGGGTCCAGTTATGGTATATGTTTGATATCTAAATTAATAATAAGACCCAACTATATTTGGTGGAAATACCTGGAAAACATGAATACAAACACTATTCTGTACTGTACCATGACACGGAGGGACATGACTTATTGTGTTGCTACCGTTACTTACACGATGGCAAATACTTTACTATAAGATCTAGCTGGTCACTTTCATGCTGTCTTTGGTGCTTTTATGCAGGTCTGCTGAACACTAAACACTATTTGTGAAAAATCTCTTGTTTCAAAACAGTGGTACACCTCTCTATTGCACTATATATATAACTGACATGTCTTTTTGGTGAGAAGTATTTTGATTAATACAGGTCTACACTGTAGACAGTTTCCAGTTACTGCTGCCCCAAGTAATGAGGCCTCAATGATGACAAGAACAAGACCTGTTAGTAATCAGCCAGCCACTCACCATCACGCTGCCCAAGGTTCTGACAGCAACATCACAGAATCACACTCTGAAAAACCTTTCTCAAAAAAGCAACTTTGCATTTAACCAACTAATTATGTTTTTATTCAAAACCAACCAATTAAATGACCCTTACTCCAATCAGAAGAAAGACCCAGAAAACACAAATGCAGAACATAAGCAAATAAATTTAATGAACAGTTACTGCACATGTATTACAACTTGAAGTAAAACAGTATACACAAATTAGAAAAAAGTAGCAAAATGCATACAAGTATCCAACAAAATGTCTACATATTACTTCACAATAACAGCATTGTAGTTAATTCAGTAGAATAATCTGTATCACCGGCAGTATATCACCGGCAGTACACCGCAACTTGGCAATGCTTACAGCAAATAAAATGTATCATTTAAACAAATCATGGTTCTCACATTGATTTAGAAACTGTTATCTTTCCACTACTGGTTATTATGCTTTCTATACATGAAACAATAAATAAATAGTCTTGCAAATTGCCACAACAAGCACAATATAAACCTTCACTGCTTGTCTGACTTCTCACAGGAGTACACGTTGACTGGCACACACTGGATCACTGACATGTTATGGTGATAAGGTCTACCGGTTGGCCTGAGCCCTGGCTCCTTCCAGAACCTCCATGGCTGTGGTGTACTCCTCGATCTCCTTCAAGTCCTCCTCTGTCTCCTGTAACCATCAACATGGAGGCTGAGCAAGTGTCACTTACAACAAATCTGCCTCAGTCAAGAAGCACAGTCATTCATCGATAATCATTTTAATTTAAAAGCACTGAACATGATTGCCATCCATATAGTTAACTCCACACGGTAGATGGCCAAGGAAACATTCATCTTATCGAGTGACGAGGGTACAACATCTCTGGGTCCAATACTTTGGTGCATCTGTATTTGTTGACTTGTTTTTAAAATATATTCAAATTGCTAACATCCAGACAATCAGCAGATAACGTGTTTTATTAATTTATGGCTCATCATAATATAATTCCACACAGTTTCACTAGTCCAAGTACACACGTGTCTGAGCAGTTAGACAGTTCTACTGTGACTGAGACGTACCATGAGCTTGGAGAGGTCGTCCCAGGCGGTGGCCAGACGCCGTGTTGTGTCTGGTATCATCATTACAGACTCCTCCAACACCTCGCCCTGGCAGACACAGAGAGAGAGAGTGAGCATAACATATCATCATTACAGACTCCTCCAACACCTCGCCCTGGCAGACACAGAGAGAGAGAGAGTGAGCATAACATATCATCATCACAGACTCCTCCAACACCTCGCCCTGGCAGACAGAGAGAGAGAGAGAGAGAGAGTGAACATAACATATCATCATCACAGACTCCTCTAACACCTCGCCTCGAGAGAGAGGGAGAGGGAGAGGGAGAGGGAGAGGGAGAGGGAGAGGGAGAGGGAGAGGGAGAGGGAGAGGGAGAGGGAGAGGGAGAGGGAGAGGGAGAGGGAGAGGGAGAGGGAGAGGGAGAGGGAGAGGGAGAGGGAGAGGGAGAGGGAGAGGGAGAGGGAGAGGGAGAGGGAGAGGGAGAGGGAGAGGGAGAGGGAGAGGGAGAGGGAGAGGGAGAGGGAGAGGGAGAGGGAGAGGGAGAGGGAGAGGGAGAGGGAGAGGGAGAGGGAGAGGGAGAGGGAGAGGGAGAGGGAGAGGGAGAGGGAGAGGGAGAGGGAGAGGGAGAGGGAGAGGAGAGGGAGAGGGAGAGGGAGAGGGAGAGGGAGAGGGAGAGGGAGAGGGAGAGGGAGAGGGAGAGGGAGAGGGAGAGGGAGAGGGAGAGGGAGAGGGAGAGGGAGAGGGAGAGGGAGAGGGAGAGGGAGAGGGAGAGGGAGAGGGAGAGGGAGAGGGAGAGGGAGAGGGAGAGGGAGAGGGAGAGGGAGAGGGAGAGGGAGAGGGAGAGGGAGAGGGAGAGGGAGAGGGAGAGGGAGAGGGAGAGGGAGAGGGAGAGGGAGAGGGAGAGGGAGAGGGAGAGGGAGAGGGAGAGGGAGAGGGAGAGGGAGAGGGAGAGGGAGAGGGAGGGAGAGGGAGAGGGAGAGGGAGAGGGAGAGGGAGAGGGAGAGGGAGAGGGAGAGGGAGAGGGAGAGGGAGAGGGAGAGGGAGAGGGAGAGGGAGAGGAGAGGGGAGAGGGAGAGGGGAGAGGGAGGAGAGGGAGAGGGAGAGGGAGAGGGAGAGGGAGAGGGAGAGGGAGAGGGAGAGGGAGAGGGAGAGAGGAGAGGGAGAGGGAGAGGGAGAGGGAGAGGGAGAGGGAGAGGGAGAGGGAGAGGGAGAGGGAGAGGGAGAGGGAGAGGGAGAGGGAGAGGGAGAGGGAGAGGGAGAGGGAGAGGGAGAGGGAGAGGGAGAGGGAGAGGGAGAGGGAGCCTAACATACTCTATGCTATAGGACCATATCCTATAGGAGACTAGGACCCTACGATCCCTATCATCCAAAACCTCAATGCTATCTAGAGAGTTAACATAACAGACCCTATCCTCTAGAACCTTAATGCTAGAGAGTTAACACAATAGACCCTATCCACAAGGACCTCATGCTAGAGTTAACACTACAAGCTCTATCCCATAGGGCCCTATCCTCTACAACCTAATGCTACAGAGTTAACACAACATGCATCATCCCCTAGGGGCTAGGACCCTATCTTCCAGGAGACCAGGGCTAATGCTAGAGAGTAAACACAGCAGACCCTACCCTACCCTCTAGGACCTGATGCTGAGAGTTAACACGACAGACCCTACCCTCTAGAACCTGATGCTGAGAGTTAACACGGCAGACCCTACCCTACCCTCTAGGACCTGATGCTGAGAGTTAACATGCTGAGAGTTAACACGGCAGACCCTACCCTACCCTCTACGACCTGATGCTGAGAGTTAACACAGCAGACCCTACCCTCTAGGACCTGATGCTGAGAGTTAACACAGCAGACCCTACCCTCTAGGACCTGATGCTGAGAGTTAACACGGCAGACCCTACCCTCTAGGACCTGATGCTGACAGTTATCACGGCAGACCCTACCCTCTAGGACCTGATGCTGACAGTTATCACGGCAGACCCTACCCTCTAGGACCTGATGCTGAGAGTTAACACAGCAGACCCTACCCTCTAGGACCTGATGCTGAGAGTTAACACAGCAGACCCTACCCTCTAGGACCTGATGCTGAGAGTTAACACAGCAGACCCTACCCTCTAGGACCTGATGCTGAGAGTTAACACAGCAGACCCTACCCTACCCTCTAGGACCTGATGCTGAGAGTTAACACAGCAGACCCTACCCTCTAGGACCTGATGCTGAGAGTTAACACAGCAGACCCTACCCTCTAGGACCTGATGCTGAGAGTTAACACGGCAGACCCTACCCTCTAGGACCTGATGCTGACAGTTATCACGGCAGACCCTACCCTCTAGGACCTGATGCTGACAGTTATCACGGCAGACCCTACCCTCTAGGACATGATGCTGAGAGTTAACACAGCAGACCCTACCCTCTAGGACCTGATGCTGAGAGTTAACACAGCAGACCCTACCCTCTAGGACCTGATGCTGAGAGTTAACACAGCAGACCCTACCCTCTAGGACCTGATGCTGACAGTTAACACAGCAGACCCTACCCTCTAGGACCTGATGCTGAGAGTTAACACGGCAGACCCTACCTTCTAGGACCTGATGCTGAGAGTTAACACAGCAGACCCTACCCTCTAGGACCTGATGCTGAGAGTTAACACAGCAGACCCTACCCTCTAGGACCTGATGCTGAGAGTTAACACGACAGACCCTACCCTCTAGGACCTGATGCTGAGAGTTAACACGGCAGACCCTACCCTCTAGGACCTGATGCTGAGAGTTAACACGGCAGACCCTACCCTCTAGGACCTGATGCTGAGAGTTAACACGGCAGACCCTACCCTCTAGGACCTGATGCTGAGAGTTAACATGGCAGACCCTACCCTCTAGGACCTGATGCTGAGAGTTAACACGGCAGACCCTACCTTATAGGACCTGATGCTGAGAGTTAACACAGCAGACCCTACCCTCTAGGACCTGATGCTGACAGTTAACACAGCAGACCCTACCCTTTAGGACCTGATGCTGAGAGTTAACACGGCAGACCCTACCCTCTAGGACCTGATACTGAGAGTTAACACAGCAGACCCTAATCTCTAGGACCTGATGCTGACAGTTAACACGGCAGACCCTACCCTCTAGGACCTGATGCTGACAGTTAACACGGCAGACCCTACCTTCTAGGACCTGATGCTGACAGTTAACACGGCAGACCCTACCTTCTAGGACCTGATGCTGACAGTTAACACGGCAGACCCTACCTTCTAGGACCTGATGCTGACAGTTAACACAGCAGACCCTACCCTCTAGGACCTGATGCTGACAGTTAACATGGCAGACCCTACCCTCTAGGACCTGATGCTGACAGTTAACACGGCAGACCCTACCCTCTAGGACCTGATGCTGACAGTTAACACGGCAGACCCTACCTTCTAGGACCTGATGCTGACAGTTAACACGGCAGACCCTACCCTCTAGGACCTGATGCTGACAGTTAACACGGCAGACCCTACCCTCTAAGACCTGATGCTGACAGTTAACACGGCAGACCCTACCTTCTAGGACCTGATGCTGACAGTTAACACGGCAGACCCTACCCTCTAGGACCTGATGCTGACAGTTAACACGGCAGACCCTACCTTCTAGGACCTGATGCTGACAGTTAACACAGCAGACCCTACCCTCTAGGACCTGATGCTGACAGTTAACACGGCAGACCCTACCTTCTAGGACCTGATGCTGACAGTTAACACGGCAGACCCTACCCTCTAGGACCTGATGCTGACAGTTAACACGGCAGACCCTACCTTCTAGGACCTGATGCTGAGAGTTAACACAGCAGGCCCTAGGAGGATATTGAACACACAGTGACAGGAACATGATGACTTCGTATTGAGGGCTGCTCCATACCTGTTTCCTGATGTCGTACTCATCTGCCTCAGCAGCCTTCATCTTCTCTATCTTCTCCTTCTGCGTCACTATCTCCTTCTCATATGATACCTTCTCCTTTGCCAACCTGCCACAGACAGTTGTCACCTGTCACATGGTTGTCACCAGCCACTTAGGTCACAGTTAGCACAAATCAGGTGTCATCAGGGTTGGGGAAAAATCATGATTTTTTTTCGAATAAATCGGATTTTTTCGATTAAATCGGATTTTTTCGATTAAATCGATTTATTTGATTTTTTCAACATCCTTGACAATCATAAGAAATAATATGTAATTCGGAAAATAAATAAAAGTGGAATATCATAATATACCCAATAGGCTGAACATTTCATTCTTAGCATTTCTAAAGAATTAAATCAAAGTTGTTATGTACAAATTTAAACTTTATTTTAAAATACATACAGTTAAATCAACTGGTAATAGCACACAATGTAAGTATAAATTTAAGATAATCTGAAAAAAAAATGACTCATAAGTCACAGTTACCACAAATCAGGTGTCATGACTCATAAGTCACAGTTACCACAAATCAGGTATCATGACTCATAAGTCATGTTGTGCAGTTACCACAAATCAGGTGTCATGACTCATAAGTCACAGTTACCACAAATCAGGTGTCATGACTCATAAGTCACAGTTACCACAAATCAGGTGTCATGACTCATCAGTCACAGTTACCACAAATCAGGTGCATGCCACAGTGACATTTAGTCTGTTCATTATCCATTAAAATAATGGCCATCAGTACACCTACACTACATTATAGTTTTTGCGTGTATAATTATTGATGTACAAATAATACTAAGATAACATAAATAGTGTAATATTTGAGTGTGTGAGTGTATGCATTTATGTTCACATTTATGTTCTAGCATAAACTTGAATTATCATTCGTCTAAAACAAATCCAGCATGTCACCCTTTTATCACACACCACAAGTCATGCACTTAAGCCATATGGTGCATGCTACAGTGACATTTAATCTGTTTAATATCCATTAAAGGATGAGACTATTCACAGAGAGCAGTGATGTCACTGCTCTGCCAATAATGGCACACTTGCCACTATACACAGAGCTGTGGTGTCACTGCTCTGCGAATTAGGGAAAGACTTGTGGTATTTGCAGAGCAGGTAAGAATGAGTATTTACTACTTGCCATGCATGTTGTTATAATAATAATATTATGACGTGACACAGTGATAGGTGGAAATGCTAACCACTACACTATCCGTGCCTCTCACCTCATCATTGTTAGGTCAGTATAGAAAAAGTTGCCAATGGTATTTTTAAGCAGCTAATAAATCTACACACTGAGTTCTCATTATTTTTTGTGCTTTTGTACCTGCTCTGCAAATATTAGCAACTATTTTCCTAATTCACAGAGCAATTACGTCACTGCTGTGCGCATGGCCAAGAGGGTTCAAATAATGGAAATTAGTACATCGCTACCACATCATACTTTTTGCATCATGTCATGTTTGGTAATAATTCCGTAATAAACATGGACTTGGCAGCTCTACTTCGAATTTTAGTTTGTTTTTAACCACATTCAAGTCAACTGCCATGGCCCATGCCTGCCTGCCCATGTCCATGGCGGATAGTCGAGATACCAGGGGCAGAAACTAACTTTTGTTACCACTAGTCCACCGGACTAGTGGCCAGGAAAGTTCACTAGTCCGCAGCCAAATCCACTAGTCCCGTCAAATTCATCAACACAATAACACGGAGTCAAGATGACCAAATTATATGCAAAAATTATTTACGAAAAACATACCATGTAGTAACGATAATACACATCTCTCAATCTGCACCATCCAAGTACTTGTCACAACTGGCATCATTGTCCCACTCTACACAATACTGGCCTTGACATTAAACTTTTGCATCCACTGGCCCGGGGGCCAGTATATTTCAAAAGTTACTGCCCCCTAAAAAGTTACTGGCCCAAATATTGTAAACAAAATATGCTGCTACTGAGGTGCCCATCACTTTATAAGACCAAGTTTCAACAGGAGTGACACCATGAAGACTTTCTGAAGCTCTTATGTTGCATGCGTTTATTTTTAATGTACATTATTCAGATTGCAACAATAAAAAGAGAGAACTCGACGTTAAATGAAATGTTTTAATTGTGGTGTAAGTCTGGTAATATAAAATCTGAGGCAACGTTCACACTATACAATTTTAGCACATTTATTTATAAACTTTACATGGATTAACATTACTATATATTATGAGAAATTAAATATTAACCTCAATGACAACAGTCAATGTCTTCTGTGAGTGTTGTGTGTCTGCTAAATATTAAATAATGAAGTCAGTTTAAATTCGATAAATAATATAAAACAAAAACGTGTTTTCATATTTAATATTAACAATTGATTTGCTCGTTGGCAATATCTATTAATTAATAGTTGGTTTTGCATAACTGCATTGAGACTAGTCTAAAGCAAAGTCGGCGAAGTCGAATTCATGACTTTGTCTTTGACTGTTTTGATATACTTGGGGCTTGAAGCTATAGCTGTCTGTCATGAAAAACATTTCTTAGTTTTGGTTGTGCCTGAAAACTATTACTGCAGAATCAGGGATACACGATACCATGATAAATTAGCACTAGAACGCATATCACCCGTGCCCTATCTAATGACAAGCTATCCTATGTCTACGTAAACATCGCGTCTGTGTGTGACTGTGAGGCCGAGAGCCCACGTGCGCCGGTGACAGTGTGAACGCTGTCCAAAACACTTGTCCTCTTTCTTCCAAGATTGTTTTACAAAATCTACAACTGCAGGAATGGTCGTTTGCAACACTATCAAACGTTTCATAGTATAATTACGTAGATGTCTTTCCACTATGGAATGTGAACTAGCGTTTTATCATGCAGACAGCAACGACATCGCCTACCACCCAACGGCAATGTGTAACACGATCGCTGATTGGGTGAATAATGAGTGACTCCCGCAATTTGCCAATCACGCAAGCATTTATCAAATATGACTTCCACAGTACATGGAAATAGTTGCGTTCGCACGACAACATTTTAGACATATTGCATAATAAGTTATATATAAAATGTAACAAAACGAACGTTAATAAATAGACTCATGTTATTAAAGTCGTTCCATTTTTCTGTGAAGGTTCGGGTTACGGAAACATCGACGGTAGTCAGTAGGGGATTGAAACCACTTGATATTAAATTTAAAAACTGTTGGCCCGAACCGGCCCGACAGCTTTAAAACACACGTCGGTTCATCGCGCCAGTGCCAATTTCGAGCCCGGGCGATAATACACGTTGCTATTCTTACGACAAATTACGCGAAATTGGTGCAAAATGGCGGCGTATTTCAACCATAAAATTATCAACTTTTGTAACACCAGGTGGTGCCACTGAAATTTCTTATGAATTCAGTAGTCCATCGGACTACCGAGTTGTAATATGTACTAGTCCGTGGCACAATCTGGTAGTCTCGGACTAGCGGACGGTCCTTAATTTCCGACCCTGAGATACCATCCATGACCCTCCATGCCATGCCCATAGGCATGGTCCATGGCTTGGGCATGGCCATGGCTCCTCAGTCTCATCGTGAGACTGATGAGTCATCCTTAGGATACCTTATAGGCCTGGGCAAGGAATTTATTATAAAATGTCATTTTTGACTTAACACAACTTTTTAACTTATTACTAGAATAACTCAATATTACATGCATCCAAGGACAACAACATGGTCAACATGTACATAAATTATTAGAGTGGTATGACTAATATTTCCAGAGATATGCCATATTGAAAATGTGGGAATATGTTATTTTAGCAAATTGACACTAGGCAAGAGACAAGCACAAAATTGAAAAAAGTCACTAAAAGCGATAAAAATATGAATTTGTGAAAGATACATATTATATTCGGATAGTAAATCAAGTTTCATTCAGCCATGTCATGTCGTTTGGGTTTTATATGACATTTTACTTTTTTCCCCGATTACCTCGGGGAAAAATGTAAAAACTTCAAGGTAGGTAGTATAGATTCAAACAAAAATCTTTACTTTTCAACACAGGTCAACCAAATTTGGCATGTAACTAGTTTTCAATAGAATTGAGCTATTTCTCATTTTTTGCATAAATTATGCAAATTAGGTATCCAATATGGCCGCCATGACAGTGGAAATTAGGTATATTTTGGCCATGCTCTAGCCAAACATATATTAAAGTTACAAACTTTTAATTTAGCACAGGTATTGTTGTTATGTATAGCTACTGCATGATTTTCACATAAATCATATAATTGTGTTGTTTACGTGAAATAATAGTTCTTCTAAAATTCTCTATTTTGTGTAAAATGTTGACATAATTAACTAATCTATAATTTAGAAACCATTATATATATATATATATATATATATATATATATATATTATTTGATTACATATTTTGTCATATATGACCAAATGTAATAAAAGTATTATAAGATTATAATAACATATATTTATAAAATAATTGGTGTTAAATTGAACTACTAATCAGTTTAATAACAAATATTGTTATATGTAGTATTGATAAATTCCGAAATACATTCCATCATGTGGGTGAATGAATTTCAAAATGAGTTGACAACATACGTAATTATAATATTAACACAAAAAAGATATAAAAAAACTATAATGTTATGGAATTACAACGCTAGGTCGATCAATTCGTCTCCAAGAATTGTTATTTCTTGTCTCTGCTTTTTTTAAATAAAATTGTTGTATACTATTTCAAACGCATTGTAAATGTAATAATCCATGTGTTGCGCGAATACAAATAGAAAGTCGGCTTTATCGCAAGGGCGCAGACATTGCAGCGGCGTATGTTTGTCGTTGGTCTAGCTGAAATAGCGGCGCATTATGCCGAATTTCGTATCAATTACTGTTGTGTGGACAATACAGTTGTAATAGTTGTCATCTATAATACGAGTAAAACAACACGACGTTAAAAATAATGTTCATAAAGATCGTTTCTCAAGTAAACGGCGAGCTTCGACAGCTTCCTTTTGACACCCCTCACAACAAAGATCGACTAGTCCTGGCGCTCACCGTGATGTTGATATCTAGGTCAGCCTATTTCGTTGCAAGGGCAAACCCATAGATTTAGCAACAGGCAAACAGACGAATTATTCGCTATAAATTATCAATAAAATGCAATACGTTGATCATGAGACAATTGGTAGCCGTTATGTGCCGTGATGTTTAGAAATTGCTAACATACGCGTGGAATACGACATTAGCGACTTACTTACTACTAACGCGTGCGGCGATCTGCCGAAGACTCGAAGTGTCGCGACTCGGGGAAAAAGTACCACCAGCTTTCAAAGGCGTGCGCCCCCACAAATAAAATGTTATATTCATAAAATGATATGTACTGGATAGCAAATTTCACGCCGGATCGAATGGTACCACACACTACGCGATCTGATGCGGAACGGCGACGTTGCTCACGAAATACGACCATGACATAAGTTGTCATGTTTAATTGCATTTTACCGGACGATTTCTTATTAGTTCAGCGTAGTGTGTATCACCAATCGATAGAGCAATAATTTTTCTTCAAAATAAGCTTTATTCTGATTGAATTGGTCAAAAATTGACGCGGCGCAACGTTTGAGAAGAAAGCCTATTTTACGCTTAAATTGTCAGCCTGGTGGTAAACGCGATGAGGCGCTCGCGCTAGCGTAACACGCATAGCATCTTAGCACAGGCAGCGTGTCGCAACAGGCCGATTTTTGTTGAGTAGGGGGTCGTTTTAAAATGCTACTGAACGCGTTATATTTTAGGAACAAGAACGAAATTTCGTGTACAAAGAGATAACATAATGACGGTTTTATGCATATAAATTGTATTCCACAACGGTTAATATTTCTATGTGTAAGTCATGCAGCAATATGGTTAATTTGAGTGAAAAATCCTTGCCCAAGCCTATACCTTAGGACGGTTCTGATCGTAGGATTGTGTGTTCCTCTGTGATCAGCTCTTCGTTTTCATTATCTATTAAATTTAAATCGTGTGTTCCGGTTCTATTGTTAGTAATTTTTAGCGGTGCTTCGAAGTCATATACAATATCCTGGTTATACCCAAATTTGTCTAGTAGTGTTTTAAATGAATTTAGAGATTTAGCTGTTACAACTGTATCTGGGAGACTATTCCATGGTTCGGTAATTCCAATTGGAAATACATTTTTTCTTAAGTTTAGTTTGGCTCTTTTTGTGAATAGTTTTAGGGAATGTCCTCTGTTTCCTGTTCTTTGTGATATCTCTTTGTTTTTCAGCAGATTTGGCACAGATTCGTGGTCATATATGTTGTGTAGTATTTGATAGACTTCTATCATGTCTCCTCTTAATCTTCGATATGCTAATGTAGGTAGTTTACGCAATTTGAGTCTTTCTGTATATGATAGGTCCCTCATACCTGGTAATTCTTTAGTGGCTCTTCTCTGAATATTTTCTAAGGCAATTTTGTGTTTTATCTTATATGGGTGCCATACTGCCATAGCATAATCTAGGTGTGATCTAACCATTGTTTTGTAGAGAGGCAAAAAGTATGTTTATCTAGAAATTGGAAAGTTCTTCTAATTATTTTGGTCATTTTAGTTGCCTTATTTACCACTTGGCTTATATGTTCATCAAATGTGAGTTTTTAGTCAAAGGTTACCCCTAGGTCTTTTTGTTTATCATGTGTGTCTATTGTTTTTGTGACATTGTTCATTGTTGTATAGTATTGATTTTCACCTACATTATTTTTTCCAATTTCCATATGTGTACATTTATCTGGGTGTAGTGTTAGCATCCAATCATGACTCCATTTTTCTATGGTGGTTATGTCCTGTTGTAGTATATCTTGATCATTCGTATTTATTATGGGTCTAAATATTTTAATATCATCAGCAAATAGAAATGTGTCGGATTGAGTAAGGTCTGGTAAGTCGTTTATGTATAATACAAAGAGTAGAGGTCCTAGGACTGATCCCTGTAGATGTTACATCATGCCAATTTGACTCCTTTCCATTTAGTTCCATTTACTGCCACCTTTTGAGACCTCATGGCATGACTCTTGCTGGAAGAGTACGGCAACTAATAAATTAAAAAGCATACTGTAATTTAATAAGAAAATACTGTCACTATTAGCAGTTTCTCTGCTAAGAAATTGTGAATTGTCACAATGTCAATGATAATCGCGTGGCGGCATGGGTGATAATTAAGGTGAAAAGAACAATCTCAATCTCACTCAATTTGTCACTGTCCTGACTGCAGTTTAGCGACCAGAAGTCCGTATATGGATACTAAAATCTACCTTTTCACGATGCCTGTTTTTATCTTAATGGCTTTCACTCTCTTCGGATCAACGTCTGCCATTCTGATGTGATTATGTACGCGAAACAAATTTGCCAACGAAAAACTGGTAGCGCCCTCTAGCGGAAGCATAAAGGCAGACCAGAATTGGCGCAATTGGCAGACCGCGCGGAAACGGCAGACCACATTCACAAGGATGCCACCGATCGTACGCTCCATGTTTACAAGCTTTGTTGTTGTTTGCGCGTGCGATCGTAAATATTGGCGACTTTTATTATTGTATTGTACTAACAATTCTAAACGTAATACCGAATGGTATTACTTGTATTTATAAAATCATAGAACTAAATTAAGACCAAGTAAAGTGCCTACAAAAGTTCAAGTAAAAATCATGAATGTTGTTATAAGTATAGTTATCTTAGTATCTTCTCATGTGTGGTGCTACGGTATTTCAATGAAAAGACTGATTTATGAGTTTTATTGGCCAATGCTGTTATTATATTTTATGGTAAAAACTTTTACTTTACCTTTTTGGTAAGGTAAAATATGGATATTGTGATATTGTCGCTTCTAGTGGTGTTATTTTAAACATGGTATACATATGGTATATACATTGTATTACACACAAATATATATATCTATAGTATATATATATGTATATATACATATACATATATATATATATATATATATATATATATATATATATATATATATATATATATATATATATATATATATATGTATGTATATATATATATATGCGTCTGTACCATAGATATAAATAGAAGCAGCTACTAGAACAAGATGGCTTGGCCCCTATCAGTTGACACATAATACTTCGAAGTCAACACAGCCAGGCTACAGCACGGCAGAAAGTCACTGCAGTGCGTGTATATACATAGGACTGCACCAAGTTTTCTACATAATTATCACGTTATTTATTTACTGATATCAGTTAGCCATTGTTGTTTAATTGTGTACAATGTGTTAAAACAGTTGCCTCTCTGATATGCCAGTATGAAACAAATCAACAGGCTTATACTTAGTATACAGTGTCTCGCTGTGTGAGGGGTGAGTTCAGCTTAGTACTATTTAATTTGTTGTTCTACCAGATCCACAATTGTTGTGGTGTTTTACCAAAAAAGTCATTTAAAAATCAACCAACTGAAGTCCGTCCTCCAAAGACATTGGAGAGAACACCCACACCTATATAATTAATTACAATTTTACAGATTAAAAAACAGACCATGCAAAGTGGATGAGAGAATAGGGAAAACAACAACAAAACAGAGCTGCCAACATTACTAACAACACCAGTAGTAGAAAAGGTAGAAAAGTAGTAATATTAAGATAGGTTCAATAGTAATAACAATAAATAAATAAAATTAGACAAACTACAACAAAACAGCAGGGATGTCATGGTAACAGGTTTCCTTAAAATGACCACAGTTTCACTTTGCTCGGCATTCAGGTCTTTTCTTTTCATCTGGGAATCTACAGAAGGCAGTACCCATTATCAATAATTAGTAGTCATAAAATAGTACCATATTACAATTAGGCTATTAGATTAATATAAAATATGTCACTCGCACTACGACTATGCACTGTAATATTATTAAAAATTGGTTTGGTACATAATTCATCCAACATGTATTATTGTTGATCAATTTTCATATGACTGTAATGTCTTAAAACTATTCATTTCCTAAATTAATGGCAGTGGAACATAAATATGTTCGCAGACTATAACCTAAGCTATATATTGTATAACTGAGATTCTCACATGTGGAAAGAGACTCTGGATCCTGTTTTCTGTCGGTTGGTACAGTTGTATGCTACACAGGAAATAACCATACTTAATTGCTAGTTCACAATGACTGTTGTAGCCAGCATGTCCCCAAATGGATTAACGTTGGTCACATCAGTGTCAACCACCGAACTGGCCAGAGACAGAGTAGCCATCTGGGATATTGACCTCAGGTTAAACTCATTTCCAGGTCACAACCCTTCCCCTAATGACTATATAAGCTGGAGGCTACAACCCATCCCACTGAATCATTATTCACATAGCCGAGGAACCACAGTGACCAATATTCATATCCCTACCCCAGCACAGTGAACCAACTTAAAACATTCAACAGCTGGCCCTGCTGGTCTACACCAGAAATTAATCATGAGCTGTCTTATATGGCCTAGGGCTAGGGGCACAATGACACACATCCAAGTTACAAATTTCGTCTTAGCAGACTTTTTTGACATTTATTGCGTTGCTCAACAGTTCTATTCTATATATCCTGCCAGTGAGTACAGGCACTTTCTGCCATGCTAGTGAATTATCGCCTGCGGTCCACAGCGGCTTCGGTGCAGCGGGCCAGCTTATCACTCTAGTCTATAGGGGAATGATTAATGATCTAACTCTGTGGTCTGTACATATACATATATATATTATATATATATATATATATATATATATATATATATATATATATATATATATATATATAATATATATATGTACATATACATATATATTATATATATATATATATATATATATATATAATATATATATATATGTATATGTACAGACGCATATATATATATATATATATATATATATATATATATATATATATATATATACATATATATATATGTATATATACATATATACTATATATATATATATATTTGTGTGTAATACAATGTATATACCATATGTAAACATGGAGCGTACCGATCGGTGGCAGCCTTGTGAATGTGGTCTGCCGTTTCCGCGCGGTCTGCCAATTGTGGTCTGCCTTTTAGTCTGCCCTAGTCTCGCTTAACCGACTGTCGTTCGGCTGCGGAACTACGCCGAGAAGACAGTCTGGCTACATTAACGGCTTTTGTTTGGGTAGCAGCCGTGATCTATAAAATGCTGCCACCTCACGGACACTGCCGTAATATATATTTTTTATAAACAACTGCACATTTGTATTTCTATTTATTTTGTGTTAATATAAGTTACATTTTTAATAATTTTTATAATACAGCATTATTTGATTAAAAGGTTTCCTTATTTAATTTGTATGCTATCCGTGTCGAGCTAGACAATGCTGCCACCTCACGGATACTGGTTAATCCTGCCGTAATTCTTATTTTATAAACAACGGTAAATTTGAATTTTTACTTACTGTTGTGTTAATATAAGTTCAATGGTGAATACTTTTCATATGATATTATTATCTTGTAAAAGTATATCGTTATTTTTATTTCATAGTTGGCCTGAGAGCCAATCAGCGTCTCTACCCTAATCTGGGGTAAGGCTGCCCGGATGTAGAAACTTAAGCCCATATACTGTCCCAGGCGGAGTTGAGGGGGCTTAAAAGTGCTGCCACCTCACGGAGTCTGGGTAACCGAGGCTAAGAGTGCCCCGCAAATAAGAACTGTCTGTCCTCATTCAACCCGGCAGACGGCGCAACATGAAATTGCGTCCGAGTCAACATCTGTTTTATCGCCCAGAACCATGTCAGTGGCAAATAACTCCCAAGAGTTACCCTCAGATATGCCAAATTCCGTGTCATACATAACTCTGACTGAAGAAATATCTATCCGCCCGTTTCAGTTGGAAGACCAGGATGGCGTATTTCGTGTTATCCGCGATGCCAATTACAACAATTATTTGTTGGCGTTCTATGCGAACGCAGCGGGGACAGTGTTCCAGATATTGACTGTTGCAATAGCAGCGTTGTCCTTTTACACTTTAAAGTCTATTGTGTGGTCACTGGTTGCAGTGACATCATGTTTCGGTTTGCTAATGGTACTTCACGTAGTTGGATCGTTGTATTATCTCTACGGAAGCCCTCTAGCGGACGTAAGAAACGTCAAGAACGTTTACTTCAAAGATGCCGACTGTCATTTTTGGGTTGCTGAAACGATGTCATCAACAGTAGCGAGAAGAAGAATCGTTGGCACCATAGCCATTGTGCGCAGATACGACCGCTCGGGGAAAGTAGCATGGCTGCGGCGAATGGCTGTGCTGAAGAAGTTCCGGAAAAAAGGAATTGCGAAGAAACTTATAGAAACAACTTTGCAGTTCTGCAAGAATCGAGACTACACAGCTGTTCAACTGCAGACGACAAGCATCCACCAAACTGCACGCAGCCTTTACATGAGACTCGGCTTTGAGTGCATCAACTACAGGCCAACCCCGTATTTGTCCCTGCGTATACCAATGTATGAGTTCGAGTTTAAGTTGGACCAGACAACGAGCACAGGGTTTGATGCACCAAAGATCATGCAGCACACACCGTAGTCTCACTTAGCCGACTGTCGGTCGGCAGCGTAACTACGCTGAGAAGACATGATGTGATGCGAGGAGCTAAGAAGTGCTGCCACCTCACGGAGCCTGGGTAACCAAGGCTACACACACCATTGACTAAACAGGACAATTAGAGACGGACTTCAGTGTAAATTAGCAGACAACCTGCAATGACAATTCTTTGTACATTACTGGATGTATGTATACATTCATATATACCATATCATTGCTAAAATGTGTTGCTTACCTTGAAAAGTTACATTCTGAGATCAGTTATCTTTCAAATACAAATAACATGTCCCGTGTCCTGTCCTCAACTCCATATAAATTTGTTTCACATATTTTAAGAACAAATTGTAACGAAGGAAAATATTTATCTGCATGTCATATATGCATTATTCCTTTACCTGTATTTTGTTTGTAAAGCCACAAAACTAATTCCGGCTTTCTGATCAGAATATACGTTAAAAAATAGGTGCCACAATTGTTTTATTCATATCAGACCTGCAACAATCTTCTGCTAATCCAAAGGTATGCATCAGTTGCATGAAGTACGCTTGGTGCACCTTCGTTTATTAATTGTTGAAAATTGCCCCTCTGATAATTGCCAACATACCCACCAACAAACTAAACATAAACATCACATCTATATTCGAATGTAATGACCCAGTTTCTTGGTTCATTGTTAATTAATAAGTGTTTAGTTTCTTGACCGGTAAAACACTTACTAATTGTCACATCGATACATTTGACAAGTTCTGAAGAAGAAAACAACTGATAAGAAACCTATAATTTGTTATATGACCTAACTACTTTTCTATACACAATTAAATGTAGCAATAGCTGGAAGCTATTATTGTTTGGGGAAATATGGTTTTTAGTGCAATGGCTTGTTTAAAATATAGGTGAATTTAAATCTGCTTTATGAGAGCAAGAGTGTAGCTTATTCATTTGCAACAAGTTGTTTATGTAACAATCTACATTTCGTAGCAAATGCATAATTGATGATGGCTTTTGCTATTCCTCCAGTAACAATAATTAATACATGTACACATAATGCCAATCTGGTCAAAATTACCTCCAATCTAATCAATCCAATCCTAGACCTAATCCTAACCATAAAAGGTTTGGCAAAAAGCCATCACCTATATAATTGGGATAACATTATTATTAATACTTTAAATAACAACTAAGCAATCTCAGGTTTACATCTTACAAATCAATTAGACTATTTATGTGATTCACAACATTTATATGTATGTTTCATTGTAAAATCGTTACCAGGGGCCAAAAAAAGCATTACTCAGGAAAATGTTGATGAAGCCAGTCATTAGAGATGTTCTCAGCATACCCTAAATTATATTATTGTGTGGATTGTTGGACTTCCTGATTTTAGAGTTTTTAGTCAGAAAACAAGTTCTTAGCAAAAAAAACTGACAAACATTTGTTCAAGCCATACAATTATTATGGCTCTATGAGACATAATAACTATGTTATGTTTCAAAATCAGCGTGAAGTTTCTATGCCTACAGTTTCTGATGTCATGTCAGTAATTTTTGTCAAAAAATGACCAAAATATAATTAGATAGCCACCATAACCGTAAAACCATTATTAAGCATTGGTAAGACATAGTTTGAATGTTTCGTTAATTAAGGGTCATTTGTTTTCTAACTTCATTTGACACAAAATTGGTCAAAAAGCTTCTTTGCCTATAGGAGGCTTACTACTTATGCTACATGTTGCCAACTAGGTTCGGTTATTCAACCAAATAAGCCAAGATGCTACCACCAACAATAAGAGCATTGGCATTACATTTAGCTCGTTCAAATGTTCAAGTGAAGGTGTGGCTAATGGCAGATGCAGTAGTACAGACAGCCAGTCATTTCAAATATTGGCTACTTGTTTCAATGTGGGAAGTGAAATTGCCTTTAGGCAACTGGGACTGCAGGAGTGACTTGTATCTGGTTCTGGAGATGCATTTGAAGGCAGCTGACATCGTTGCAAGTCTTGAACAAACTGCTGCTAATTCTATCTATCTATGGATTGCTGTCTGTATTGCTGTCTCCCATCTCAGTTTTTACTATTACAAGCAAAAGCAAACCAATATCGATTACACACTCACACAATGTGTGAACATTTATTTACATTGCAATTTTCTATTGTCTACACAGTATTATATTTATGCATGAAACATTAATGTGTGAACCACGAAGGAACATAGGCTGAGACCTTGTGTGTTTAGTGCTGAGTACTTTCACACCAAACTAGCAATTTAAATGTGTCTAAATCTCTAACAAGGCATTCAGTTAGAAAACTGCCTTATGATTAATCTGTTTACACATACAGTACAACTTTGCTCACTGGAACCTTGAATACTCATCACAACTGGAGCAAGGCTGCACAATGACTTGGCTGAAACGCCTGAGGAACTCTGTCCAGTCAGCCCAGGTTCAAGTTGTCAAATGAGTATACTCAGCAAGAATGGTATTGGTATCCACTGGGATGGCGTTCACACTGTACACCACATAACGTGAAGATACATTATAGATACAGCGACCTTCAAGAAAGGACAAGGAGGAGACGCCTGTGCTGGGTAAACTCACCACAAACAGGCACTGTGTTGTTCATTCGACTCGCATTTGCACAAGAATTTTGTATACCTGTCTGGAAGTTACGTTGCATATAATATTCATCAATGTCGGTCGTTGAATTGCAACACAGTTTCTGCCAAATAAAAACATCCATAATAATTGATAGGATAAGCTATCTTATTGTGACAGATATTTTAAGGGTTAGAAGAGTGAATCATGGAATGACCCTAGTGATTAATAAATGAAAAAATAACATGCACATTTATGGAGATAGACAGACAGACAGACAGACAGACAGACAGACAGACAGACAGACAGACAGACAGACAGACAGACAGACAGACAGACAGACAGACAGACAGACAGACAGACAGACAGACAGACAGACAGACAGACAGACAGTGCCTCACAAGTAAGAGTGCATGGCAATATTCTTGATGTTTACCATAAGTTATAAGATGATGCAAGTGAGAACAAATAATACTTATTTGACAACATAGATACACTTACACATGACACAAGTGACAGCAGGCTTGGCACTCAATATCATCCACCAACAGCTAATATTAGATCAAAGTCTGGTATAATACTCTATAGCGGTTTTCTGCCTTCCACACAAATTCCTAGTTGCACTTTTCGTTTTTAAGACTTCCTGGAAATTTTACCTGTCTACACTATTACCAACAGGTAGGAGAAAAAACCCAGTAATAAATGAATACCTGTTGCAAAAATATAAGTTACACAAAGTGGAATATCATGGAAAGTGCATACATAGAAGCATTCAAATTGACTGGCAGTAGTAGGAAGCCTGGGACCACCTTGGTAGAAATAACATCTCATTTGTTTACAATTTAAGACAACTAGTCTACTGGCTATAGATACAACATTAACTAATATATGCAGAATAAATTACACCGAAAATCATACAACCCAGTTTTCTACCCTCTAAACACCAGTGTGCGCTGTCCAAACTTTGGCCTGCCACACATTTACATTATCAATTAATATATTTTATACCTGACTTGCAGACCATGCCAATAACTTTTTGAAGCGTCGGGTGCAAAACTCGCAACGCAAACATCAACACAGTATTGGCAGTATCTAAGTTTGAGATGACTTGAGGAATGGGTTAATTTGGAATGAAATAGGAAAGAAATTGTGAATTTTTTTTATGTGAACACTTACTGTTACAACGGTTCTATAAACATACATTTCGATGGAGTTACAGCATTTTTGGTTCACCCATCAGCACATCTCAGGATTCCAACAGTGAAGACTTGATGGCTTTAACAAGCATTGAGCCAACCACCATCCTTTCGCAGTTAACTGTCACTGCCACTTTATGATCGGTCACTTTGACGGTCACTAAGACGTCCACGCCTGCGGCTGCAGTCTTCCCAGCATAGTAATATATGCCATCCTGCGAGGACGGGATTTGTAGTACATTTGCAGCCCTGTAGATGGCGTCAATGATGACCTGGTCTGTACTGTCCGTGGGTGGCAGGTCCACACTGGACGTGTTCTCATTCATGCCGGTCAGTTTACCTGTGGTGCAGTTTAGAAATTGGTTTATTTACAAAATATTTCTATACACTGTAAAGTTGTGTTCCAAATTTAAATAAAATATCGTTCTGTAAATCAACAAGATTCCTGCAAAATATACCCTGCATATCTATTTCCTTGATTGCACTTAAATTTGTTTATGCAATTTAATGATAAAGTGGCACATAACAACTTGTATCTGTGTGCCAAACTGTTGTTAATCAGCAATCAGATTTGAGGACGTATTTTTTTAAAGCATCATTTATAAATAATACAAAAACAATGCCAAAGTGACAAATATGGTAACAAGTATGATCATAACACATAAATACTGTTCATGTTGTACATTCACTTTACTTATATAAAGTTAAAACTGGTAAGCCATTTTAAAGCAGCTTTGTCAATTCACTTGGCTTGCTGCATGTCAAGTTTATTAGTGTGTATACTCCCCAGGTATAAAGTCAACATAACATGCTCTACAGGTTTAATAAAACATAGTGTCTGAGTTTTCTACAAAGGCTGGTTTGGTTGTAGTTAAATTAATTTAATAAAACCACACAAGTACCTGCACAAATGAGCACGCCTTCAACCTAGACAGCTGATGATAAAGCAATTCAACTACTGAACAAACCTTTCAACGCGAGGAAATCGTTTTCGCTCAACATGTTTGGCTGCAGCAGTTCACCCACTGGTGCGGTTATGGACACCATGAACCTCTTGGTGTTGTTGAAACACACTTGGAACTGAGCTGGCTGAGTCGTGTCATTGAAGTCTATCGCCATCAAGGCTGATGTACTCGTGTTTGCAGCAAGTGTCGCTACAACACATCAGTTGACATCAGTTGACAACAGCTGACAACAGTTGACATCAGTTGACAACAGTTGACAACAGTTGACATCAGTTGACAACAGTTGACAACAGTTGACATCAGTTGACATCAGTTGACATCAGTTGACATCAGTTGACAACAGCTGACAACAGCTGACAACAGTTGACATCAGTTGACAACAGTTGACAACAGTTGACATCAGTTGACATCAGTTGACAACAGTTGACATCAGTTGACATCAGTTGACAACAGTTGACATCAGTTGACATCAGTTGACATCAGTTGACATCAGTTGAAAACAGTTGACATCAGCTGACAACAGTTGACATCAGTTGACAACAGTTGACATCAGTTGACAACAGTTGACAACAGTTGACATCAGTTGACATCAGTTGACATCAGTTGACAACAGTTGACATCAGTTGACAACAGTTGACATCAGTTGACATCAGTTGACAACAGTTGACAACAGTTGACATCAGTTGACATCAGTTGACAACAGTTGACAACAGTTGACATCAGTTGACATCAGTTCACAACAGTTGACAACAGTTGACATCAGTTGACAACAGTTGACATCAGTCATCTGCATCGGTCATCTGCCTTACAAAGATTTGGCTGTGATATAACTTTACTTTGCCAAATATTTGCGCATAGCATGAGTACTTCATTCACAAGATATTTCTCTTCTCATTATTTTATTAAAACATTTCTTCCGGTCACATGATGATAATACAATAATACATACAGCTGATGTAGAATAATCAATAACAATTAATGCTGTGTGCCTTCTGAAATACTGCATGGATGAAAACATCTGAATAATTATAAATAAAGTTATCTTTACTACACAATGTTTTTTATTTAGCAGTAAACATGCCATTGGGAATATCAAAAAGTACTTACGTATCTCAGGAAATTCATGAATTTCTATGCCTTGCTGTGACTTCTGAAATAACACAATGGACGCGATTAGATGCTACTAAGTGGCTTGGTTTACAAGTGACATGCATGATTTGTGTGTGTGTGCGTGCATGTGTGCATGCGTGCGTGTGTGTGGTGTGCGTGTGTGCATGCTTGCCTGTGTGTATCTGTGCGTATGTAACTGCATATGTGCACGCGTGTGTTTAGCTCATGTGTACACACCTGCATGCATCAAGTACTGAACTTATTTTTAGTTCTCATAGACAAAACCATTAGAGAGAAAACTGAAGCACTTTAAAAAAAAAAAAATTGCATTATGACATTCAAACTGCTGCATCTCATGAACTAAGTTTTACATAAACATCGTCATTCTGCTTGTACATTATTCATACATGCAAGAAAAAATAACATGTATTTAATAATTGATCCTAGAAGCATCTCGCAGTGCATGGTGGGCCATATGAGACAGAGAGAGCGAGACACAGGGAGGGATTCATTTAACATAACCAAGTGAATGTTTAACTTAGTGCTACTTCACCATTTACTGACACGGGAAGCGAACATCTGACAGACTGTTAAGTACTTGACAGAAGAAACCTAACCTGAATTTAGTATTTTATATCTGTCATAATTTTGTTATCCATCATGTTTTGCTAGAATGGCTACCCCACAACCCCCAGGTAAATGTGCATTGAGATGTTGATTCCACAGGCACTAGACAACTTCCTCACCTTCTCTCCCATACAAATCTTCTTCATTGGCCCTTCAGTCGTATTTGTAAACGTTAAATCAAGTGAAACCATTTTCATCGAGAAGATGGACACTGTGCGTGTGAACTTGTACGTGATCCCCAGACCATCACCTGTGATCCGGTTGAGCAGATCAAATGACCGCCGAGAACTTGCATTGGGACTAAGGATCTGAAACAGACGGATGACTGCTTCAGCAAACTTATCATACATTGGGACTAAGGATCTGAAACAGACGGATGACTGCTTCAGCAAACTTATCATACATTGGGACTAAGGATCTGAAACAGACGGATGACTGCTTCAGCAAACTTATCATACATTGGGACTAAGGATCTGAAACAGACGGATGACTGCTTCAGCAAACTTATACATCAGCCAGCTAATCTTATCTACACACTCAATTGTCAGAATGCTTAACATGATAATATCCTAGGTGATGCACTGTACAGCATGATCAACACTGCTGTTTCCCATGACAGATTAACAGTTAAGGTTTCAAACAGTACCAATATTATTGGTTGACAAGGCTCTAAGATGCTTTCAACCTGACTTTTTTGCTCACTGCTCAATTTTTACTTCAACTGATAGAAATATATAATCAGTCACGTATATTCAATAAACATTGCGTATCATCATAAGAAAATATTCTGCAAAATTACCACTGTAACAAGAAATGGTATGACACCATAGCATGACATCAATGACACTATTTTAATATCCTTGGGGGAATTCATTTGGAGAATCAGGCCGTAAAATAAATGTACATGCAATACAGACCAAATGAGCCATGTCTGTAACACAATGATTTAGTGCTTTGTTTCATAAAGTTGGTTCTCACGGTAGTGTAAGACGGCTGCACTTTGGTCATGGTGTTCTTGGCGTCAGTGGCCGCCATAGGGACCAGAAGGTCAGCGACCCCAGTGGTGACTGCTGTGACAGTGGCATCAACTGAAACACAACAACTTTACTTGTATACAACAACAACACTCACACTTCAGCAGAAACCAGGCACCTCTCATGTCATGTTTCATCGGAAACTACACATCATGCTTGCTTCATGATCAATGACATATTTCACTTCATCAGAAACTATACACCTCTCATGTTATGCTTCATCGGAAACTATACACCTCTCACGTCATGCTTCATTAGAAACTATACACCTCTCACGTCATGCTTCATCGGAAACTATACACCTCTCAAGTCATGCTTCATCGGAAACTATACACCTCTCAAGTCATGCTTCATCAGAAACTATACACCTCTCACGTCATGCTTCATTAGAAACTATACACCTCTCACGTCATGCTTCATTAGAAACTATACACCTCTCACGTCATGCTTCATCGGAAACTATACACCTCTCATGTCATGCTTCATCAGAAACTATACACCTCTCAAGTCATGCTTCATCAGAAACTATACACCTCTCACGTCATGCTTCATCAGAAACTATACACCTCTCAGGTCATGCTTCATCAGAAACTATACACCTCTCACGTCATGCTTCATCAGAAACTACACACCTCTCACGTCATGCTTCATCAGAAACTATACACCTCTCACGTCATGCTTCATCAGAAACTACACACCTCTCAAGTCATGCTTCATCAGAAACTACACACCTCTCACGTCATGCTTCATCAGAAACTACACACCTCTCAAGTCATGCTTCATTAGAAACTACACACCTCTCACGTCATGCTTCATCAGAAACTACACACCTCTCAAGTCATGCTTCATTAGAAACTACACACCTCTCATGTCATGCTTCATTAGAAACTATACACCTCTCACGTCATGCTTCATCAGAAACTATACACCTCTCACGTCATGCTTCATCAGAAACTATACACCTCTCATGTCATGCTTCATTAGAAACTATACACCTCTCACGTCATGCTTCATTAGAAACTATACACCTCTCATGTCATGCTTCTTCAGAAACTATACACCTCTCACGTCATGCTTCATCAGAAACTATACACCTCTCACGTCATGCTTCATCAGAAACTATACACCTCTCACGTCATGCTTCATCAGAAACTATACACCTCTCATGTCATGCTTCATTAGAAACTATACACCTCTCATGTCATGCTTCATCGGAAACTATACACCTCTCATGTCATGCTTCATCAGAAACTATACACCTCTCACGTCATGCTTCATCAGAAACTATACACCTCTCACGTCATGCTTCATCAGAAACTATACACCTCTCACGTCATGCTTCATCAGAAACTATACACCTCTCACGTCATGCGTCATCAGAAACTATACACCTCTCAAGTCATGCGTCATCAGAAACTATACACCTCTCAAGTCATGCTTCATCAGAAACTATACACCTCTCATGTCATGCTTCATCAGAAACTATACACCTCTCAAGTCATGCTTCATCAGAAACTATACACCTCTCATGTCATGCTTCTTCAGAAACTGTACACCTCTCAAGTCATGCGTCATCAGAAACATACACCTCTCACGTTATGCTTCATCAGAAACTATACACCTCTCAAGTCATGCTTCATCAGAAACTATACACCTCTCACGTCATGCTTCATCAGAAACTATACACCTCTCACGTCATGCTTCATCAGAAACTATACACCTCTCAAGTCATGCTTCATCAGAAACTATACACCTCTCACGTCATGCTTCATCAGAAACTATACACCTCTCAAGTCATGCTTCATCAGAAACTATACACCTCTCATGTCATGCTTCTTCAGAAACTATACACCTCTCAAGTCATGCGTCATCAGAAACTATACACCTCTCATGTCATGCTTCATCAGAAACTATACACCTCTCAAGTCATGCGTCATCAGAAACTATACATCTCTCATGTCATGCTTCATCAGAAACTATACACCTCTCAAGTCATGCTTCATCAGAAACTATACACCTCTCACGTCATGCTTCATCAGAAACTATACACCTCTCACGTCATGCTTCATCAGAAACTATACACCTCTCAAGTCATGCTTCATCAGAAACTATACACCTCTCACGTCATTCTTCATCAGAAACTATACACCTCTCACGTCATGCTTCATTAGAAACTATACACCTCTCAAGTCATGCTTCATCAGAAACTATACACCTCTCACGTCATGCTTCATCAGAAACTATACACCTCTCACGTCATGCTTCATCAGAAACTGTACACCTCTCAAGTCATGCTTCATCAGAAACTATACACCTCTCACGTCATGCTTCATCAGAAACTATACACCTCTCACGTCATGCTTCATCAGAAACTATACACCTCTCAAGTCATGCTTCATCAGAAACTATACACCTCTCACGTCATGCTTCATCATAAACTATACACCTCTCACGTCATGCTTCATTAGAAACTATACACCTCTCAAGTCATGCTTCATCAGAAACTATACACCTCTCACGTCATGCTTCATCAGAAACTATACACCTCTCACGTCATGCTTCATCAGAAACTATACACCTCTCACGTCATGCTTCATCAGAAACTATACACCTCTCACGTCATGCTTCATCAGAAACTATACACCTCTCACGTCATGCTTCATCAGAAACTATACACCTCTCACGTCATGCTTCATCAGAAACTATACACCTCTCACGTCATGCTTCATCAGAAACTATACACCTCTCATGTCATGCTTCATCAGAAACTATACACCTCTCAAGTCATACTTCATCAGAAACTATACACCTCTCACGTCATGCTTCATCAGAAACTATACACCTCTCACGTCATGCTTCATCAGAAACTATACACCTCTCAAGTCATGCTTCATCAGAAACTATACACCTATCACGTCATGCTTCATTAGAAACTATACACCTCTCAAGTCATGCTTCATCAGAAACTATACACCTCTCACATCATGCTTCATCAGAAACTATACACCTCTCACGTCATGCTTCATCAGAAACTATACACCTCTCACGTCATGCTTCATCAGAAACTATACATCTCTCACGTCATGCTTCATCAGAAACTATACACCTCTCAAGTCATGCTTCATCAGAAACTATACACCTCTCACGTCATGCTTCATCAGAAACTATACACCTCTCACGTCATGCTTCATCAGAAACTATACACCTCTCAAGTCATGCTTCATCAGAAACTATACACCTCTCACGTCATGCTTCATCAGAAACTATACACCTCTCACGTCATGCTTCATCAGAAACTATACACCTCTCACGTCATGCTTCATCAGAAACTATACACCTCTCAAGTCATGCTTCATCAGAAACTATACACCTCTCACGTCATGCTTCATCAGAAACTATACACCTCTCACGTCATGCTTCATCAGAAACTATACACCTCTCATGTCATGCTTCATCTGAAACTATACACCTCTCAAGTCATGCTTCATCAGAAACTATACACCTCTCAAGTCATGCTTCTTCAGAACCAAAATGTTTTTGTCTGCCACAAGCAACAACATTACAGATACTCACAGTCCAAATCCAGCAGCATTTCTGATGGTTTCTTGCCTGTTCCTGCTCGGCTGGCAGACTTGTCCTTCTGGTAACAAAGAAGGCTGATTTCTCACACAAAACAGTGACAGGAATCAGAAACAGAATGAGACAGGCAGGACATGGGCAGAGAATAAACAAAGACAGCAGGGTTGCCACTCATGGAAGCTTTCAAAATTCCCTGACTTTTCCCTGACTTAGTTTCATTTTCCCTGACCATGCTGGCTGAATAATCATGAAAAAATATGCGTGATGTACATATAATTAGCAATTAACTGACAAAATGTAATCAGTGTTCGATGCCCACTCAGACTGCATAGCTCAATTCCTATACCACATTTGTAACAGCATATGTTTGTGTGTTTCACGGGATCGTTACGCGTAATGAATTCGAGTTTGCGGCATCACGGCGTTACGCGTACGACATGAGAAAGTCAAATTTCCCTGACTTTCAAGGGATTTTCCTGTATTTCCCTGACTTTCCTCAAAATCTCAAATTTCCCTGACCACGCACAAAATTCCCTGACTTTTCCCTGACTTTGAATTTCCCTGACTTTTCCCTGACCAGTGGCAACCATGTAAAAGAGAATCGAATGGTAAATGATGAAGCAGAAAATCAAACCTGAGACTGAAGGACAACAATTGACAAGACCTTGGGACGACAGAGAAGTATGGAGCAGTTAACAAGAAATGAAAAAGCTACATTGGTGACATGTATCCATTGTTTCAACAGGACACAGGTGAAGTGTTTGTCACATACCTTTGTCTTAGCAGGCTTCATGTCCTCCTCTGAGTCAGACTGCTCACTTGTCTCCTCACTGCTGCTCTCTTCAGTTGATGTGCTCTCTTCCTCCTCTTCCTCCTCCTCCTCGTTCTTTGATTTCCTGTCGCTTGGGGCAACTACTTTCTTGGTTTGTTTCACATTGACAAGATCCTCCGAGTCACTCTCAGTCTCTTCACTTTCAGACTCCGATTCAGAAGAGCTCTCTTCTGTGCCACTTTCAGACTCTTCACTCGAGGTCTCTGTAAGACAGACCATCACAAACATTGGTCCACATGTGTCATAATACAACAACCAACAGAAAAGAGAGAAGAGACAATGGAAGTGTATAGGACACACACTGAGGACACCTGCAGTAAACATGGCCTGACACAATCACAGGGAAGAGTTGAAGAGGAAGGCAGAGGGACACTTGGTGGAGACAAATGAAAGCGAAAGAACATGATGGGATACACCAGGAGAGAAATCAATAAAATGGCAACAAATCAGCACCAGTGAAGGACATGGTCGATGGCCTATGCTACCAGTGAACATACATGCCTCAGTAACTAATTGTACATCACTAATTAAACATAAAAATGGTTCTCAATTGCAACAAAGCAGATGCCCAACTGTGGACAACTTGATCCTAAAACATGACTCGTTAAACAATGTAAGAAAAATGATATCTAAAGGTGGGTTTCTTAAAACTCCTCCTGCAAATCTATCTGTGTCTCATAATCCAAACTTATATAGCATCGACCACACAATGCAAATCATATGAGCAAATGAGTTAATTATTGTCATAGTCATATATAAAAGTTTCAAATGTTACCTTCTGAGGACGATTCACTTTCTGAATAGAAAGCTGCTTTCTTCTTTTCGACTTTCGCACTGACGCGACCTTCTGGCTTCTTGATTTCGACGTTACGGACGGCGGGGTCAGGGGCCGAGAGAGGCCACTCAGGGAGGTCACGGTACTCACTCGCACGCGAGTTGATCAGATGTGACAATGAGCCGAGCTGGTACTCATCCTGACCTGGAGGCACAAGTTGTCATTGGTTGATACGGCAGGAACAGGGGACGATAACTGCAAGACTGAGTCTAGATCAGTTACACCAAAACATTAAGTGATATTAATGCACACTGAAAGCAAACTCCAAACGTACTTTCAGTGGTTTATCAGTACAGACATACTTCACACCTTTATCTGTTACACAGCTTGTAACTGGAGAACAACCTTTCAATTAACTGGAGAATAACATCGAATTCAAAAATCACTTACACTGCAATATCATAATAATTATGCAAATTGAAGAACGTTGAAATAACAGCAAGATGCATTTTTATTGAATAATTTCCCCCGTGTTTCTGTGGTTGAATAAATCCCTCTGTTACAATGCAACAGTTATATCACTTCATGTTTCCATGGAAACGACACTGCACATCTATTTAAGTTTTAGTACACATCTGTATTCTTCTTATAATCTTTACACTTCCAACTCACCGCTGAATCGTGACAAGAGAACTGGAGCTGGTTTTGTGGCGAAGAATATCTTCTTGACATGCTTACTGAGCATGCCCGGTTTGTCGCCCGGGAGAATGAGTTGTCTGAGGAGACGGTTGCGATCACGGATGTCATAGCTGAGGTCATACTTAGCGAGGTTGAAGACATATTGACACAACAGCTTTGTCTGCTTAGGATTCGTGATACACAGTTTGCCCGCCAGGTTAATGATCTGCAGCTTCACGATGTCCTCCTAGGTGATATACAGAGGGCGCTGTCAGTCACTAAAATGTCACCATTAAGCCTGATGCTGTGTGGTTCATGAGTTTAGAAATGTGTGTAACTTCCTTATTGTAGTCAATCCATTCTGTACAAGAAGAAACCCTCAGGACTTCACTGGATTGGCACGGCTCCCAGTTGGATCTACTTCTTAGTTGTAATGAGTAGATGTAGACTCTTGTTAAGGCATCTAGTTGATGATATAGGTTACTTGGTATTGATAGCATTGGTGTAGTACAGTCCATCAAAAGTATATTCATTTATTCCCCAGAACTTTAAATAATAGGATGATGTCATGCAATGGCATGTATGCAAGCAAAACATAGCAGTCTAGGTGTTCCCATAAATTGAGTGTTTTCAGACCAAATGCATACCTTGTATACTGATCTTTCACTATCTAGTTTATTATTTCTCAAATACTAATCCAAAACTAATTAAATACGTTATACATGTCATGTCTCACTTATTCAGCCTTCAATAATCCAGTTGTTTCATAATCCACATGTGGGAACTATCTTGACACCATGTGTAATGCTGAATCTGGCTAATCCGCATGTTTCATATATCCAACCAAACCCATGGGAAACAAAATGAAGCCTGGCTGTATTTACAAACCCACAGATTAAAACAAACAGACAAATAAGTCAAATAAACCATGTGTCTCAAACTGTCGCTTTTAAAATTTGCTTTAATTTTAGTATCAGATCAAAATCTACCTACTGAAGACGTTTCAACAACAGAGGTGTCATTTGAAACCTTATGATCTGTGATCAAAAAGTACACTGCCTGTGAGATGTTACCTCATCAACAAATGTCTTTGCCATCTTTCTCAGTACATCAGGAGCAATCTTTGGCACGCGGTCGGAGTACTCGCCAATGAGCCAGAGGATGCTGGCACGGGCCATGGGCACTGTGATAGTGTCCACCAACTTGGCCAGATGAGTGATTATCTCCTTGTGTTGACTTGGCTGAAAATTAAACATTACTGTTTAATATAAGGATATATCACATGCTTTCTAATCTAAAGGGTAAGATGTGCACACATACTCATTTAATAGGTGTTTTTGAAAGTTGCTGTTACAGAAATAAAGCAAAATATAATTAATAAATATCTACTAAGAATGATAATACATATTTTAAAACGATATGTCATGCTGATAAATGTGCTATATAGTTCAATATTACTGAACCAAAGTCTATACTAGAAATACAAAAACACATCTTCATGAAAGAAATGTTAATGATTGAAAGCAAGTGCTATTTTGTAAATGTTAAATAATAAGTGTTAGTTATTAAAATTTGGATAAGTGGACACCAATTTTTAAATTAAGAAATTATATAAGATGACAAATAAAAAAAATTAAAACAAATTGTTAAACTTGTCTAAAGAACTAAATAACTATAATGAAAAGAAGCCATGGAATGACAAGACGCTCGCACACAGTCTGACACCTGAGGACAGATCACACACAATCTGACACCTGAGGACAGATCACACACAATCTGACACCTGAGGACAGATCACACACAATCTGACACCTGAGGACAGATCACACACAGTCTGACACCTGGGGACAGATCACACAGTCTGACACCTGAGGACAGATCACACACAGTCTGACACCTGAAGACAGATCACACACAGTCTGACACCTGAGGACAGATCACACACAGTCTGATACCTGAGGACAGATCACACAGTCTGACACCTGAGGACAGATCACAGTCTGACACCTGAGGACAGATCACACACAGTCTGACACCTGAGGACAGATCACACACAGTCTGACACCTGAAGACAGATCACACACAGTTTGACACCTGAGGACAGATCACACACAGTCTGACACCTGAGGACAGATCACAGTCTGACACCTGAGGACAGATCACACACAGTCTGACACCTGAGGACAGATCACACACAGTCTGACACCTGAAGACAGATCACACACAGTTTGACACCTGAGGACAGATCACACACAGTCTGACACCTGAGGACAGATCACACACAGTCTGACACCTGAGGACAGATCACACACAGTCTGACACCTGAGGACAGATCACACACAGTCTGACACCTGGGGACAGATCACACAGTCTGACACCTGGGGACAGATCACACACAGTCTGACACCTGGGGACAGATCACACACAGTCTGACACCTGGGGACAGATCACACACAGTCTAACACATGGGGACAGATCACACAGTCTGACACCTGAGGACATATCACACAGTCTGACACCTGAGGACATATCACACAGTCTGACACCTGAGGACAGATCACACAGTCTGACACCTGAGGACAGATCATACAGTCTGACACCTGAGGACAGATCACACACAGTCTGACACTTGAGGACAGATCACACAGTCTGACACCTAAGGACAGATCACACACAGTCTGATACCTGAGGACAGATCACACACAGTCTGACAGCTGGGGATAGATCACACACAGTCTGACACCTGAGGACAGATCACACACAGTCTGACACCTGGGGACAGATCACACAGTCTGACACCTGAAGACAGATCACACACAGTCTGACACCTGAAGAGAGATCACACACAGTCTGACACATGAGGACAGATCACACACAGTCTGATACCTGAGGACAGATCACACACAGTCTGATACCTGAGGACAGATCACACACAGTCTGACACATGAGGACAGATCACAGTCTGACACCTGAGGACAGATCACACACAGTCTGACACCTGAGGACAGACCACACACAGTCTGACACCTGAAGACAGATCACACACAGTCTGATACCTGAGGACAGATCACACACAGTCTGACACCTGAGGACAGATCACACACAGTCTGACACTTGAGGACAGATCACACACAGTCTGACACCTGAGGACAGATCACACACAGTCTGACACCTGGGGACAGATCACACACAGTCTGACACCTGAGGACAGATCACACACAGTCTGACACCTGGGGACAGATCACCAGTTTTCATTTTCAATGCCTTAGAAGCAATATTAAAAATTCACATCCACATGATTTTCTTACTATAAAACATGTCTACATGGTTTAGCAGAAAGTTCCAAAAAATTCTCATATTGTCTTTTCCATGTCTAAGCACAACCTTCTGCATTTGGTTTAAAAAAATACCATACATTTATGTTTAAATGAACCCAAAAATAAAATTTCACAAATTTATGTTTTAGAATGTAAAATAGTAATCTGTCCTTTGTGGTAGTAAGAAAAGACTGTCAAACAGCAAACTGTGAAGGCACGCATGCAGCAGACCGACAGTTGGCACCAAAGAACATGCACAAAACATCATCTCCTAAAGGCTGCAAACTTAACAGATGTATGTCACATGTCAGGCCATGTTTTAAGTCCAGTGGTCACATGTCAGTCAAAGAGCTCACGTTTTAAGTCCACTGGTCACATCTGTCAGACAAATAGGTCATGGTTTAAGTCCAGTGGTCACATCTGTCAGACAAATAGGTCATGTTTTAAGTACAGTGGTCACATCTGTCAGACAAATAGGTCATGGTTTAAGTCCAGTGGTCACATCTGTCAGTCAAATAGGCCGTGTTTTAAGTACAGTGGTCACACGTCAGTCAAACAGCCCATGTTTTAAGTCCAGTGGTCACATCTGTTAGACGAATAGGCCATATTTTAAGTCCAGTGGTCACATCTGTGAGTAAAATAGGCCATGCTTAAGTCCAGTGGTCACATCTGTGAGTCAAATAGGCCATGTTTTAAGTCCAGTGGTCACATCTGTCAGTCAAATAGGTCAGGTTTTAAGTCCAGTGGTCACATCTGTCAGTCAAATAGGCCATGTTTTAAGTCCAGTGGTCACATCTGTCAGTCAAATAGGTCATGTTTTAAGTCCAGTGATCACATATGTCAATCAAATAGGTCATGTTTTAAGTTCAGTGGTCACATCTGTCAGTCAAACAGCCCATGTTTTAAGTCCAGTGGTCATATCTGTCAGTCAAATAGCCCATGTTTTAAGTCCAGTGGTCACACCTGTCAATCAAATAGGCCATGTTTTAAGTCCAGTGGTCACATCTGTCAGTCAAATAAGTAATGTTTTAAGTCCAGTGGTCACATCTGTCAGTCAAACAGCCCATGTTTTATGTCCAGTGGTCACAACTGTCAGTCAAATAGCCCATGTTTTAAGTCCAGTGGTCACATCTGTCAGTCAAAGAGCTCATGTTTTAAGTCCAGTGGTCATATCTGTCAGTCAAATAGGTCATGTTTTAAGTCCAGTGGTCACATCTGTCAGTCAAATAGGCCATGTTTTAAGTCCAGTGGTCACATCTGTCAGTCAAATAGGCCATGTTTTAAGTCCAGTGGTCACATCTGTCAGTCAAATAGGCCATGTTTTAAGTCCAGTGGTCACATCTGTCAGTCAAATAGGCCATGTTTTAAGTCCAGTGGGCACATCTGTCAGTCAAATAGGCCGTGTTTTAAGTACAGTGGTCACACGTCAGTCAAACAGCCCATGTTTTAAGTCCAGTGGTCACATCTGTCAGACGAATAGGCCATATTGTAAGTCCAGTGGTCACATCTGTGAGTAAAATAGGCCATGCTTAAGTCCAGTGGTCACATCTGTGAGTCAAATAGGCCATGTTTTAAGTCCAGTGGTCACATCTGTCAGTCAAATAGGTCATGTTTTAAGTCCAGTTGTCACATCTGTCAGTCAAATAGGCCATGTTTTAAGTCCAGTGGTCACATCTGTCAGTCAAATAGGTCATGTTTTAAGTCCAGTGATCACATATGTCAGTCAAATAGGTCATGTTTTAAGTTCAGTGGTCACATCTGTCAGTCAAACAGCCCATGTTTTAAGTCCAGTGGTCATATCTGTCAGTCAAATAGCCCATGTTTTAAGTCCAGTGGTCACATCTGTCAATCAAATAGGCCATGTTTTAAGTCCAGTGGTCACATCTGTCAGTCAAATAAGTCATGTTTTAAGTCCAGTGGTCACATCTGTCAGTCAAACAGCCCATGTTTTAAGTCCAGTGGTCACAACTGTCAGTCAAATAGGTCATGTTTTAAGTCCAGTGGTCATATCTGTCAGTCAAATAGGTCATGTTTTAAGTCCAGTGGTCACATCTGTCAGTCAAATAGGTCATGTTTTAAGTCCAGTTGTCACATCTGTCAGTCAAATAGGCCATGTTTTAAGTCCAGTGGTCACATCTGTCAGTCAAATAGGTCATGTTTTAAGTCCAGTGATCACATATGTCAGTCAAATAGGTCATGTTTTAAGTTCAGTGGTCACATCTGTCAGTCAAACAGCCCATGTTTTAAGTCCAGTGGTCATATCTGTCAGTCAAATAGCCCATGTTTTAAGTCCAGTGGTCACATCTGTCAATCAAATAGGCCATGTTTTAAGTCCAGTGGTCACATCTGTCAGTCAAATAGCCCATGTTTTAAGTCCAGTGGTCACACCTGTCAATCAAATAGGCCATGTTTTAAGTCCAGTGGTCACATCTGTCAGTCAAATAAGTAATGTTTTAAGTCCAGTTGTCACATCTGTCAGTCAAATAGGCCATGTTTTAAGTCCAGTGGTCACATCTGTCAGTCAAATAGGTCATGTTTTAAGTCCAGTGATCACATATGTCAGTCAAATAGGTCATGTTTTAAGTTCAGTGGTCACATCTGTCAGTCAAACAGCCCATGTTTTAAGTCCAGTGGTCATATCTGTCAGTCAAATAGCCCATGTTTTAAGTCCAGTGGTCACATCTGTCAATCAAATAGGCCATGTTTTAAGTCCAGTGGTCACATCTGTCAGTCAAATAAGTCATGTTTTAAGTCCAGTGGTCACATCTGTCAGTCAAACAGCCCATGTTTTAAGTCCACTGGTCACATCTGTCAGTCAAAGAGCTCATGTTTTAAGTCCAGTGGTCATATCTGTCAGTCAAATAGGTCATGTTTTAAGTCCAGTGGTCACATCTGTCAGTCAAATAGGCCATGTTTTAAGTCCAGTGGTCACATCTGTCAGTCAAATAGGCCATGTTTTAAGTCCAGTGGTCACATCTGTCAGACAAATAGGCCATGTTTTAAGTCCAGTGGTCACATCTGTCAGTCAAATAGGCCATGTTTTAAGTCCAGTGGTCACATCTGTCAGTCAAATAGGCCATGTTTTAAGTCCAGTGGTCACATCTGTCAGACAAATAGGCCATGTTTTAAGTCCAGTGGTCACATCTGTCAGACAAATAGGCCATGTTTTAAGTCCAGTGGTCACATCTGTCAGACAAATAGGTCATTGCATAAATTAACCTATTTGTTAGAATGAACAAAAACAATGGAAATATATTATTTCAATTTTCCCTGCGACTTTCAATAAAACTAGAATTTCTATGAAATAATATACACTGTACCACAGTGTTGCATGAACTTATTATTTTATTATTTGAATTTTTTCCATACAGATTTAATACACTGCAAATTTTGTTGAGATTGCACAAGCAGGTGATTATGACAGTTTATTATAAGTATGAAACGTGTCAGTGATATGCTTGAAACTGTGAAATCTAGAATGTCAGCTCTGGGGTACAACATACTAGATATTACAATCTAGCATGTATGTCCTATGTAATGCCCTCAGCTTTAGGTGGCAATCAACAAATTCTACAAGTGTCAATATTCATATACAGGCTGGACACTTAATGACAAACAATTTAAAGTGAAAAAAAAGGCAACAGTTTAGTGTTATGCACCTAAAAGAGTTTACACTAGCTAATCATTTGCATCTACAACCCAATTTTTCACCTTAGTGGTTACCTCAGAAAGTGGTCTTAAAGTGGGAAAATCTAGCTAAATCACCGACACCATGAACCGGCCCATCTTGGACCTTGCAACCAATCAATCACAACCCAGCAGTTTGGAAAAGTAATACGTCAGAGAGTCGTCTGCTGGTTCAGCTGTCATAACAGAGAGCCAAGCGGTACGCTAAAAGTTGCCTTACGTCGGTTTACAACGAAATCGCGACATCAATATGCCACACTGTTCCTCAAACGCTTATAGTAATAGTACAGTGAAAGACAGTATCAGTAAGATGTCTTCTTGTTAACTTATGAATCGAGCAGAACTGAAACAGTGGTTCGGTGGATTCGTTTGGACAGTCACAGACACAGCGCGGATCCTAGACGACCCGATTTGATTGACCTAACCATCAAAACGACCACCAACAGCCGCCAAACTTCTCCTCACATATCTTACATACATATGCATACACTATGTTATGTAATAAAATCTCTTGCATTCCTCTAACGAAGAAAATTCACACACAAAAACGCGCAGACCTCGAGTACAACTTGTTCGGCCGCCCAGCGGTACCGTAAAATCGCTTTTAAAAGCTTTACACAAAATACCGCTAGACGCCACGTTTCTGACTGCGAATATTTAATTGTTTTACTTCACACGCGCGAAATAGTTTAATTACTTATAAATAATATAATAATAATAATTAATTATTATCATCACTATGATTTGCAGGAAATTATAAGTTTTATTATTTTTATATTGATATTTTATTTTTATAATTATTCATATATGTTTCTAGTATATTTATGTTTTTTTTTCTTCTGGTGTGTATTTGTTGTTTAGCATTTTAATGTATGTAAAACGCCATGAACAAGTTTAAATTGGATGTGGCGCTATATTAAATAAACAAACAATTTTTTTTATTATAATATAATATTTTATTTATGTAGCGCCACATCCATAATTGTTTGTGGCGCTTCACAAAATAATGCTATTAAAAATACAATAAAGAGAAAACTACCCACAGATAATATTATTTAAAAATAAATAATGAAAATACATGTTTCTATATCATTAACTAAGCTGACTTATCAGTCATAAATAAACATACAAATTACATAACAACAATTGTAATAAATGAATATAAAAGTATGGTTAATAGTAATAAATAATTAAAGTAGTAAAATAAGTACGACGTAATAATAATTTTCATTCAGCACATACACAACCATTATGCATAAGAACATATTACTGAAGCTATTTGTTCTACTCATGAATGACATTTCCACCATCAGATATGTAATAATTATTATTTTTGAACAAGACACTTTATTAATTATCGGAACAATAAATCACTAAAATGTAAAAAGGAATATGAATATATGGGAAATATTATGGTGGTAGAAAAAGAAGGATTTAAAAACAGTAATATTAACATGTTATTGTTTTAGTTATTATTGTTAAAACATCGCTTATGTAATATAAGCTTGCATGCTCGCAGTACACGCGGGATGTTTATAGAAATATTGATAAAATAAACAATGTGACTTCATTGAAAAACACGTAATTTCCTTTTTCTTTTATAACTAATAGGCAATTTTTGGATAATTATGCAGACACATGTATTTTTAATATTTATTTTTAAATATTACCTGTGGGTAGCATTCTTATTATTGCATATACTTTAATAACAGTATGTTGAATAGAAGAGAAGAGAATTGTGGATTTGGCGCTATATAAAATAAACTAATAAAATTATATATTTGTATATTAAATTGTTATTTTTTATCAACTCTATTAGACCCATATCACCAAAGCGTTGCCTTAGTTTGCCGTTTAACATTTTCTGCAGATCATAGTGATGCAGCTAATTATTATTATATTATTTATAATTAATTAAACTAATTCGCGCGTGCGAATGCAGTAAGGTTAATAAATATTCGCGCGCCATCTAGCGGTATTTTGTGTAAAGCTAACTTATAATAGCGAGTTTACGGTATTCGAAGTTGTCGAGTTGCCGTTCGCCAAGATTTGCGTTTCTGTTGTGAATTTTCATCGTTAGGCGAATACAAGTGATTTTTTTGTAATGTAGTGTATGTATATGTATGTAAGAAATGTGGGGAGAAGTTTGGCGGCTGTTGGCGGTCGTTTTCGTGGTTAGGTTAGAAAGTAACAGATAATAATATGCATGCACAGTTCACGCCGACCAAGAAGACTCTCTGACGTCATTTTGTTTCTAAAATGGCGTAGTCTGTAGACTTTCTATGTCTATGTGTTTTACATTTTTTTCCTGGTAAACCACTGACGTTAAAAATATGATTGTTGTTGGAAGTTGTTACTTTTTATTAACTCTGTTAATCCCATTTGATCCAAACATTGACTTTCTTTTCCCTTTAAATAAGGAATTGACATGTGTGTTTATTAAAACTGCCTCTCATTGGGCCAGATCGCCATGCTGTTTAAGGATATATAGCAGAGTCCATGTCTTCAATGATGTTAGCTAGGTCAAATGTCATGCTGTTGAAACTGTAGCAAGTAATGTACACAAGCTGCACGTGGCTACTGCTGCTGTAGAGTGTACAGAGTGTACAGACTCCTGCAGCCAGGAAAGGACAAAGCAGAATGCCGTGGGGAGCCGAGACAAAGCCTTGAGGAAAACCTTTAGACCAAAGGAAAGTTAACATGCAACAACTACCCCTTTGGGAACACTGCATCCTTTTATCTAGGTGTCGGCGGGAGACAAAAATGGAGCAATTAGTGAGTTACCTGGCGAAAGGACAGGTCACAGTGGAGAGAAACAAATGACTAATTAGTAGCTACTCATCTACATGTGTACAACATTCCAGCATACCACTAGGTACATACATGTACACTCTAGGTACAGCGACATTCTCCAAGATACACATTCATTTGTTATGTTATGTATGTAATATATATATATATATATTAACATATATATATATATATATATATATATATATATATATATATATATATATATATAATTGTATATATGTGTGTCTGTGAGTGTGAATAACTTTTTTTAATAATGAAAGTCACATGATTGCAAATTACATTGTAATAGGATTCATTTTAACCCATTTTCAATGTCCTATGTATAATTATTTTTTAAGCAGTCAATAATTAGTCATTACAGGTTTAGTTAACTTATAGCTTAAATATAATCATATATTGTATTTATATAAATAAAGCTGCATTTTGCAGAACTTTTTTCTTGCATCTGCCAACATTTCATCTGTAAAACCAGTATTTCTTCCTTAATTCTCAAAAAAATGTATCAAGCTACATCACACGTCATAAGCCAACATTGGGATTTAATGTTGCAACAGAAAGGCAGACTACGTTGATGGTTGATTGAGACCAGTGACCTACCTGCATCTGGAGTAACTTCTTGATGACGACCACACTCTCTCCCACCACTGTCTCTGTAACCAATAGCAACCATCAGTCTCCAGTGACACACTCTCCCACCACTGTCTCTGTAACCAATAGCAACCATCAGTCTTCAGTGACACACTCTCCCACCACTGTCTCTGTAACCAATAGCAACCATCAGTCTCCAGTGACACACTCTCCCACCACTGTCTCTGTAACCAATAGCAACCATCAGTCTTCAGTGACACACTCTCCCACCACTGTCTCTGTAACCAATAGCAACCATCAGTCTTCAGTGACACACTCTCCCACCACTGTCTCTGTAACCAATAGCAACCATCAGTCTTCAGTGACACACTCTCCCACCACTGTCTCTGTAACCAATAGCAACCATCAGTCTTCAGTGACACACTCTGCCACAGGGGTCGACAGTAAGGTTTTGTATCCCCTAGCCCGGGGGGCCAGTGGATTTTAAAAGTTACTGGCCCCCCAAAAAGTTACTGGCCCGAACGTTTTTGCACATTTATTCTGATAAAAACAGGTGCATTGTACAATAAAATATATTTGTTTATATTTAGGACATTAAAATAGACACTGAAATGACGTTTTTAACAAATAATCAAAAACATGTTTTGCCGTTTTCTAATTCTTTTGACGTTTTGTATGTATTCTATCATTCTATCAATAAAGTTCACTTTTATATTAATTACATACCTCAAAGTGATTTTTCTACCATAAAAATTGAGGCCCTATTGAATGTGAAATCCGTTTTAATTTTGAAGACGCAGGATGTGTTCGAAAATACGCGATGTTTAGACCTTAATAACGTCACCGTACTTTCACTGTTCGCCATGTTGTGTCGTACGAATAGAATCGCCAAACTGTCCTGTAACTGCTTGCATAGACGGCATCCCGCCCTTTGACCTGTATATACAGGAAATCCAAAAAAAGTGCACTCTATTTGACCGACTATCTCCTTATTTGGCGTTTGCCGTTGTGACGTCAGCTTCGGAAAGTTCCGTATGCCCGTGACATGCGGTGACCTAGATAATTCCATGGCCCCTAGGCCTAGCTAGACTCGAATAACGACGACGTTGGTGTGGATCCTGTCGCTGCCAAACGTTATAAATTTGCCGCAAGGTGTGAATTAATTTTAATCAGAGAAAGAAATGGAAGGCGACGAAGCCATGCATAGAAGTATTTGCTGCAGGCGACAACTTAGCGCCGACAGCCGGAGGTCGAACAGGAAGCCGGGGATCGTTGACGTTAGTGGCGTTTACAGCATGGCCAATTCCCATGACAACTTGATGCTTTACTTATTGAAATGGATATATTTTGGAATAAACACGTTAAAAAATTCAGCTACAACACGACTATGTTTTATGTGAGTTATTACTTAGCTTATAGTTACGGTCTATGACTTTTTCAATATCATTATTTTGTTACTAATACTATTATTTCAAGTTCACAAGAAATCCATGAGAGGTCGTCGTGACATGCTCAACATATTTTGTCTATTCGTTTTACACATTAGGATAGCAACAGTAATAAAAGAGAACGCGAAATTCAATGAATTTTTTTTATTTAGGTACCACTCGGCTATTACTACAAAATGCGAAATGTTATCTGAGCTAATTCACTAGGGAGGTGTCCGCATCGTGTCTCCACCTCGCGTTGCCAGTAATGACACCATGCGAACTTATGGAGAACTTGCAATTCGTAAACAAGATGGTGACTAGTTTCGACTGATAACCCGAGTCCACGCTGTTACAGATTATGTTTAATTGTTGCTTAAGGAGTGACAACTTCCATTGTTGAAACTAGTGGCCCGTCGGGCCAGTAAAATATAAAAACTGGTCGCCCGAACTGGCCCGACACTGACTCCCATTACTGCCACATACACTGACTTCATATATAGCTGTCATCCACAGTGCATCACATATAGTTCCACACAACCCTCTCCTGTCTCATTGTAACCCCTCCACAACTCTTTCCACCTCCTCATCACCCCCTTTTTAATGCCCTTCCCCACCCCTTTTCTTACTCTCTCCTCATTTCTTCTCAACCCCTTCTTGCCCCTCCTCCATTCCACTATCACCCTCTTTCTGCCCCTTTCCCATCCCATATCCAACCCCTTCCCCAGCCTCCTCACCCCTCTACAGCCACCCTCTCACCCTCAACCCCACTACACTTGGCACCTATCTAAGAGTTATTATTCCCTAATAACCTCCTGGCCACTAAGAGCAACCACTGCCACAGTGAGCCTACAACATACTGGCCACTAAGAGCAACCACTGCCACAGTGAGCTTACAACATACTGGCCACTAAGAGCAACCACTGCCACAGTGAGCCTACAACATACTGGCCACTAAGAGCAACCACTGCCACAGTGAGCCTACAACATACTGGCCACTAAGAGCAAACACTGCCACAGTGAGCCTACAACATACTGGCCACTAAGAGCAACCACTGCCACAGTGAGCCTACAACATACTGGCCACTAAGAGCAACCACTGCCACAGTGAGCCTACAACATACTGGCCACTAAGAGCAAACACTGCCACAGTGAGCCTACAACATACTGGCCACTAAGAGCAACCACTGCCACAGTGAGCCTACAACATACTGGCCACTAAGAGCAACCACTGCCACAGTGAGCCTACAACATACTGGCCACTAAGAGCAACCACTGCCACAGTGAGCCTACAACATACTGGCCACTAAGAGCAACCACTGCCACAGTGAGCCTACAACATACCGGCCACTAAGAGCAACCACTGCCACAGTGAGCCTACAACATACTGGCCACTAAGAGCAACCACTGCCACAGTGAGCCTACAACATACCGTCCACTAAGAGCAACCACTGCCACAGTGAGCCTACAACATACTGGCCACTAAGAGCAACCACTGCCACAGTGAGCCTACAACATACTGGCCACTAAGAGCAACCACTGCCACAGTGAGCCTACAACGTACTGGCCACTAAGAGCAACCACTGCCACAGTGAGCCTACAACGTACTGGCCACTAAGAGCAACCACTGCCACAGTGAGCCTACAACATACCGGCCACTAAGAGCAACCACTGCCACAGTGAGCCTACAACATACTGGCCACTAAGAGCAACCACTGCCACAGTGAGCCTACAACATACCGGCCACTAAGAGCAACCACTGCCACAGTGAGCCTACAACATACCGGCCACTAAGAGCAACCACTGCCACAGTGAGCCTACAACATACTGGCCACTAAGAGCAACCACTGCCACAGTGAGCCTACAACATACTGGCCACTAAGAGCAACCACTGCCACAGTGAGCCTACAACATACCGGCCACTAAGAGCAACCACTGCCACAGTGAGCCTACAACATACCGGCCACTAAGAGCAACCACTGCCACAGTGAGCCTACAACGTACTGGCCACTAAGAGCAACCACTGCCACAGTGAGCCTACAACGTACCGGCCACTAAGAGCAACCACTGCCACAGTGAGCCTACAACGTACCGGCCACTAAGAGCAACCACTGCCACAGTGAGCCTACAACATACTGGCCACTAAGAGCAACCACTGCCACAGTGAGCCTACAACATACTGGCCACTAAGAGCAACCACTGCCACAGTGAGCCTACAACATACTGGCCACTAAGAGCAACCACTGCCACAGTGAGCCTACAACATACTGGCCACTAAGAGCAACCACTGCCACAGTGAGCCTACAACATAGTGGCCACTAAGAGCAACCACTGCCACAGTGAGCCTACAACATACTGGCCACTAAGAGCAACCACTGCCACAGTGAGCCTACAACATACCGGCCACTAAGAGCAACCACTGCCACAGTGAGCCTACAACATACTGGCCACTAAGAGCAACCACTGCCACAGTGAGCCTACAACATACTGGCCACTAAGAGCAACCACTGCCACAGTGAGCCTACAACATACCGGCCACTAAGAGCAACCACTGCCACAGTGAGCCTACAACATACTGGCCACTAAGAGCAACCACTGCCACAGTGAGCCTACAACATACTGGCCACTAAGAGCAACCACTGCCACAGTGAGCCTACAACATACTGGCCACTAAGAGCAACCACTGCCACAGTGAGCCTACGTACCGTCTCTGTTGGAGAGCAGACTGACCAGTCCATTCAAACACACATCGGTCACTTCAGCAATGGTGCTGGCACATCGACCAATAGCCTGGATAGTAGCCGCAGCAAACTGCTTGTCTGAGCTCGTGACGTACGTCTGCAGGGAGGCAGAGAGTGACATGTGCATTGTTATCACCACGCAATACCATAACTTTGATATTCATCATTCATTTAATGAGAGACAAACCTTGGTTCCTAGTCACCATGGTTACATGTATGTTCACCATCACAAACGATTTCATTCATTCACTGTTGATGCAGCTGGGTTGAGTGAGTGGTAGACAATGTATTGGAAAGTGTCCAGGAGTGTGATTTAATCTATAACAATGGATATGTGATTATAATAGTAATACTGTTTTTCTAGTGCTAATTCCAGCATGGTGGATCGATGCACTGTACAAGAACTATAATAACTGTATATTAATTAATATAAATAGATAAACTATACAACATATACACTGGTGTATATATATTTGTATATATACATTATACACATACATACATTTACATATATACACACATACATATATTATGAAAATCGGTTTCAAAACATACAATACTAAAAAGAGAAATGTAAATTATATAAATTAATATAAATGAAATTAAACATTGGTTTTAAGACGTACATTAGTAAACCTTTGTATATAAATTAATTTAAATAAATTAATCACTGCTTTGAAGACGTATAGTACTAAAAATGTGTATCTAAATTATATAAATTAATAAAAAATTAAACACACCTAAAACTGTGTAAATTATATAAATTAATCTAAAACCTAAACGCTGATTAAAACGTGTATATCACTAAAAATAAATTCTAACGCAATGCATTAATTAATTAATATACCTGGAATTCGCAGAGGATTGTTGAGATGTTTCCTTCTGTTGCAAGTGTCGTGAGAATCTCCAACTGAAAGTAAGCCACATCCATCAAATGGTGTCCATTCCCAAGTTACATCCACACGCACATGTACGTAACTATAATGTTGTAATAACATTTGTAAATGTGGACCCCAACACAGTCATCAAGGTGTATGCCATACACCACACAGGACATTTACTCAATTTATTCACCCATGCATCCATGCCATTCATGCACGTACATACACACACATCCAGCATGTTTCACTCATTCAGCCACTCCCCACTCCAATCTTGCAATGATGCACGCACACATGCACGCACACACAGACACACTTGCATGTGCAAACACACATGCAAGTGTATTCCACACATACACATTACACACATGTACGAGCTTTTACCTTGAGAAGTTTCACATGTGTGGGATCATTGGAGCGCACGTAGAAGCTCTTGAGAAATGGTTCAAAGATGCCCTGGGACAAACAACACAACATATCACATCACTAATAACAAATCTTGTCTAATAATGTGCATGCAACACTGATAACAAATCTTGTCTAATAATGTGCATACAACACTAATAACAAATCTTGTCTAATAATGTGCATACAACACTGATAACAAATCTTGTCTAATAATGTGCATACAACACTGATAACAAATCTTATCTAATAATGTGCATACAACACTGATAACAAATCTTGTCTAATAATCTGCATACAACACTGATAACAAATCTTGTCTAATAATGTGCATACAACACTGATAACAAATCTTGTCTAATAATGTGCATACAATCACCGATAACAAATATTGTTTAATAATTTGCATAAAAATTAATTTAATTCGCAAATTTTGGCTGGACTAATTAACTGCATCTACATACCCTGCCTTTCTCATGTACAGCTAGTAACCAGGCTGCAGAGAGAAGTGTTCAGTGAGTCTGGTTAATATTCAAGTAAACATGATATTTTGAGAGATGCCTCACCTTTCTCTGGATCGACATTGAAGCAATGTTACTGAGAACCACATATTGCACCTCTCTGAAACACAGCAACGCTTCATGTGCTTAACACGACATGTTGCTAGAAGGACACGGTCTGTTACCAGTACTTGTTTTATATATGAATAAATATAACATTCTTAATGCAATGATAAACATTAGTAAATTATTTGCCTCTCAAGACATGTTTTTCTTTGTTTTTCCGTATATTTCACGTGTCTCTCACAGCCTTCTTCAGTGGAGTGAATTTCATGGAGCATGACTGGCGAATTTCTTGTTTAAAGACTGTATGTTGATGGCCTCTTTGACTTTTCAACTGTGCCAGTTCTCCTCAAGGTCTAGGAGGAGGTTTACATCCCTCATTGAACACGGGTAACTTGTGAGTGAAGTAGGCGAACACAAGTTGAACATCTATTGTTGTCTACTGCTACACCTCTACCAGCCAAATGTTTCTGTAGAACCAGTTCGCATGGGTACTTGAAAATGCAGCCCTTTAGCACACTAGCAGATGGCTGTCAACAGCTGCTAAAGGTCTACACACAGCACTGGTTCCAGTCTCCTGTAACTTACTTCTGACTTCTCAGTAGCCGGACAAGGGCCTTGGCAACAAGTGCGACCTCTGACCTGGGGGCACAGTGGTGATAGAGCTGGGCCACTGCCATCACGACCTGTAACACATGGGGTACACTTCATGGGCCACTGCCATCACGACCTGTAACACATGGGGTACACTTCATGGGCCACTGCCATCACGACCTGTAACACATGGGGTACACTTCATGGGCCACTGCCATCACGACCTGTAACACATGGGGTACACTTCATGGGCCACTGCCATCACGACCTGTAACACATGGGGTACACTTCATGGGCCACTGCCATCACGACCTGTAACACATGGGGTACACTTCATGGGCCACTGCCATCACGACCTGTAACACATGGGGTACACTCCATGGGCCACTGCCATCACGACCTGTAACACATGGGGTACACTCCATGGGCCACTGCCATCACGACCTGTAACACATGGGGTACACTCCATGGGCCACTGCCATCATGACCTGTAACACATGGGGTACACTCCATGGGCCACTGCCATCACGACCTGTAACACATGTGGTACACTCCATGGGCCACTGCCATCACGACCTGTAACACATGGGGTACACTCCATGGGCCACTGCCATCACGACCTGTAACACATGGGGTACACTCCATGGGCCACTGCCATCACGACCTGTAACACATGGGGTACACTTCATGGGCCACTGCCATCACGACCTGTGACACATGGGGTACACTTCATGGGCCACTGCCATCACGACCTGTGACACATGGGGTACACTTCATGGGCCACTGTCATCACGACCTGTAACACATGGGGTACACTCCATGGGCCACTGCCATCACGACCTGTGACACATGGGGTACACTTCATGGGCCACTGCCATCACGACCTGTAACACATGGGGTACACTCCATGGGCCACTGCCATCACGACCTGTAACACATGGGGTACACTCCATGGGCCACTGCCATCACGACCTGTAACACATGGGGTACATTTCATGGGCCACTGCCATCACGACCTGTGACACATGGGGTACACTTCATGGGCCACTGCCATCACGACCTGTAACACATGGGGTACACTCCATGGGCCACTGCCATCACGACCTGTAACACATGGGGTACACTCCATGGGCCACCGCCATCACGACCTGTAACACATGGGGTACATTTCATGGGCCACTGTCATCACGACCTGTGACACATGGAGTACATTTGATGGGCCACTGCCGTCATGACTTGTAACACATGGGGTACACTTCATGGGCCACTGTCATCATGACCTGTGACACATTGGGTACACTTCATGGGTGAATTTTTTTTTTTGCATTAAACATTCATTCGGAATCATTGTAACAACGTAATATTAATATTGCAGTAGGAAAATATATTTTAATACAAGTAATATTTATGTTTGTCACTTTTTGCAATAGACACAGCACAGCGTTGACTAGTACAGAGGGTGCTCCTGTTACACTTGTGAAACATTTGCATTATGAATGACCCATCATGTGACCTTGATAGTTTTACTGACTGGTCAACATTTTTGTGCCAAACAAGTTGTACTGACCGCTGCGTTGCGGCTGTTGAGTAGCGGCTTGCACGTGTGCAGCAGGAGGCGGTGGTCGACGTCCATGGAGTACGTCTTCTTGCGAGGCACTTCTGCCTCCTCCTCTTTGTCTGTGTCCTCAGACGACTCGTAGAACTCTCTCCGCGTGTTCTCCTCTGTCATCACCTCCTGGAACCAGTCAGTGGTATCTTCTACACACAGAACTGTTGACGCTATTGGTGGGGGGTGAGTGGGTGTGACATGTGGTACCAATGAGAACAGTGTGTGTGACAATGAATGCAGGTGTCTGTTGTGGAGAGTGGAGTGGAAGACAGGTGAGGACAACTGAGGCTGTGCACAGGAAGACAGAGGAATAGGGAGAGGAGTGGGAAATGTGAGCAAATACACTTATCTTAATTTATCTCAATTTATCTTGACATATATTTTACTTTCTTGATGCATTTTTGAGCAAATATTTATGGATATATACATTTCGATATAATTGCCTAATTTGTATTAAAGGACAAAAAAAGTTAACTGTTTCGTGGCATACACCTAATAGAGTTAATATAAAGTAACAATTTCCACATATACTCAATTTTTTAATGCCAGCGGTTTACCAGAAAAATATTTTTTAATACCCAGCCATCCAAATACTATGCGCTACCCCATCTTAGACGAAGAATGACGTCACGACGGTGAGACCCTCTCCACGTAGATTCCCTGCATGGGGTTTGGCTGTTGTCATGAAATGGCTGCAACTCGGCAATGCGCGTAACATGCTGATGACGGTAAATATAAAGTTGTCTATTATTGTTATCGCTGAAATCATCCCATCAACTGATGATACATGTCTACTTCAAAGCATTTCTCCTCAAAATGGACAGAGCAAAGTGAACTGTACTTGGACTCCAAACAGTACGCCCGCAAATCACCAATGTGAATCCATTGCTTCAATACTACCGGTTGTTTCAACTATTATTGCAACCGTATGCCGAACAGTCAAGCATAATTACTACAGTTTACCATAGATTTAACCACAGATTTAGATATACGTCTATAAGCAGCTGCTAGATGTCACGCCAACTGAACGAACTGTCGAAGACTCGAAGTTGTTGACCCTTAACAACGTCGCAGGAAGCTGACCGGCTTCAGCAGAGACATAGAATGCCGCGCACTGAATGGCCAAGCCAAGTTAACCCTTCACCTATGGCGGCGTCTAGACCATCGTGGATTTCGTTTTGGAATTTTTGACTTTAAAGTCACATTCTGAGTAAACCGCTGATGTTAAAAAATTGAGTATATGTGGAAATTGTTACTTTGTATAAACTCTATTAGGTGTATGACGCGAAACCGTAGTATTTTTTGGCCTTTAATATTATTACACTGATAACAACTATAAATATTATAATTATTGTTTAATATGAGCATTTCCACATTGCAGACACGATGTAATTCACATCTGTTTCACTTGTGCCATTCCACAGATGCGATTTCCATGTACAGTTTTGCAAAAGTAGGCTTAACATATAAATAAATCTAATGACGTTCTAATAAAATAAATGTAATAAAATTAAGTAGCATGATTAAAATGTCCTTATTATATAAAAACTTAACTTTTTTTAAATAAATTGAATAAATATGTAAATAAATATTTATTTATTTACTGTGTGTAATGTGTAATTTATATATTATATTCAGACATTTAAAAATAATTATACTATGAGCATCCAAAAAACACAAAGATTGTTTGTGTGTGTAAACATTCAGATATGTAAAATAATCCACAAATACACGGTGACAACATTAATAATTTCTGTCAATTGTTAGTGTTTCGGAAAACACAGTGTCTCCGAATACATTGTCATAAGACAGACTGATTGTGGCACAAACCAGTGAGACCTACCCCAGCGTTGGGATTAAGAAACTGTGTGCGACTGTAGCGGGTCAACATGTTGATGATGACCACTTGACCCCACTCCTCCACGTCCACCAGGAGGCTACACAACTTGCGGTAGTTGCGATGGATGAGGTCAATTCGCTCCGGACACACCTCCTCAAACGCCTGGATGGCACTTCCTGCCACGAGCTGTGGAGCAGGACCAGAGTTCACGACAGTCTCAACAGGACCCCAGTCACCCACAGAGATGTGTAGGTTTGGCCCAACAGCAGTCCTTAACATGGCCCAATTAGTGAACTAGATATCACCCAATTTGAAACGTGATCAATAATCTGGGAATAGTTAACAAACTGCAACACTTGAACAAACCAAGGTATAGTACAGGAAATTATAAGAGTATTTACTTAAAACAACAACATATATTTTTAAATAAACTGACCAGATGTGTGAATTGAAAAAGGTTTTGTCCAACACAACATTGGTCCACATGAGTTAAACATTGCACAATTAGCCCAATATCAAAAAATATTCTTTGTTTGCACATTACATATGGCTTGTAGAAATGTTTTCGCCTTCCCCGAGCCAATGACGTTGTATTTGTTACTACATTGTAAATGTAAAACTCTCTCTGTCACTCTCTCTGTCACTATCTCTGTCACCCTCTCTATCACCCTCTCTGTCACTCTCTCTGTCACTCTCTCTGTCACCCTCTCTGTCACCCTCTCTGTCACTCTCTCTGCAACTCTCTCTGTCACCCTCTCTCTCACTCTCTCTGTCACTCTCTGTCACCCTCTCTGCCACTCTCTCTGTCACTCTCTCTCTCTCTCTCTGTCACCCTTTCTGTCACTCTCTGTCACTCTCTGTCACTCTCGCTGTCACACTCTCTGTCACTCTCTCTGTCACTCTCTCTGTCACTCTCTCTGTCACCCTCTCTGTCACCCTCTCTGTCACTCTCTCTGTCACCCTCTCTGTCACTCTCTCTGTCACTCTCTGTCACCCTCTCTGTCACTCTCTCTGTCACTCTGTCACCCTCTGTGTCACCCTCTCTGTCACCCTCTCTGTCACCCCCTCTGTCACTCTTTCTGTCAATCTCTCTGTCACCCTCTCTGTCACCCTCTCTGTCACCCTCTCTGTCACTCTCTCTGTCACCCTCTCTGTCACCCTCTCTGTCACCCTCTCTGTCACTCTCTCTGTCACCCTCTCTGTCACTCTGTCACCCTCTCTGTCACTCTCTCTGTCACTCTGTCACCCTCTCTGTCACCCTCTCTGTCACTCTGTCCACTCACTGTAGTCTTGTCTCCTAGCAGCTTCTCCATCAGTTCAATCAGCTGCTCCCGTTGCTCAGGGTCCAGGCTGAAACACACAACATCAAGTACAATCACTGTGAGGTGTCACTGGTGCAACTGGTCCAATGTCTGTAGAACACCTCTAGGGAATGACATTGGAACTATATTACTTGGTGGTGGTGTGTGTCTGTGTGCATGCGTGTGTGTGTGTGTGTGTGTGTCTGTGTGCATGCATGCATGCGTGCGTGCGTGTGTGTCTCACCTGTACAGCTTGGGGATGGCGTGGGCCGCTGTCTTCCTCACGTAAGGGGACATGTCCATGACGGCCTCCTTGATGGCCAGCATCATGATGGGCACTATCATTGGCACGCGGATACTCGACAGCACTCGCAGTGCACTGGCACGGATCAACTGGTTCGGGTCCTGCAAACAGTTGGTTTTGTTGTTGCAGTCAGAACATCTACATCGATTATATGATAACACAGAAACATGGTTATGACCTTGAGGTGTGAATTCAATTTGTGTACCATTGTGTATGTCACACAATGTTATCTTAGATGCATACTTTTTAAACGGAATTTTGCTTTTGTACGTATGCAATCTACATAGTGGACGACACATGCTGGCCGGCTGTGTGCTTACAGCCCTACACTGGGGCAGCCATCTCAGCAACAGGACTGGCAAGTGTTTTATGGATCGACATGTGAGCAGGAGTGTAAGTATAGTGTCAAGTATGATCATGTAAGTGGCACTTAAACTCCTTTCTCATCACTGAGCTTTTATTCTAGTGTGGCTTTGGTAGAATTTAAAGTAGAGTAATGGATTAAACAGGTAAAGTTAGCCTTGGGGATTTGTATCACAGTGTCTGAAATTCGTACAAGAGAGGTTGTATACTAATGAGGGTGTGTGCCCTATACAGAATGTAGACACAGAATGTGAATCACCTTTAGTGCCCGCTGGAAGGTGCTGATGGAGAGTAGAGCGAGGTCCTGCTGCTCCTCCGCATACCTCACAAGGTACACATAGACCAGCTTCTTCACCTGCACACCACAACAACAGTAACCAACAGCATCCTCCTGACACACCACCACAATAACAGTAACCAACAGCATCCTCCTGACACACCACCACAACAACAGTAACCAACAGCATCCTCCTGACACACCACATCAACAGTAACCAACAGTATCCTCCTGCCACACCACAACAACAACAGTAACCAACAGCATCATCTTGAAACACCACCACAACAACAGTAACCAACAGCATCCTCCTGACACACCACAACAACAACAGTAACCATCAGCATCCTCCTGACACACCACCACAACAACAGTAACCAACAGCATCATCCTGACACACCACCACAACAACAGTAACCAACAGCATCCTCCTGACACACCACATCAACAGTAACCAACAGTATCCTCCTGCCACACCACAACAACAACAGTAACCAACAGCATCCTCCTGACACACCACCACAACAACAGTAACCAACAGCATCATCCTGACACACCACCACAACAACAGTAACCAACAGCATCCTCCTGACACACCACATCAACAGTAACCAACAGTATCCTCCTGCCACACCACAACAACAACAGTAACCAACAGCATCATCTTGACACACCACCACAACAACAGTAACCAACAGCATCCTCCTGACACATCACCACAACAACAGTAACCAACAGCATCCTCCTGACACACCACCACAACAACAGTAACCAACAGCATCCTCCTGACACACCACCACAACAACAGTAACCAACAGCATCCTCCTGACACACCACATCAACAGTAACCAACAGTATCCTCCTGCCACACCACAACAACAACAGTAACCAACAGCATCATCCTGACACACCACCACAACAACAGTAACCATCAGCATCATCCTGACACACCACAACAACAGTAACCAACAGCATCATCCTGACACACCACCACAACAACAGTAACCAACAGCATCCTCCTGACACACCACAACAACAACAGTAACCAACAGCATCCTCCTGATACACCACCACAACAACAGTAACCAACAGCATCCTCTTGACACACCACCACAACAACAGTAACCAACAGCATCCTCCTGATACACCACCACAACAACAGTAACCAACAGCATCCTCCTGACACACCACAACAACAACAGTAACCAACAGCATCATCTTGACACACCACCACAACAGTAACCAATAGCATCATCCTGACACATCACAACAACAACAGTAACCAACAGCATCCTCCTGACACACCACAACAACAACAGTAACCAACAGCATCCTCCTGACACACCACCACAACAACAGTAACCAACAGCATCCTCCTGACACACCACCACAACAACAGTAACCAACAGCATCCTCCTGACACATCACCACAACAACAGTAAGTCAGAAACATTTTGGATACATATTTAGGGTGTTGATAACATTTTGTGACCAATTACATATGGCAGTTTAACATGTCGGTTACTTTGTTTTTGTACATTAACTACATTTTTATTCATATAACAGATCCAGTACATCTGTTCATGTCACAATCACCAATAAAGCATGCAGTGGGTGGGCTACTAGAGCATGCAGTGGGTGGGCTACTAGAGCATGCTGTGGGTGGGCTACTAGAGCATGCTGTGGGTGGGCTACTAGAGCATGCTGTGGGTGGGCTACTAGAGTATGCAGTGGGTGGGCTACTAAAGCATGCAGTGGGTGGGCTACTAGAGCATGCAGTGGATGGGCTACTAGAGCATGCAGTGGGTGGGCTACTAGAGCATGCTGTGGGTGGGCTACTAGAGCATGCTGTGGGTGGGCTACTAGAGCATGCAGTGGGTGGGCTACTAAAGCATGCAGTGGGTGGGCTACTAGAGCATGCAGTGGATGGGCTACTAGAGCATGCAGTGGGTGGGCTAGTTGCATTGAAATGTGAAGTGTAAATTTGAATGCAGATTAAATCAAAACCCATAAGCAACTGTTTGGTGGAATCATCTCAATGAACAATATCTAGTACAGATGCTATCAAAACAATTACTTCAGGGTTTCTGATTTTTGTGTGTGATTATGTATAGTTTAAAGCATATAATGTCAAACAGTATTTTAACCAATTATATCCTAGTACAGCAAAAAATGGATAATTGACAGATTCCTAGAGAACCAGGGTCCTGTATTCCACAGTGTTGTTGATTAACCATTTAATTAAATGCTACCAAACTCGTCCATAGCCCTGCAGAGATGCCTGACAGCAGACAAAAGCTCATCATGTGCACAGGTTGACCTCTGTGCACAGGTTGACCTCTGTGCACAGGTTGACCTCTGTGCACAGGTTTACCTCTGTGCACAGGTTTACCTCTGTGCACAGGTTGACCTCTGTGTACAGGTTGACCTCTGTGGACAGACTGACCCCTGAACAGCGAATTTTGAAATCCTGGGACCCCCTGGATTAAAGTGACTTGTGTTCAAATCAATAGAAAGGAAAAACTACATACTTCGATGTTCTTTGATACAACATTCTTGACAACAGCAGGGAATAAATCTGATGCATCCTTTCCCTTGGCCACCAGCTGAAACACACGCATTACAAATCAGTGTTCAAAAGTAGTGCATGTGAGTACATACAAATTTGATGTTGATTGTTGGTGATATCAAATAATGTGTAATATCTACATAGTAATTACACACATAAATAGACCATTACAGTTGCCTCTGAGAGAAACATACCAAATATAAAATAGGTATGGACATGGGGGCACCACATTTTTGTGTTCAACCGACACTAACAACTATCACTATGCCACAGACTTAAATAATAAATATTTGAGTAAAATGTCATCACTCAAGAGTCAAGACACCAACAAAGCAACAGTAATTTGTTGTGAACAATATGTCAGCTCTATGCATAATTTACCACATTTATGAGCATTTTTTATCTGGTAAAATGACTAAAATTGGACTATATAAAAGGCATCACATTAGCTTTTCATTCTCACCCCTATAATTCGCTTCATTGCTTCCAACTTGAGAGAGTCCTTGCTGCTGTCCAGCATCTGGGCCAGGTCCTGGTGCCTGCAGGTGACACAACAAGTACTGCAGTGATTCTCACAACAACATTCACCTAATCCCGTTCTGTTGTCAGTTTTTTGGATTAACTAAACTGAAATGGTAAAAGAAATTTTACTACATGATAAACATTCGCCTTCATGTTGAAACTAGTGGAATAGAACCAGAAAACTTCTTTTGTAGAATAGTCGCTAGATGGCAAAGTTGTATATTTACATGATGGTACAAGATGAATGTCTCAGGTGTGACATCATTTTCCATAATGGAACATATTGTTCAGTATGTCCGTTATATATTTACAAATGTCTTCACACTGTTCCTAATTCAGTTTTGCTGCCTAAGAATGGCTAAAGTTGGGCAATGGTTTTATCCCCCCCCCCCCCCCCCGGAGACACTAACTTGTTGATCTGTACAGTATAAGTATTGCAGACATCCAGACTAAATAATGTCCACAGAGGGTTGTTTCTGAGATAACTACTGTTTTGGATGACTTCAAAATGCCCTCTGGACCCACACAACAGAATAACTATGGCACACCATTGTTTCATACTTACTTCTTGTAGTCGTTGGAGAAGAAGCCGCTACTGGCCGGGTCACTGGCAAAGTCTGCATCACCACTGCCAGTGGATGACACGGGAGTCTCATTGGCATACGATGTGCCTTGGAAACCCATGCCATTTGTCGCCATTTTGTCACTCATATGATTGAAAACACCCTACAAGTACAATAACAACGCTGTTCCTCATACTATAGTTTACTGTCCTACTTTCCAATACTAGATGTGTGCATGTGAAATGAACAAATATGTTATAGATTTATCATAATTAAACCATTATGCATGATTTGTTGCCAATTGTTCGTCTTGCATGGATAACATATCGACAAGATTTACGCTTCATGGCAAGCTATGATGAATGTAAAGAACATCTACTGTAAACATTTAAAATAATTTTGTTGAGAGTGGGTATAGCGGGACCATCAATGAACTCAGGGTGCATACTGTAAATATTTCAACTAGTATGAAGTTATGTTATTAAACATTTGATGCAGCGTAAGTGCAGCTATGGAGCAGACTCGAGAAACGCAACTAGCATAAGTTCACGCTTTATGAAACCGGCCCCTATAGTTTGATTAATATTTCACCTAAATACATGAAACAACTACCATTATACTTCTTATAGTGACTACTATCAGGGAACATTTTTATAAATATTTTTTCAAAAGACAAAATTTGGTCCACCACCCTAATGATGGTTGGTATGCGTAACTAAGAAATATTGGTGTGATCATCTGATGTTGCTACTGTTGTGTTACTACAGGTATATCTGACTGCTGTCTCAAGTATATCACTTTCTCAATATCAACGTATCTGCACTTATGTAGAATTCGGACCCACCTCAATTTTGACATTATGACTGTATCTTTGCCAACATTTGATACTTGATTTTGTTAGTTCAATCATTTAACATAATCTCTTGCATATTTATGTTTTATAAACAGCACGTCTTAGCAGACGTTTGAAGTCGAAATGTTGGCATATGTACACAAACTGTTTATTGCTCGTTCCATCCATATGGACGGCATATTAACAGGTGCACCGCTGTGCTTGCAACCCGCTGCAATTGGCACAAATTGGGTGCACTACTTGGCTCTCAAAGGATGCAATATTTATGAGTGAAACACAATATACATGTACATGATGATGGGAATGCTGATTCAGTGATTGGTTATGTTTAGGATTAGACTCAGTGTGACTGTGAAGTATTCAATGCAGGCAAATATAGTTATAATGGCACAATTGAGGTGGGTCCGAATTCTACACGAGGGCCCAAATTCTCTCATATAGTATATCATAAGTGTATAATGATAATAGTCTAGACTCGAGATCTGTCAGTTTCCGACTCCTGTCAGTGTCACTGTCAGTTTACGTTCGAGTTCTGTTGTTGCCTGAAAATGCTTTACAGTGTTGAAAACTATTCACTGAATGTGAACGAACTTTAACCAACATCATATTACGCTCCTAAATTAAAATATCACATAAATGTTTCAAACTGGCTACGCACAAATAAACAATCCTACGTTATCACGACTGGCCTGTGTAAAGCACAACTTGAGACATCGGGCGATAATACGGCGCTCACTATTGCCACCCTGAGCAATGGTGTAACACAATTTCCTGATTATCAATCCACGAACTTACATAAATTATAAGTCGACTCATGCCTCAACAATGACGATAAAAATAATAGGTGTGCGTGAGTGATGTCAGTTAGTCATTATATTAGATATGCAGCAAATGAAAAATTACAGAATTATTATTATACATGCACACACATATATTATATATATACATCTACTATACACATCATATTGTGTATATATCAATATATATATATATATATATATATATATATATATATATATATATATATATATATATATATATATATATAATTTTATGTGAAATATATACAAATAGTTTTAGGTTTTGTTAATTATAAGTGGGGTTGTTTTGGGTGGTTTCTGGCCCCAACATGTATTTCGCTTAGATAGTTAATTATTGGCGTTCCCTATCGCCAGCGATGTATGTTTCATCTTTATTTGTAAGGGAATTTACCTTCTGCTATCTAGGTTGAAGGCAATGCCCATTGTCTTGTCTTTTCGTTTTACATTATATATTTATAACTACTACATGTTAATAAAGGGCATTGCCATTGTTCACACACATTTAGTGACTCCTTTTCGCTATATAAACATAGCAATGCGCAGCAGATTCCAATACACATCAAATCCTATACAGCTCTATTGATTAGGCGAGGAGAGTGGGTAAAATAATATTATTGATGCACATCCCAAACAAAATGCCCTTCATAATGTCGGGTAGATTGTTTTGAACGGTTCAAACATGGGGACATAATCAAAAGAATTGATAGCGTAAAATATGTGTGGCAATGGTAGTGATATACTGGGAACATGTATTCTACAGAAGTGAATCCGATTTTGTTAAAAACTTACTGTTCTCTGCTCAGTGGATTTACAAGTAAATGTACGTACCTCATAATAAAGTGGTACAAGTATATGGTACATTGTGTTCTTCAAACACTGTGGAAGCTCTGCAATATGTTGACTGTTTATAATAATTATTGTGTGTATTGGAATAATCAAAAATATAATACATTTAATTGTAAGCAACATAGAGATGTGTACTTATCATGCACAACAGTTTAAATATTGCAATGCTGCCACACAAGTTTTGCAATAGAACAAAAAAAGTATATTACAATTAGAATGCAATCACAATAAGAATATTATATACGAAACCATGCATCTGTAAAACTCCAATTGACTATAATAATTATAATAATTATAATATAAAATATTTATTGGCTATAAGTTCAGGTGCAAAGAATTAGTGATGCATTTATACTGTCAAAAAGTACGCCTTGAAAGCAGAAGAAAGTGACAAGCAAAGTAAAAGAGGAAGCCCGGCGGGGATTCTTTTTCCACTTGATACCGCATTCTAACACGCCAAACACGGACATGTCAAATTTTTCTTACAACGTTCACTAGGGTGATATATTTTGTCATGAATATTCATATGACACGTATCATGCAACATTACTAAATGAAACATTTCTAAATGAAACTTATTCTCTCCGTATGCATATTGCATTCATAAGTTCAAGATTTCTAGCATCTGAATTTAATGTGTTTACAAATAAGACACCATTAACTGTGTTAGTCGCGTGGTGACAATCTTTCGGGTGCGTCGTTTTCTCGTGACCTGACCAGAAATGACGTCATTACCGTCATCCGCCATATTTATGTTGTCTGAGAAAGTTGATATTATTTACGGATTTTATTGCACACAAATTAACACCAACAGACACATTTAGAATTGTGCACTCTACACATTAATTGGAAATATGTCAAACCTAGATTCCAATCCTTTCGCGGATCCACAAGGGGCGAATCCTTTTGCGGTAAGAGAAAATATAACGAACGTGCAGCCAGTCCGGGCAATTGCTCGGATGGGCTTGAGCCTTGGCTTGAATAGCTTGATGATTAGCCGGTAATTTTTTACCTTTGTCTATACTTTGAAAAGGAATTTGAGCCTACATGACACATGTATGCTAATGCTTGTTGTGTTAAATCTTCCGCTGTTTCATATATAATTTTCATACAGCCAATACGACATTTAATGAATCCATTACTTTGCTTGCTCTCAGATCCTGTCTACACTACAGTCTACACAGTACTCGGTAGTTAGAATGACAGTACATAAAATGATGTTGAGAAAGCTGAATTATATTAATGGGACACCATCCAGAATGTTTGGCCAGAAGGGAGGCACTTTAATTTGTGCAAGTTTTAGTCGACAGTGTATTTGTAGAACACCTGCACAGGCCAAGTCGTTTCAACTTGCGATGCGGTCAGAGAATGGTCGGAATGCCCCTCTGCCTGAATGCCCCAGTCGCAATGCCCCTACTGCCTAGTCACAATGCTCCAATCGCAAAGTCGCAATGCTCCAACCGCGAAGTCGCAATGCACCCACATTTTGGTACACCGTGGTTGCAATGCTCCACTTTTGGACGGAATGCCCCACTTTAAACGAATACAAAAACTACAAAACAAAGCGTGCAGAGTCATTCTACGATGTAGGCGGCGGACTCACATATCAACCATGCATAGCTCACTCGGATGGCTAACATCCCAAAATAAAATAAAGCTACACAAAATGTTAATGGTTGGCAAATGCCTGCTGGGGGATGTACCCTCATATCTCCGTGGCAAATTTATACGTGCCAAAGACTTTCACTCCTACTCGACCAGAAATGCTAACTGTAATCTGTTTATACCACGTGTCACCTGCAATGCAGGTAAGAATCCTTTCTGCTACGAAGGCGCTGTGCTTTTCAATACTCTAAATAACACTGTCAAAACTAGTCAAAGCTACAAAGAGTTCAAAGATAAATGTAAGACATGTTTTAATCACCTTATATAGAGTACTTCAACAAACTGTGTTGTTGGCAACTTAACTAGGAGTCATACCATGTTTTATCTTAATGTAGATTTTATGTTTTAACTTAATTTATATCTTATGTCTGTTACGTCATATATTTTACATTTTTTATATTCTTTATATTTATTTTATATTTTCTTATATTGCATGACTGTACGATTGTGTGTATGAGGACCTCACTGAAAAGAAATCTAGTGTATATTTTAATGTGCACTGTATTTAGCTGAGCCATCCTGAATAAATATATTATATCAATCATCATCATCAATCATCAACTTTCGTGATCTTGTATAAATACACCATTGGCTTGCAACGACCATCTTCTTTTTAGTGTGTGCAGCAATACAGTAGTCACTGTGACACGCATAATGTCAGCTGACCATTTCTTTCACAGTTATTTTGACGGTTAACGATCATTGATACATGTGTCAAAGGAAGAAAGTCATGTGACTGATTTAAAAACATATTCATCTGTGACGTGAAATGTACATGGTCGAGAGTTCGGATTCAGTTACATGCCTCTGTTTTGTTGGGTTCACCCCATGCCATTGGATGGTTTGACCCAATTCACAGAAGTCCAAGTGTAGAATTCAGGGCAACATTTCAGCCCATGTTAAATAATTAACTAATTATGCTTCAATGTAAGACTAATTCTTAATTTGAAGAACTTTATTTATGAATGTGCAAAGCAGTATTCATGAAGAAACTCAGTCCACCACGACCATTTAATATAATTTAGATTAACAATGCAAAAGGAAATATAATGCACTATTCTGATAAATATGTACTGAAATATATAGTGAGAGTGAAGCAGACATTTCTCCAATGTAGGAATCTATACCAGACTCTACAGTCTACATAATACACATACATTTGTCTAGGACAAGTGTTTATCCATGTTGGACAAATACATTATCGAGGACACTTGTTTGATAGGATAAGTTGATTGGGTGGTACTACTGTTTATTAAAGTAAACATATTGAGATGTTTTCATAATACTGCATTTTAGTGGAAGCTACCTTATAGTTTGATCTTTTACACACACATCATAACTCAGAGCTTTCACTTCTGCGATTGCAGCTTAACATATTAATAGTGCACTTATGGCACTAACATTGGTACTAGTAATTTACATTTTCAAAGCAGTCTCCTTCAGCTCTGCTCTACATGTAAATGTTTTACCAATAGATCTGTGAGTCAGGTAATTTATTTTGTTGTTGACAGGATCCTGCGATTCAGCAGGCACGCACCAACCAACAGCCTGCAAGTGCAGTGGATGAGTACAACCCATTCGCTGAGAATGCAGCCAGGAGCACGACACAGGTAAGCAATAGGACATGAGAGTGTCAGATTTGGCTTTTCAGAAGGTTGGTATTCTTTTAATTTTGTTTTTAAGAGAATCTTCTGTGTAATTTCATGGATAAATATAATTTTTTTGACATTGTCCTTATGACATACTGATTAATATGCTATACAAGTATAGAAAGTAACTGAAGTGTATTTGGCCAGCTGGTGAACATCCCTAGGGACCAGAGGTTTATGCAATATGACAAATTTGCCAGTCACAAATATTTTGGTAGATACATGCATGTTAACTCAACATACACAAAGCCAGTTGAGCTGTGTGATTATGACCTTAAATCCAGCACAAACACATGCAAGATACCCATTTTGAAAGCATAACTGACAATATGTATGATTTTGAAAGATGTTGTCCTAGTTTCCCTTATTCATATGTTTACCCGTCCACGAAAGATTTTGCCTATTCAGATGACAGCACACACAGCTGTGAATATCGCATTTATATAAACAAGCTGTTTTCGTAAAAATCTGAAGATAACAATATCAGAAATATTTGTTGTAAATTCCTAGCACTAATTTATTTTGCGTTATGTGAGCACATTTTTAGACAAATTGATTCTTTTGAAATACTTGCGATTTTCATATGAAATATCACCATACAGCATGAACACTGCTATTGGCAGTAAGTGTCCGGGTGGTAAATAATCAATCAAACATGTTTGTTAACGTAAATGCCTTGAAAGTTACATTCATTGTTGTAATTTATGAAGAGACAGCGAAATATCTCGGGGGAACATCTAGTGGGATTCAGAGGAAGCATCATAGAGAAGGATGGGTCTTTTGAATAAAGTAAAATTTTCCATCTTTAACAGTGTGCTTTGTGACTTTTGTAGGGGGTTACATACCCACCACAGGCACCACAGGCTGTGAGTAGGCCAGCCATGCCGCCGCCCCAGCCAGCAGTGATGGAGCAGTGTGCCCCACCCCCCTACACACCCTCGCCCTCCCAGATGGCCACTGATGACCTGCAGCGGCGCCAGGAGGAACTCGAACGGAAGGCTGCCGAGTTACAACGCAAGGAGCAGGAGATGCAGCGAACATCACAGTACGGCAGTGAGTGTGGACTGTGGAATGACCACAACGTGTCACCAAAGTGGCTTTGTAATGAGCATTGGGCACTGTGTTTTGGTACTTGGCTCTGAGATTGATGTGTCAAGGTTTTATTAAATCAGTAATAAGTTTGATTTTAACATACATACAATCAGCGATGTATAGAACCCCTCAGACATGACAGGAAAAGAGCAGCCATTTGTATTGGTCTGTCAGTTACTGGCCAATGAAACCCGTACTGTTATTCTTGATCACGCTCTGATCATGATGTCCATCAATGGAGTTGGACACCATAGATGGGTAAACAATTGACCTGTTTCAAGGTTTTAAATACTCAAGGACAGTGCACCATCAAAGGATCATGGAAATGTGACCATTTCCCAACACTAGCATGCACACGTAGACACATGCAGACTAACTGTGCTACATGAAGTGTGTCTTGTTTCAGACCGAGCCAACAACTTCCCCCCTCTGCCAGGCTGCTGTCCTGTCAAGCCATGCTTCTACCAGGACTTTGCCGTTGACATACCACTCGAGTTCCAGAAGCTTGTCAAGACAATTTATTTCCTCTGGTTAGGTACTGTATCTATCTCAAGCTAATCTCGTATTTGGTTTCAATATGTGGCCTACATTTATGTTCTCACACATTTGTCTTTTGTCAGACAGTACGCACTAGTCTGGTGTATTTTTGTATGTATTTTTTATGCATCACACTGATCAGTATCTGAACATTGCTAAAAATCTTGAAACTCTGTGTCAATTAGGCTTATGGGAAACCTACGACTAATTGTCTACTCGGGTACCTGGATATTTACAGGTGTATGCATAGAAACAGTTCAAGAACTCTCCAGTAAAAGTGCCAAGTCATAGTTGTCAGCTTCATCAAGTTCACACTAGAGCTAATGCAGTTTGATTTCACACTGAGGAATGTAGGCAATAAGCAGATGTTTAGGGATCCATTTAAGATTTTAAACAAATGTGTTCAGTATATCGAAAACATTGCATGAGGATCTAATTAAACTTTATTTCACTTCAGGGTATGTGGGCATATTGGTGCTCAACCTGATTGTGTCATTGGTCTACTTTGGCGCGTCACTCAACTCATCAGTGTCTAACAGCTCAGGGGTGACGTTTGGACTGTCCATACTCTACCTCGTTCTCTACACACCCTGCTCATTCGTCTTTTGGTATCGACCTGTCTACAATGCCTTCAGGTCAGTCTGTCTGTTCTCTTGTCAACAAGGCTTGGTCTCGCAAGATGTTGACATCACTGTGATTATATTATCATCAAAATGAATCTTGAGACAATATAAATTAACAAACGGAAAACGTCTTCTGACATTTTAGACTGTGATAGCAAAAGACCATGTTCTAACATTCTAGCTGGTATTACAATTACAAGACGTGATGTTTGACATTTTAAAAGATTAAAAAGATAAGTTCTTATATGGTGCAATATGCATCAGTGTGCTATAAACTGCACTCCCTGAGTCCCTGCAGACCAGTCCAGTTGAGCACTATCTCAACTTCTCTGGGAAGCAATCAGCCATGCAGCAATTAATACTCATAACTTGAAATTATAATTAGATGATACCAAATGATCTCGTAGCGTGATTGTTGTTTGATCATGTCACATGTTCTTGTATCAAGCCCGATATTTGATATTTGGCTGATTAAATGGTAGTGTCAATTCAAATCAAATTTATTGTAACTTTTGTCTCTTTACAATATATACAAATCAAATCAAGACAAATAACATATAATAACATAAAGAGAACAGTAAGGAAAGAATATTATAATGTTATATCGGCCTAACATATGGCATTGATTAATTGTATTCACCACATATTTTAAAATTGTATGTCTTGGTTTTGTAGGAGTGACAGTTCCTTCTACTTCTTCGTATTCTTCTTCATCTTCTTCTTCCAAATCATCACCACCGGATTCCTGGCCATAGGAATTGATGGATGGGGATCCAGGTATGTGTGCAATCTCCATCATTCATCCGCATAACAGTGACTAGTACCGACTACGCTAATTTGTTATTATACAAGATAATATTATCAGGATTCATATGGGACCTTGGAATCCTTGAATGGCATAAAATGCAGCAAATATAAAATGAGGGCCTTGAAAGCCTGGAATTGTATCGATGGCATGAAAAAGCATAGAATTGTAAGGTTTTGGGGCATCCATAACAGTAACTTATATAGAAGTTATGAGTGGTAAACCAGGATTTCTACAGGATGTAATAGTTTTGTTATGGAACCCTGAAAGTAACCCTGCATTTTACTGCTGAAAATTAACCTGGTGTTTTGTGATGAAAATGTTCTTTCAGCAAGATTGTGGGTTTGTTACTAGTTCTCTGACTGCTATATTGGCCTAGAGTAAATAGTGAAACCCAGCTTAGATGTTATGCTTTATATAAACCTGTTGTGATAATTGTTTTTATTTGAAAGTTTTATGTATGTATTGTTAAGAGATAATTGAATTACATTTTGTTCTGACATTATGTCCAACAGTTACTGGCTGACTACTGACTGAAGCTGTGCATTTGTTGGTCAGCTTTGGGCATTTGTTTTTCCTCACAAAATGATTTGTCATCAAGCTTCTGTTTCTGTATTACACAACAATGTACCATTATAAGTATATATTCATTACTTTGTTTCATGTGCTTCTGTTAGTTACCTGTATGTCATGTCACTGTAATATTTCTTACCAAACAGAACACATTCTACTGATGAAGACTGATGTAGACTAGATATGTGAAAATATATATTAAAACCAATTTCCGTAGTGTCAATCAATATTGAGGCAATAACTGGTGTTCAATAACATGTGTAATATAACACACAGGTCTCTGTGACTCGTCACAATTGAACAAGTGTATTTGATTGCATTTGTATTTGAGATTGATTTTTTTTATTTGACAACTACTTAAAAATCTGATATATCTGATGTGTGATAATTTTCCTATCACTAATTGTACCAGCTGGTCTAAGTGTCAGTGGCACCTGCTTTCAGTGGCATCTTCAACGGCATGGGGATGATCACCACCGGCCACGCGGGCTGTGTGGTAGTGGGCATCATCATGCTCATCCTGGGCCTCGTGTGGGTCGTCATGGTTGTCGCTAATGTGATACTTCTCATTAAGGTAGATGGTGGCGCCACCTGTGAGACGTGGCTAGCACCGAGCGAGCATGCATGTCCTCGGAACCTCCGCATGCGTGCATGTAGCAAGTTCTTCTCTACGTCTGTCTTGTGTGTGGCATGAGGTGTAGGTAGAGTGACTGGTGGGTCGGACAACAGTTGTAACCTTGTTTCTTGTCACAATGTAAACATAACTCTCCAGAACCTTGCAGAACATGACATTTTTTTTTATAGATTTGGATAACATAATGATTTTGGTGGTTAAGCTAGAAAATAGAAAAAGCAACCATTGTGTGGTTGTGTTGAATAATTGTTTTTGAAAGTTTTGAAGATAACCTAAACAAATGTTCTCAGATATCTAAGGCATTGAAAGAAAACCCCGCAATATCCAATCCTCATGATTGCTGAAGGCACTTTAGCCTCTACTGCCTGGCACACCTGTTCAGTCAAACACCTTTCTCTGGGAAGCATCCAGCCATGGTGCAAGTTAATGCATGAACACTATTCGTACACAAATATCCACTGCTGTCTATAGCCAGCATTTATACAGTTGAGTGAACCAGAGCAATGTAGAGTGGAAAAAGTGCCTTGTGTTTTACATGGCAGCACAGAATTTGAACCCGGCTTCTCTTAGTGGAGACTTGGAGTGTGAAGCTCTGGTCACTGTGCCTCAACAAAGTATGACAACAAAAGTAGTTGTGGTGGTGATGTTATGTTTCATGCTTTCAAAAGTAGTCACAAAATATGGCAAAGTAATCACACACAAAAGTGTTTTATTTCAATTTTAGAAACACTGTAAGAACGGTTTGTGTTTTGTAAGCACGTATAATTTTCATATATAATGAACAAATGCAAATTCATTTTGCACATCTAAAAAATAAATCCACAATATAGTGTATATAGTAGTTACTAAACAAATTAAAACCTTTTTAAAAGTTTATTTTTCTAACCATGTTTTTTAATTGTTTGCTGTGACAAGAAACACAGGTTGGCCAACAAACCTGCTTATACATTTGTCTTTGTCAGACAATTGTGTTAAATGCGCTGCTGTACTTTTGTGTTTCTCTTGTATTCTCCAGACTTGCCGTGGCTGTTGTCAGTATATGTCTGTGTCCTGTGTCCTCAACATGGAGTGGTTTACCAAGACATGTCATCACACTAATTTCTTATCTTTTCACGCTCACACTTAACACATATGCCAGTAAGGAAAGTCATTATGGAAGTTGTTTTTGTCAGCAAGGCGATATGAAATTGTTTGCAAATCATTGAATCACTGAAATACACCCAACTGTGGTGGGCCGTGGCTTAGTTGATGACGGTCATTTGAAATGAATACCGCATGGATTTACATTCATCTTCCTACACCGTCCCAGAGAGAACTGTAATGGCAGAGACACATGTATACACTAGAGTAGTGATGACAGTCTCAAGTAAACCTTCCATACTTGCTGCATGTTGCTGTGAGCTTTTCTAGTTGTTTGCATGTTTGTCGAGCACGTGCATGCTTGTTCCTTGTAGCGGCTGGGTGGTGTCTCTCCAGGCCATGAGTGGTGTGAACAAAGTCGTTGGTGGTGTCATGCTTATAGTGGCCTTGCTCTTCACCATTCTTGTCACCCTCCAAGTTGTCTTCCTCATGAAGGTAGGTTCCCTCGACACAATCATCTTGTCACAGATTCAGTGCCAGCCAAAGTTGTGCTCACATTCAAGAAATGCAGTGCCATTTTTTTGCTTGCATATTGCTCTAAACTCTATATTGCTCTGAAGTTGTTATGTGTATGTTTATATGTATGCAAATATCACCAAGATATACATTTACTGAAAGTGTAGACAGATCTTAATTAATTCCAAACAGTAATCAAATCAAAATACTTTATTTTCTGTCTTAAAACAGTGCATCTTAAAACAGAAAATTTTCACTGAGCATCATCATCATCATCATTGGTCAACTGGGGCTGGAACTGAGTCTATTTTTATGGGTCATCATTATAAATGAGTGATACTCCATAATTACTGTTGCTGAATAGGTAATTTATTCACCACAACAACCACACACAAATGACTTCATGTAGTGGATAATTATAAGTAAAACCAGTCTGAATAGCTGACCACACTGATCTGTCACAGCTGACCACACTGACCTGTCGCAACTTACCACACTGACCTGTCACAGCTGACCACACTGACCTGTCACAGCTGGCCACACTGACCTGTCACAGCTGACCACACTGACCTGTCACACTGAGCTTCACACTCCATGGAGCCTGTCTGGTGTTACTTGGCACTACAATAAAGTTGGCTAATTTTAACAAGCCAGCCAGCCAGGCCCATGGAGTTGGAACTGTTAGCCCATTGGTGGCCTGGCAGTGAATCTAAGGACAAGTGTGTTCCTACTGAATTCAACTACTGACTATTTTGTTTGTAGTTTAGCATTGTCATCCATAAAATATTATCACATTAATTGTTGTAAACATTTTGTATTGTGCTGAATGTAGTAAAACATTCTGTGTTGCATCTTCCTACCTTCTACTGTGGTTTTAACTTATAATTATATTATACAATTGCAGTGATTCTAATTTATTACAATTACATTGTACAATGTGTAAAAAAGTTGTAGGTTTTTGATCGTGAAATTTGTATTCAAGTATAGCTATATTAGTTGTTTGTTATGCACGATTTGACATATATGTACAACATAAAATTGTAATTAGTTTCCACAACATTGTCTCAAGACAACCAGTTGTCTGTTAATGTGCTCAAGTAGAAGTCTTATGTAACTTGACTTATCCATTGTGTGAAGTGATACGTAACAGCTATGTCTGAAAAGCATACCAAATGAATACAATTTTACACAAATTTGTGGGACAGGTTGGTCAGCCATATGAGTCCCATCAGTTTGAGATGTTAAAGCACATATTTGCTAAGTCAAAGCTCCATGACAGTCCTGCTCGTAATTTGGTTGTAACATCACATTCTGAATCAACACACATATTCTTGTCATGCAAGGAATGTAGTTTGATGATGGTTCTTTTTCTCGCCACCAGGTGCACCGCATCTACCGAAGCACTGGTGCGAGTTTTGCGAAGGCGCAGCAGGAGTTTGCGCATGGCGTGATGAGCAACAAAACAGTGCAGCAGACGGCAGGAAACATGGCTGCTTCTGCCGCGCGCTCCACTGTCGAACAGAACCTGTCTGGCAGCAGATACTGAGTGCGACAGCCAGCCGAGGCAGTGGTGGCTGCAGCACAGTGGGTTTGGAAATATTGGTATGTGTTCTGTGGATATGACAGTACTTTTGATCTGAAGTTGTTTGATCGTCGATTGTATTAACACCAGTTGTGTCAGTCGCATCAGCCAGTTGAACAGCTGCGTTGATGGACATATCGACACAACCATGCTGTCTTTGTCATAGACATAGTGTCGACATGACAAGTATAAGGCTGCATGTTTTTGTGGGGCGAGTTTGCATGTAAAGCAGATGGGATTTGTTGAGCAGACAGGCATTACAGTGTGTGGGTATGTGTTGCTGCAGGTGTAATGTAGCCTTGTGGGATGTCCTACTGCCAAAAGAATATTTAGCTTGTGGTTGACACTTGCATCTGTTGTACATTACTGGTGTAAAGACATTTAACAGAAATAACAGCCTTGCTGAACATTAGCCAAACAATGTTAATCATACTGCACTCAAGCAACTATTTATCCAAGGTAACCTTGTCCCAAGGTATTGTCAACTTTACAAGTAGCAAACATGCTCATATAGTTGGCAGCAAAGCTTCTTTGGAAAGTATTCAGCTATGTTCAGGTTGTTTTTGTTGGAAGTAATACGACCGTGTTACTGTGGATTTCATGTGATGTTGAGGCTGATGATAACCCCTTATATATATATAATTGGAGTTTGGCTGAATGCTTCCCGAGAATGTTCCGATGTACAAATGGCTAGGTCTGCCAGGAGGTCAAGTGTCAAGTGTTTTGAGTCCTAAGGACTGAATGCACTATACGTAAGAAAGTAGTTTTTCAAAATGAAACAAATTGCACATCCGGATCCTATTTGAAACCTGCGAATCAGACCATCCAGATGTTGTGCATGTGCTATACTCTATAAAGACACACAACCATTCTTCCCAAATCATGGATGATGGCGTCAACAGGTGTAACAGATTTCTTGAAATCATTATGTCTGTACAGAGTGTGACCACTTTATGAAGAAACAGGTCCTCGCCCACCCCAACTGTAAGACTTGGAATCTACGAAAATTTTACATAAAATCCATTAGAAAATGGAAATAATAAATCAATGGGATCTGTTTATCAACAATTTGCTTAAACAAAGATATCAACTGCAAAAACTGCTAATAGTAATAGGTAACTTGAGTGTGTGAACACGTGTTTGTTCTACTGCTGTGCTCATGTGTTAGTTAGCACTGGTGCTATGACAAAGCTGCTACAGCTGATGTGTGTGGTTATAAGTACTGTGACGTGACTAAGATATACTTTAAGTTATGTGTATATTATATTCTGTAACAAAGTCGTATATGTCTAGATGTGATTAGTGTGAAGCTGCAGAGCACCGCATTGATTGTTGTAGGATGACAATCAGTGGCGCCACCTAGTGTACGCAATTGTGTGTTTTGTACTGTAATATTATACACAGCTAAGACTGCAAATATTGTATTGTAGTAGCTGCATTCCATAATTTGCTAATTTAAACAATTAAAAACAGATTGTTATAAGATGCCAGTCCGTCGGCAGCACAGGTTTGTCGCAGGTGCTTGTTGGAGTGATTATTACAGTGTTGTTTTTGTGCTGAGCCTATCATAACGTGGCATGTAACAGCATGTGCCAGTTAAGCTGTTGCTAAACAGGACACTGAGCTAACAACACATGTCAGAAGCAAAATGATTTGCATAGTCTTGAACTGTCACCTGCGTTTGGTTGAATCCTTTTCACGTGCACTCTGTCTAATCTATTTCTGAGCTTAACAACAATGTGGCATAAATAGTTGTCAGAAATATTCCCCACTACATCAACATTGGATAAGCCCCTGTGTCAACCTGTTGTCAAACTCATTGATTTAGCTGCATATGGTGTTAAAAGTAGCCGTCATTATTTCACTGGCATCTTTGATGTGTAAATAGTCATAATGGTGTTTCATAAATTAATTACTTGGCTGTATCATTATAGCCATGCAAGGTCTAGATGTGTAACTAAATTAGTGTCGTTAAGATTAAATGCTCTGTATATAAACGACATATGATGTGTCGTTAATAACTGGGAATATTCTGTGTAATATAGCTGGGCGTGGATGTTTATCGTGTTGCAATGTAAAATGTTTCTCTAGTAGTCTTGCTAGTCTGTGCTACATAACAGTCAAGTTGATGAAGCAGTTCCGTTGAAGATTTTGGAGAATTGTAACCTGAATGGTTCTGCCCTAAACACCAGAGGGCGTAACTGGCAGTGAGTAAGTCACCTGAATGAAATTTGGTAATGTCATTTTCGTTTCACAGTAAGTTCACAGGCAGATGCATCATTATTGTCACTATAAATATAACATGTTTGATGTCATGTCATGTGATGCTGTTGTTAATAAGTTAATTGATTTGGTTACCACAAATTTAGTAATTCAGGGTATAGTCGGTATCTGCTTGTATTCTACAAGCCTACAGTGGAAGTACATTTCTCTCCATTTACAGCCTCTTAAACAAAGGCTACATGTGGATTTATTTGTGAATTATACTCTTCAGTTCCCAGTTATGGTTATTGGGACTGTTTAGGTGGCTTTATCTTTGAATGTTGTAATCATTATAGTTTCAGAGTTGTACTTCTTAGAAAGCCTAATTGCTAATTTATGAATGTTCATATAAATAAATTTATGATAATTCATTATATATATACAGATATACCGAGACATGATGGATGAGTATACACGTTATTCTGCAAGCGTTGTGAATAATTATTAATGTGTAAAATGTTTGTCTTGACCGTATTACCGTCACAACTGTGGCGGTGCTTGCTAAGTATATGTATGTGTATACTATTACTTGTACGTATGTATGTATGCAGGATAATAAATTTGTGAAAACATGGTCCTTCATAGATTGTTTTAAAATGAACTGTCCTATTTGCCTGGAGTGAGGAAGATTACAGATGCAAAGTTGCACTAACCCGACCAGGGAACATTCTAATGAGGTAGATTTAAGTGACTGTCTCACAACATTGAAGTTTGACTTCTTTTAGCATGTACATCAATTTCCCCTTGTGTTGTCCTAGATGTTCTGTCCCTCAGTTTCCTCCTAGCTAAGGCTTACCTCTTTGCCATTAGCCGGACTCCCACTGCAGCTAACAACAAAGAGGTGTGCCCTAACTTGACCACTCCGTCTTTGTGTGGTCTTTTTCTGTCTTTTGAAGCCTTTGTAGACTATTTAACATTGGATATTAAATAAAGTTGCTTTCATGTGAGGGAGTCGGCAGCTTTGTCTCTGTTTATGTTGTCACATGATTAGTCTAGATGACACACACAACAAGGAGGCAACAATTGTGCTCCCCACAATTGCCCGAGTTCACCAGTTGGTGGCTTTACCCAGAACATTTTACACACAAAATACAATTTTAGACTTCTCATAAGTGATCAGATGTATGTTAATCATTCATGTGCACGTGAAAATGAGACTGCCTCTCAAACGCTTTCATTAGATGAACCAGAAGCTAAGGATGGATAAATTCAACAAGATGCAAACTGAAAATGTTAGTTAAAAGTTGACAAGGAAGTCATTGGTTTATGTGGAGTATCCTAAGCTCATCATGAGGATTAATCTGAAACTTAGTGTTATCAATGTTGTTTTCACTGGAACTGTAAATGCTGGCATGATGTATTCATACAATAGTGGGCCTTTACTGACCCAATGGTCCATATAACTAAAACTGCATTCCCTAGGTGACACTGTGCTACATACTGACTGATATTGAGCCAGTAAGGTCGATTCATTGTATAGGGGAACTTAGCATCAGCAGTTCAAATGGTAATTGCCAGTATGAAGCCCATTCTGCTGTGTGTGCGGGGTTCTGGCTGGGTAATCTGTAACTTACCAGCAGGCTGATACATACAGTGAATTATTTTCTTTTGTGCACTTGCTTCTGTACTCTGGTCTACATCCCTTTGTTTTAGAACTGCCTTTGACAGTCTGCTATGGTAAAGTGCTGAACATGTAAACATTTGTACTGCTAATCAAAACAAAACTGTTCTTCAATTACTCCAGTGAGCAGGGTTTACTCCTGCCTGACTACACTGATATCAGACATGATCTCTGATATTAGATATGGACATTAGTTTTATATCATATACGGACATGGGGTCTGGTATCAGATGTGGATATGAGGTGTATTTGGTGCGGAACTAGAACTCTTTCAATTAGCGCCATTGTGTGGTCCACAGCCCTACCCACACATACGTGTAAGCACGAGTGTTTATTCCTTCAATGGCACATGTTACTTAACATCCTTGACCTTTAGAAAACTAGTTGAGAAGTAAGTGAATTCACTTCCTTGCCGGGACTTGGCCATGTGAAGTGGGCTGTGAGGTGTCTATGTGATAGGTTGGTGTCTGACTCACCTACTTGTTGATGTGGCCTTTTTAGATCCACTGCCCTTAGATCCCCCACCACCAATAGGTCCCCACACCACCCACAGGTCCCCCACTACCCATAGGTCCCTTACTACCATTAGATCCCTCACTACCCATAGGTTCCCCACTATCCACATGTCCCCCACTACCCATAGGTTCCTCCCCCACTACCCATAGGTTCCTCCCCCACTACCCACAGGTTCCTCCCCCACTACCCATAGGTTCCTCCCCCACTACCCATAGGTTCCTCCCCCACTACCCATAGGTTCCTCCCCCACTACCCATAGGTTCCTCCCCCACTACCCATAGGTTCCTCCCCCACTACCCATAGTTTCCTCCCCCACTACCCATAGTTTCCTCCCCCACTACCCATAGGTTCCTCCCCCACTACCCATAGGTTCCTCCCCCACTACCCATAGGTTCCTCCCCCACTACCCATAGTTTCCTCCCCCACTACCCATAGGTTCCTCCCCCACTACCCATAGTTTCCTCCCCCACTACCCATAGTTTCCTCCCCCACTACCCATAGGTTCCTCCCCCACTACCCATAGGTTCCTCCCCCACTACCCATAGGTTCCTCCCCCACTACCCATAGGTTCCTCCCCCACTACCCATAGGTTCCTCCCCCACTACCCATAGGTTCCTCCCCCACTACCCATAGGTTCCTCCCCCACTATCTTCCTTTCTCTCTTCCCCACATGATCAGTTTGACATAGATAACATGAGATAACATGAGATAACATCTCTGCCACACAAACTAGATCTTGGACAAATCACTTACGAATCATGAAGGAAATGTCCATTTTAAGCCAATTGACCACTGAGAGATAATATTTCCAACTATGTTATCAAGTCTTGACCATCTTCATGGTCACATGACTTGGGAGATTGGTTCAGTTTGACACTGATATATCACAGAGGAGGTTATGAAACCAACTGAACACACCAACACTCCACAAGGTAACTTCACTTTCTTCCTTCTTTCTTCTTAAACATTTTGATTGCTGATTACTAATCAAGTGTTCTTCTTGCGACCATTTTTATCTATTTCAATAACATTTTGAATGAGTATAACAGCTGGTTGGTGAGCAGGTTGATGCATAAAGCAATATGTCACATCACAAATGTGTTCAATAATCCTTTGACAGTCATCAAAGCATGTTTATCTACCAGAGCAATGGGTGTGATTTCACAACAGACATTTATGTATTATAAAGACGTATTAAAATAGAAACTCTATCCATCTCCCCTTGTTGATAACTAAACTTGTTGCACTTACACAATGACTAGATCTGACATTGGCAACAGGAGGATCAGAAGCCACTCAATATAGAGGTGTGGGACCTAGCTATGGTTCACTGGGAAACAAGTCATTGTGTATCCAACCATGGGTGAAGGCAGACGCACATACAATGCACCAGTGATTGTAGGCAGTGAGCTGTTCTCCCCAGCCCACAGCCCACCAGCAAGAAAGGAGTGTCACTGATTTCGATTTGACTAGACTTGACATGGACCATTAGTAATGAATGAGGTATCTTGTTTGGGCCAAAGCAGCATAGATTGGAATGATTGTTACTACTGATGGTGTGTGGTGTATTACCTGTTTGAGGCAGTGTACAGTACCAGGTACTGTTGGGATAGTTTCAACTAGAGTATCATTACAACGGCATAGATTACCAATACTTATGCTGCACTCATAGTTTTAGGATGGATCGTGTTAAAGTTGGATATCTTGAAAGGACCATTATTCGATGATGTTTTGAATCTAGGTACAGTTGAACCTTGCTTTACGGTCACCTTGGTAATACGTACAGCCATCTTACAATTAAGGCCAGTCCTACTAATATGATCACTTTGTCCAAGGTCAATATTGGTAACCTTAATAGTGACTCAATGAGGTAGTTGTACTGATATACAATGTTCATTTTATGTTAGAAATGTGCAAAAATTATGGCTGAAAAAATATATACTATTATTATTAAAACAATACAATGATGGCATTGTAGATAGTCATCAAGTGAAGCTTAACTTATCATATATTTATTTGTTTTATGTTTACACCAGTGATTACTACAGCTATGAAGACATACCCAATATATCCACTGGGTAATTGAATTCCAGTAATCATGCGATTGAACTGCACTCCTATCAGAAATCAGCACTTTATCAAAGTTAATTTAATACCACCCCACTGACATGTATTGTTTCACATAACATGCAAAGTTCTTCACGGTTCAGTAAACACTGAGGCACAATGCAGATACAGTACTATAACAGCAGCAGTAAATGAGTAACCTTGTTTTGCAGTTTATCGACATCAGTCATGTGACTAAAAAATTCATTGACCTTAGTCAAAGTCACTAAACAAAAATCTACGTCATCGTTGTTGTTATCTTTGGACGTTTCTTGACACAACAAGTTTTTAACGGAGACCACTGTAACCCCGTTACGCTTGAGCGCACCTGCCTATGTCAAAGCCTGGCCACTCACCTTATGTTGCAGTGTGATTGTCACAAGTGATCTTCATCTGAATGGAGTCGGGCCACGTCCCCCTCACGCTCTTGCTGGTTGCCTTGTCGTCGTACTCCTTCCAAGTGAGTGACTCATATTTGACAGTTATTTGATGTTATTGTCACTAGCCTTGTCAATAAGCAGATGCCTTTTGTCTTGTGTTTATTATAATTAAAAATAACTACAAGGAATATGCTACATCTGCTGCTACAGAAGTTTTTGAAGATGCGACCAATTTTGTAATTAGCAAACTTTATTGAAATAGCTTAATCATTTGAAATGAAATTATTAAAATTCAATGTACTTACTGTAATAAATTTAAATAAAAAACTTCTGTGTGTTTTCCATATTTGATATGTTTGCATACATGCAATGCATAGTGAATAGTATTGTAACAGATGTTTGTCCGAAACACATGATTTGCATAATGAGAAAAAAAACAGGAGATATTTGGAGATATTTTATTTATCAAAAAACATTCTCCAAAAAAATGTATACTTAGCACTTCCGTAATGTTCTGATTTGTGTTGATAATGTTCTGCTCAAAAGAATATAATGGAACGCCATTTCATACATAATAAATTATGTAGTTGCCTGGGTGCAGTAGTAATATAATTACAACACATTAAACATGTAGACATATGGGTAGCATATTCTGGATAAAACTATAAGGGATCATTATAAAACACAAAATGATGACACTAACCAACACTGGTGTTGTGCATATGCTGCATACTCTGGTCTTCTCTTGTACTGGTTTTTATGCCAAATTAATTTAAATATTTGACATGGTAAAAACACTTATGCCAATAATCTTGATCTACACAAACCCAGGGCTCTATGTCACCTGGTGACAAACCTAGGGCTCTGTGTCGCCTGGTGACAAACCTAGGGCTCTGTGTCACCTGGTGACAAACCCAGGGCTCGGTGTCACCTGGTGACAAACCCAGGGCTCTGTGTCGCCTGGTGACAAACCCAGGGCTCTGTGTCACCTGGTGACAAACCCAGGGCTCTGTGTCGCCTGATGACAAACCCAGGGTTCTGTGTCGCCTGGTGACAAACCCAGGGCTCTGTGTCGCCTGGTGACAAACCCAGGGCTCTGTGTCGCCTGGTGACAAACCCAGGGCTCTGTGTCGCCTGGTGACAAACCCAGGGCTCTGTGTCGCCTGGTGACAAACCCAGGGCTCTGTGTCGCCTGGTGACAAACCTAGGGTTCTGTGTCGCCTGGTGACAAACCCAGGGCTCTGTGTCGCCTGGTGACAAACCCAGGGCTCTGTGTCACCTGGTGACAAACCCAGGGCTCTGTGTCGCCTGGTGACAAACCCAGGGCTCTGTGTCACCTGGTGACAAACCCAGGGCTCTGTGTCGCCTGGTGACAAACCCAGGGCTCTGTGTCGCCTGGTGACAAACCCAGGGCTCTGTGTCGCCTGGTGACAAACCCAGGGCTCTGTGTCGCCTGGTGACAAACCCAGGTCTCTGTGTCACCTGGTGACAAACCCAGGGCTCTGTGTCGCCTGGTGACAAACCCAGGGCTCTGTGTCGCCTGATGACAAACCCAGGGCTCTGTGTCGCCTGGTGACAAACCCAGGCTCTGTGTCGCCTGTTGACAAACCCAGGGCTCTGTGTCGCCTGGTGACAAACCCAGGGCTCTGTGTCACCTGGTGACAAACCCAGGGCTCTGTGTCGCCTGGTGACAAACCCAGGGCTCTGTGTCGCCTGGTGACAAACCCAGGCCTCTGTGTCGCCTGGTGACAAACCCAGGCCTCTGTGTCACCTGGTGACAAACCCAGGGCTCTGTGTCGCCTGGTGATAAACCCAGGGCTCTGTGTCGCCTGGTGACAAACCTAGGGCTCTGTGTTGCATGGTGACAAACCCAGGGCTCTGTGTCGCTTGGTGACAAACCCAGGGCTCTGTGTCGCCTGGTGACAAACCCAGGCCTCTGTGTCGCCTGGTGACAAACCCAGGGCTCTGTGTCGCCTGGTGACAAACCCAGGGCTCTGTGTCGCCTGATGATAAACCCAGGGCTCTGTGTCGCCTGGTGACAAACCTAGGGCTCTGTGTCGCCTGGTGACAAACCCAGGGCTCTGTGTCGCCTGGTGACAAACCTAGGGCTCTGTGTCGCCTGGTGATAAACCCAGGGCTCTGTGTCGCCTGGTGACAAACCTAGGGCTCTGTGTCGCATGGTGACAAACCCAGGGCTCTGTGTTGCCTGGTGACAAACCCAGGCCTCTGTGTCGCCTGGTGACAAACCCAGGGCTCTGTGTCGCCCGGTGACAAACCTAGGGCTCTGTGTCGCCTGGTGATAAACCCAGGGCTCTGTGTCGCCTGGTGACAAACCTAGGGCTCTGTGTCGCCTGGTGACAAACCTAGGGCTCTGTGTCGCCTGGTGACAAACCTAGGGCTCTGTGTCGCCTGGTGACAAACCCAGGGCTCTGTGTCGCCTGGTGACAAACCCTGGGCTCTGTGTCGCCTGGTGACAAACCTAGGGCTCTGTGTCGCCTGGTGACAAACCCAGGGCTCTGTGTCGCTTGGTGACAAACCCAGGCCTCTGTGTCGCCTGGCGACAAACCCAGGGCTCTGTGTCGCCTGGTGACAAACCTAGGGCTCTGTGTCGCCTGGTGATAAACCCAGGGCTCTGTGTCGCCTGGTGACAAACCTAGGGCTCTGTGTCGCCTGGTGACAAACCTAGGGCTCTGTGTCGCCTGGTGACAAACCTAGGGCTCTGTGTCGCCTGGTGACAAACCCAGGGCTCTGTGTCACCTGGTGACAAACCTAGGGCTCTGTGTCGCCTGGTGACAAACCCAGGGCTCTGTGTCGCCTGGTGACAAACATGTGCTCTGATAAAGCTGTAACATAAATGCCATGGGCACCTTGCCCAAATAGCCCACCTTGCCCAAGATAAGCTGTGTAATATGACAACAAGTATCAGTCAGTCGGCTTGTGTTGCAGGCGTCCAGTGTGTTCCGGCAGTGTCCCACTGGTCAAGTGGCCAGTGAGGTGGACGCCCTATGTCACACGTGTAGTCAGTGTCTGTGTGTGGATAGTGTGGTTGAGGCCGGGTGTCTGGCCCAGGGCTACCCGTCATCACACGCTTGTCTGCCCACACAGACATGTACAGACACAGGCACAGACACCAACAGACACACAGATGTCTCTGCAAGTGAGTCTTAACTCTTTTTCTCATCTCCAGATTACTAGGGATTTTACATAAATTCATGCATTGTGCCAAGTATATTATTTTGTTTCAAATTAAACACCCTACAAATGACTGTGCAGGGTCAATATGTGGGCAAACAAATAAACAAACAGCATATAAATATGCGTAACATGTGTACAATATATATATATATATATATATATATATATATTTATTTATAAATATATATTATAGTTAAGGTTAACCTTAATGGGGCTGTTTAAACAAGTACTGACGTACATTCACAAACGACTTAAACATACAGTTTGAGTACTAGGTGTGCTGCCCAGACTTGCCTAGAAAAAGACAAAGACAACATCCATGCCAATGTCTACACATGTAGTCTTGGAGAAGGTTCTCACGGTCTTGTACACAGGAATGAGATCTGATGTCCTGTGTTCATTTACACTGAAATCTAACCTCATTCTGTAGACAGAAGTAGTGTCAGCATAATTCTAAACAGTGAAAATAGATCCCGCTCTAAATGTCCAGCATTTGGTTCACAACATTCTATACATTTTAAACTCAGCCACTTTATTTCTGCAGCACTGGCCTTGACCAATTGGCACTTGTCACTGGCTCAGCTGTAGGACAACCTTGGTTTTTGTATGTAAAAAGTACAATCAGCTTTTTCATGAGCCAGCACGCCAGATGTCTGAAATGGTATCTACAATATTTTATACCTGTGAATCACACATTGTTAGCTGACTGAAAACAAAAGAAATGTTACAATTTGACAAGATTTTGATTTTTTTGGCTTCATTTGTCCAATTTACTAAAAAGAACTTTTACTCAAATGGATTTTATTAAAAGGGCAAAGTGACATCTGTGTGCCCACACGACATCTGTCAGATCCATCTTTCCCACCTGTCATCTGTTACAGATCCATCTTAACTACATGACATCTGTCAGATCCATCTTTCCCACATGACATCTGTTATAGATCCATCTTAACTACATGACATCTGTCAGATCCATCTTTCCCACCTGTCATCTGTTACAGATCCATCTTAACTACATGACATCTGTCAGATCCATCTTTCCCACATGACATATGTTACAGATCCATCTTAACTACATGACATCTGTCAGATCCATCTTTCCCACCTGTCATCTGTTACAGATCCATCTTAACTACATGACATCTGTCAGATCCATCTTTCCCACATGACATCTGTTACAGATCCATCTTAACTACATGACATCTGTCAGATCCATCTTTCCCACATGACATCTGTTATAGATCCATCTTAACTACATGATATCTGTCAGATCCAACTTTCTCACATGACATCTGTCAGATCCATCTTTCCCATCTAACATCTGTTATAGATCCATCTTAACTACATGACATCTGTCAGATCCATCTTTCCCACCTGACATCTGTTATAGATCCATCTTAACTACATGACATCTGTCAGATCCATCTTTCCCACCTGACATCTGTTATAGATCCATCTTAACTACATGACATCTGTCAGATCCATCTTTCTCACATGGTACATGCTAAATCAATTGATCTCACACGACATCTGCTCAGTCAATTTCTCCCACACGACATCTGCTCAGTCAATTTCTCCCACACGACATCTGCTCAGTCAATTTCTCCCACACGACATCTGCTCAGTCAATTTCTCCCACACGACATCTGCTCAGTCAATTTCTCCCACACGACATCTGCTCAGTCAATTTCTCCCACACGACATCTGCTCAGTCAATTTCTCCCACACGACATCTGCTCAGTCAATTTCTCCCACATGACATCTGCTCAGTCAATTTCTCCCACACGACATCTGCTCAGTCAATTTTTCCCACACGACATCTGCTCAATAAATTTCTCCCACATGACATCTGCTCAGTCAATTTCTCCCACACGACATCTGCTCAGTCAATTTCTCCCACACGACATCTGCTCAGTCAATTTCTCCCACACGACATCTGCTCAGTCAATTTCTCCCAAACGACATCTGCTCAGTCAATTTCTCCCAAACGACATCTGCTCAGTCAATTTCTCCCACACGACATCTGCTCAGTCAATTTCTCCCACATGACATCTGCTCAGTCAATTTCTCCCATATGACATCTGCTCAGTCCATTTCTCCCATAACAGTGAATATCAGTGAAATATCAGTCTATCTCATGTAGTGATGTTATCTGAGAATACTTTTTACAAACTTAAACTGCCCCACAGTGGTTCTGTGGTCCAGCCTGGGGAGACCACCTGAGACCATCTGAGACCACCTGAGACCACCTGAGACCATCTGGTAGCTGATTACATTTGGACATGTTACAATGTTACAATGTAGTTGTTGATTACGATCTCAATTATACAATGCTTTCAGACCCTAGCAATTGAAAGGACAAATATAGCAGCCTTGTATTACAGCTGGTTGGTTTGATGAAACATCTGTGAGGCTGGCTGTGTTGGTGTCTGGGGTCAAGGTGACCCAGTAGCTGTCAAGAAGACACAGACAGAGTATCTATAGTTCATTGTCAACATCGCTACCTTTAGATCAAAAATCACCAGTTGTTTACCAGTTGGTTCAGTCGGTTCCGCTGTGGACATTTAGGTCAAGTTCTATCACGTGTTGAGATTTAACACACTCTGTCACCCCTTGTTTACTTCATGGATGCGTAGGTTTGCGTCCACTTGCCAACTGATAGACAGATTGTGTTAGCCGTGACATTTCACTTTGTATTACCCCTGTGGGGTAATGGCGCAGGTGAAGTATCCTTTGGTGAATAAAGCAGGAGTTAAGTATGTATGACACCGGAGTAACTGATCACTCTGATGTGGGTGTAGGGTTTAGTGTAATGAACCAAGAAAACTGCAGACACCAACAAAACGTTGTAGTGCATGCAAAGAACAGTCCCGAAGTACAGTGCAGTGAATCTAGGACATGAAGACCTTGAATACGTTATTTACTGTTCACTACTCTCGTATATTCTGACAGTTTCTTTTCAAGCCTGGTGTTCATTATTTATGTCTTCACTCTTTATCTGGTCACTGCGCAGTGTGGGTCATTGGTACGATGTGTCACCACATGTCTCCTCCCCCACTCTCCCCCTCCTCCCACACTCTCCCCCTCCTCCCACACTCTCCCCCTCCTCCCACACTCTCCCCCTCCTCCAACACTCCCCCTCCTCCCACACTCTCCCCCTCCTCCCACACTCTCCCCTCCTCCCACACTCTCCCCTCCTCCCACACTCTCCCCCTCCTCCCACACTCTCCCCTCCTCCCACACTCTCCCCCTTCTCCCACACTCTCCCCTCCTCCCACACTCTCCCCTCCTCCCACACTCTCCCCCTCCTCCCACACTCTCCCCTCCTCCCACACTCTCCCCTCCTCCCACACTCTCCCCCTCCTCCCACACTCTCCCCTCCTCCCACACTCTCCCCTCCTCCCACACTCTCCCCTCCTCCCACACTCTCCCCTCCTCCCACACTCTCCCCTCCTCCCACACTCTCCCCCTCCTCCCACACTCTCCCCTCCTCCCACACTCTCCCCTCCTCCCACACTCTCCCCTCCTCCCACACTCTCCCCTCCTCCCACACTCTCCCCTCCTCCCACACTCTCCCCTCCTCCCACACTCTCCCCTCCTCCCACACTCTCCCCTCCTCCCACACTCTCCCCTCCTCCCACACTCTCCCCCTCCTCCCACACTCTCCCCCTCCTCCCACACTCTCCCCCTCCTCCCACACTCTCCCCCTCCTCCCACATCATCCCCTTCTCCCACATCCCTCCCTCCTCCCACACCCTCCCCCTGCTCCCACACTCTCCCCCTCTTCCCACACTCTCCCCCTCCTCCCACACTCTCCCACTCCTCCCACACTCACCCCTCCTCCCACACTCTCCCACTCCTCCCACACTCTCCCCCTCCTCCCACACTCTCCCCCTCCTCCCACATCATCCCCTTCTCCCACATCCCTCCCTCCTCCCACACCCTCCCCCTCCTCCCACATCCCCCCTCCTTCCAAATCCTCCCCCTCCTTCCACATCCTCCCCCTCCTTCCACACCCTCCCCTTCCTCCCACATCCTCCCACACTCTCCCCCTCCTTCCACATCCTCTCCCTCCTCCCACACCCTTCCCCTCCTTCCACATTCTCCCCCTCCTTCCACACCCTCCCCCTCCTTCCACACTCTCCCCCTCCTTCCACATCCTCCCCCTCCTTCCACATTCTCCCCTCCTTCCACATCCTCCCCCTCCTTCCACATCCTCCCCCTCCTTCCACATCCTCCAACATCCTCCCTCACTCTCCCACTCCTCCCACACCCACCCCCTCCTTCCACACTCTCCCCCTCCTTCCACACTCTCCCCCTCCTCCCTCACTCTCCCACTCCTCCCACACCCACCCCCTCCTCCCACACTCTCCCCCTCCTCCCACACTCTCCCCCTCCTCCCACATCATCCCCTTCTCCCACATCCCTCCCTCCTCCCACACCCTCCCCCTCCTCCCACATCCCCCCTCCTTCCAAATCCTCCCCCTCCTTCCACATCCTCCCCCTCCTTCCACATTCTCCCCTCCTTCCACACTCTCCCCCTCCTTCCAAATCCTCCCCCTCCTTCCACATCCTCCCCCTCCTCCCACACTCTCCCCCTCCTTCCACATCCTCCCCCTCCTTCCACACCCTCCCCCTCCTTCTACATCCTCTCCCTCCTCCCACACCCTTCCCCTCCTTCCACACCCTCCCCTTCCTCCCACATCATCCCCCTCCTCCCACATTCTCCCCTCCTTCCACATCCTCCAACATCCTCCCTCACTCTCCCACTCCTCCCACACCCACCCCCTCCTTCCACATTCTCCCCTTCCTTCCACATCATCCCCCTCCTTCCACATTCTCCCCCTCCTTCCACACTCTCCCCCTCCTTCCACATCCTCCCCCTCCTTCCACATCCTCCCCCTCCTTCCACATCCTCCCCCTCCTTCCACATCCTCCCCCTCCTTCCACACTCTCCCCCTCCTTCCACATCCTCCCCCTCCTTCCACATCCTCCCCCTCCTTCCACATTCTCCCCCTCCTTCCACATTCTCCCCCTCCTTCCACACTCTCCCCTCCTTCCACATTCTCCCCCTCCTTCCACATCCTCCCCCTCCTTCCACATCCTCCCCCTCCTTCCACATTCTCCCCCTCCTTCCACATTCTCCCCCTCCTTCCACACTCTCCCCTCCTTCCACATTCTCCCCCTCCTTCCACACTCTCCCCTCCTTCCACATTCTCCCCCTCCTTCCACATCCTCCCCCTCCTTCCACACTCTCCCCTCCTTCCACATCCTCCCCTCCTTCCACATCCTTCCCCTCCTTCCACACTCTCCCCCTCCTCCCACACCCTCCCCCTCCTCCCACACTCTCCCCCTCCTCCCCCACTCTCCCCCTCCTCCCACACTCTCCCCCTCCTCCCACACTCTCCCCCTCCTCCCACACTCTCCCCCTCCTCCCACACTCTCCCCTCCTCCCACACTCTCCCCCTCCTCCCACACTCTCCCCTCCTCCCACACTCTCCCCTCCTCCCACACTCTCCCCCTCCTCCCACACTCTCCCCTCCTCCCACACTCTCCCCTCCTCCCACACTCTCCCCCTCCTCCCACACTCTCCCCTCCTCCCACACTCTCCCCCTCCTCCCACACTCTCCCCTCCTCCCACACTCTCCCCTCCTCCCACACTCTCCCCTCCTCCCACACTCTCCCCCTCCTCCCACACTCTCCCCTCCTCCCACACTCTCCCCTCCTCCCACACTCTCCCCTCCTCCCACACTCTCCCCTCCTCCCACACTCTCCCCCTCCTCCCACACTCTCCCCTCCTCCCACACTCTCCCCCTCCTCCCACACTCTCCCCCTCCTCCCACACTCTCCCCCTCCTCCCACATCATCCCCTTCTCCCACATCCCTCCCTCCTCCCACACCCTCCCCCTGCTCCCACACTCTACCCCTCTTCCCACACTCTCCCCCTCCTCCCACACTCTCCCACTCCTCCCACACTCACCCCCTCCTCCCACACTCTCCCCCTCCTTCCACATCCTCCCCCTCCTCCCACATCCCCCCTCCTTCCACATCCTCCCCCTCCTTCCACATCCTCCCCTTCCTCCCACATCCTCCCACACTCTCCCCCTCCTTCCACATCCTCTCCCTCCTCCCACACCCTTCCCCTCCTTCCACATTCTCCCCCTCCTTCCACACCCTCCCCCTCCTTCCACACTCTCCCCCTCCTTCCACATCCTCCCCCTCCTTCCACATTCTCCCCTCCTTCCACATCCTCCCCCTCCTTCCACATCCTCCCCCTCCTTCCACATCCTCCAACATCCTCCCTCACTCTCCCACTCCTCCCACACCCACCCCCTCCTTCCACACTCTCCCCCTCCTTCCACACTCTCCCCCTCCTTCCACACTCTCCCCCTCCTCCCTCACTCTCCCACTCCTCCCACACCCACCCCCTCCTCCCACACTCTCCCCCTCCTCCCACACTCTCCCCTTCCTCCCACATCATCCCCTTCTCCCACATCCCTCCCTCCTCCCACACCCTCCCCCTCCTCCCACATCCCCCCCTCCTTCCAAATCCTCCCCCTCCTTCCACATCCTCCCCCTCCTCCCACACTCTCCCCCTCCTTCCACATCCTCCCCCTCCTTCCACACCCTTCCCCTCCTTCCACACCCTCCCCTTCCTCCCACATCATCCCCCTCCTCCCACATTCTCCCCTCCTTCCACATCCTCCAACATCCTCCCTCACTCTCCCCCTCCTTCTACATCCTCTCCCTCCTCCCACACCCTTCCCCTCCTTCCACACCCTCCCCTTCCTCCCACATCATCCCCCTCCTCCCACATTCTCCCCTCCTTCCACATCCTCCAACATCCTCCCTCACTCTCCCACTCCTCCCACACCCACCCCCTCCTTCCACATTCTCCCCTTCCTTCCACATCATCCCCCTCCTTCCACATTCTCCCCCTCCTTCCACACTCTCCCCCTCCTTCCACATCCTCCCCCTCCTTCCACATCCTCCCCCTCCTTCCACATCCTCCCCCTCCTTCCACATCCTCCCCCTCCTTCCACACTCTCCCCCTCCTTCCACATCCTCCCCCTCCTTCCACATCCTCCCCCTCCTTCCACATTCTCCCCCTCCTTCCACATTCTCCCCCTCCTTCCACACTCTCCCTCCTTCCACATTCTCCCCCTCCTTCCACACTCTCCCCCTCCTTCCACATCCTCCCCCTCCTTCCACATCCTCCCCCTCCTTCCACATCCTCCCCCTCCTTCCACATTCTCCCCCTCCTTCCACACTCTCCCCCTCCTTCCACATCCTCCCCCTCCTTCCACACCCTCCCCCTCCTTCCACATTCTCACCCTCCTTCCACACCCTCCCCCTCCTTCCACACCCTCCCCCTCCTTCCACATTCTCACCCTCCTTCCACATCCTCCCCCTCCTTCCACACCCTCCCCCTCCTTCCACATTCTCACCCTCCTTCCACATCCTCCCCCTTCCTTCCACATCCTCCCCCTCCTTCCACACCCTCCCCTTCCTCCCACATCCTCCCCCTCCTTCCACATCCTCCCCCTCCTTCCCCATCCTCCCACATCCTCCCACACTCTCCCCTCCTTCCACATCCTCCCCCTCCTTCCACATCCTCCCCCTCCTTCCACATCCTCCCCCTCCTTCCACACCCTCCCCCTCCTTCCACATCCTCCCCCTCCTTCCACATCCTCCCCCTCCTTCCACACCCTCCCCCTCCTTCCACATCCTCCCCCTCCTTCCACATCCTCCCCCTCCTTCCCCATCCTCCCACATCCTCCCACACTCTCCCCTCCTTCCACATCCTCCCCCTCCTTCCACATCCTTCCCCTCCTTCCACATCCTCCCCCTCCTTCCACATCCTCCCCCTCCTTCCACATCCTCCCCCTCCTTCCCCATCCTCCCCCTCCTTCCCCATCCTCCCACATCCTCCCACACTCTCCCCTCCTTCCACATCCTCCCCCTCCTTCCACACCCTCCCCCTCCTTCCACATCCTCCCCCTCCTTCCACATCCTCCCCCTCCTTCCCCATCCTCCCACATCCTCCCACACTCTCCCCTCCTTCCACATCCTCCCCCTCCTTCCACACCCTCCCCCTCCTTCCACATCCTCCCCCTCCTTCCACACCCTCCCCCTCCTTCCACATTCTCCCCCTCCTTCCCCATCCTCCCACATCCTCCCACACTCTCCCCTCCTTCCACATCCTCCCCTCCTTCCACATCCTTCCCCTCCTTCCACACTCTCCCCCTCCTCCCACACCCTCCCCCTCCTCCCACACTCTCCCCCTCCTCCCACACCCTCCCCCTCCTCCCACATCCTCCCCTTCCTCTAACACCCCACCCTCCGCTTACACCCTCTTCCCCCAATGCTTCTCACTCTCTCATTACCAATGTGTGTTCCTGTCTTCCATTTGTTCACATTTCGTCTCATCTTTGTCCTCCCTCATTCCTGTTTCACACTCCCCTTACTTTGTACCCTCCAACCTAATCCCATCCAATTCTACTCCCTCTTTATCCCATGCATTCCTGTCACTTTGTCATATTTTACACTGCTCTGTTCCCTGTTTGTACTGCACTAAGTGCTCGATACTTTACTCTCTGGTATATCTGGGTCAATATCTTCTCTGGGAAGCTTTCAGCCATGCCACAATTAGCACACAAAGGTTATTCATAATATCACACACACATATCCACCACTGTCTGTGTGTAAAGACTACCAGTTAATGGTGTGGTGCCTGCAGCCTTGCACCACACAAACGCAACTAACAAACTGACTTCAACGTACTTGTTACACTGTAAGCTCCAGCCACTGACTGGTGAGGGCAGGTACTGGAGAGTACACCAGGGGGCAGGGCAGTGCCAGTCGTTCCGACCGAGGACATGAGAGGACAAGACAAGGACGTGTCGTTCGGTCATTCACATAAATCAGTCAAGTTCAGATATGAAAAACCTAAATGGTCCACGATAATGATAGTATCTCTTATTTACTAATCGGCGAGATCAAAACCCCCTAGGTAAAAAACAATATCAGATAAATGTATTGCATTATAGTTTCAAACAGTCCATGAGTACACTTTTTGCAATATGGTCTACCATGTGTTTCCTTACGGTGTCAATGTTACAGCACTGTCAGGTCCACTACTTGCTAAATCAGATCAGTGTGTCAATTATCAGTGACAGTATCAGCTATAAGACACTTTATCTTAACATTCCAGGAAAATGATATCAGAATAAATGGCACCAACTAGTCAAGTCTAACATCACTTTTTTATTCTATAAGTTGATGTCATCAGCCGACAAATACTATTGACATCTTTGTGATGTCACTGAGCTGTCTGTGTTTGTTTCCCATAAATTGTCTGATAACTGGCACATAACCTAGCTATGCATAGTCATATTAATAATTAGTAATACTGTACTGTTCGCATGAATCACATCACTAAATTAAGGATTGTTTTACACTTCTGACTTTTGGACTGCGCCATCTCAATGATCTCATTGAGACATTCACTTATGTTGGTCAGGTTAAAATGCTGTGTGTGGCTATTATCCTGATGAAAGATAAGATGCATATTTATCGTGGTGCTCTGGATTTGCACCTGCATGATAGCATTACTAGCATTCATTTGTGCACAATACCTGATGGATAGCCATAATTATATGGGTTGATATAGAATGAAACTAGTGACAGTTCAGCAAGTCCATGAGAGGTTTTCCATTTCATGCATGGGATTGTGTACGTCTGTTGGCCCAGACTAACACCAAAAGCACCAAAGTGATAATGTCATATTACTGTATAACACATATCACTGTCTGGTACACCACAATCAGTAGTCACTGTGATAAAATATCTTCTATCATTTCTACTTAAAAACAAACTTACTTAGTTACCACATGCTACATTTCTATGATATATCTGTAAGAACCTTAGATCATCTATCCTAAACTAAGCTCAATATTGGCACATGTGCTTTCTCTGTAGTTGTGCCAACAATCTGTTGACAACTGCCTATTACAATAAAATCTTCAGGGACTATAAAGCCACCTTTCATAAAAAACTAAAAACAAATTTGTTTGAAACATAATTTCCACTATCAATTTTCTGCGGTTCCATGTTTCAATGATGACATTTGTCTGTCCCCGTTTATGATTATGCCAAACTCTGTCATTGTGTCTCTGAGCTTGCATTTTCAAAGATGTAGGCACTATTGAAGGGTTAATGCAATTTCTAAAAAATTACAAGTATAACTTGCAGCATATTGAGTTACAAATCATAATGCTGCGTTAATTGAACAATAATAAATAGATATGAACAACATTTTTGGTACCAGCACAGCTACTTGTACAACTGGGTGATATATATATATCAGACTTTGTTGATCTACACGTATTGACACCATGTAGAAAGGACCAACAGTATTTAGGGTCTCTTTAGAAAGATTCAGGCTAAGGGAACATGAACAGATCTCATTCTTATTTGTGTTCTCTTGGTTCTCAACAATATTTTTATGTCTGATTATTTTGTCAGTTCTGTCTGCTGTATAATTGCATATGATGTTTCACACATAGTGAACCACATACCTAACGAAGGCCAACACAGCAAATTGGCTATGAAGTCACTCTGACCAATTCAGAACAAGAGCCAATAATAACTGTTTAGGTTTGGCAGAAATGCACGCCTCATCTTTCTATGTCCAGTTTATTTTCCTTTATAAATTTTCCAAAAATAATCAGATGCATGCATATTCATGAAACAATAGGTTAAGACAAGGAACAGCATGAGTCAAAGTTACCTAGATTCTCAAAACATTGCATTGTTGCTCCAATTGTGGAAGCAATGCAAAAACTACTGTGGTATAAAATGGGTACAAATCACATTTCACAATTCTGCAACATATAATAATGACTGCTGGGGCAGGTCACATGTGCCCAGAGGGCATCATTTGTAGTTGTATTTTAATAGTTGAGAACTATGATTTATGTTTGTCTGAACAAAGCAGAAAATCTGTTTTGCTTGAAACATTCACATTTTAAATTAAAAGTTTGCCTGATATTGGAACATCTTAGAAGTAAAAAATCTAAGCAACTGTTGGCAAAAACTCTAAACATCTACTGTGTAATCATGCACACTGTAGATCTCATTTCAAAAATGTCGTCTATTCATTTCCTTCATTTTTGTTTACCATGTTTTTCGCTGAAATCATTTCACTAAGTTAAACAAAAGGTATATTTAGCAGTGTTACCTGTGTGGTTATGCCCCATTTCTCTGAGGTTTGTGTGACCTGTGTCACAGGGGTATAGACGTGATTGCATATTTTTAGCTGTAAAAAGTCATTCAGTGCAGAATATGAATTATATTTGTATTTGTCATGGTTACAAAGTGAGATAAAGAATCGTGCCCACATCACCGAATCCAACTGCTCCTTGTGTCATGCATGGGTGATTAGTGAGAGGTGTCGTGGTTGAACGGTTACAGTGCTGGACTGTTGGTCAGAGTAATCAGATTTTGAACCATGGTGCCACCTGGTGGTGGTTTTGCACTGCTACAGTGTTTTGGGTAATTTCATTCATCCTCCACTGCCTGTATCCTTCAGAAGAGATGTCATAAGTCGTTGTTGCCTTCTGTCTGGTGTCAGTGCTGGGGAAGTCAAAGATCCCACACAGGGAAATGGAAGATCTTGTTGTCGACTTACTGACCTGGGAGCTCATTATCTAAACTCCCAATGCCAAAGTAATCAACGATTATTGTGGGCATTTACTAAAAAATAAAAATGACAACCACAAATCTTGATCTACTGAAAAGTATTTTTGGACCCAACTTGTTATTGTAAATAAAAAATAATAATTTATTCATAATTTTCAGTACATATAGAGTCATTGAAGACACCTGACGCTGACAACTCTGCGACTCTGTTCTGGATCCTGGCCATATTTGGGACCCTCGGCTCCTTCATCGTGCTGTGTGTGTGTGCCGTGGGAGTGGTGGAGTGTGTCGTGTCTGTGAAGAAGTGCCGCACCAGCAGTCATCACGAGTCGGGTCAGTTCTTTTGGTATAAAACATTAAATTGAATTATTTCTTCCGGTGTAAGTATCGACTTGAACAGTTGTCTATAGCCTATAGGTGATGATACACATACTATAGACTCGTATGAGTGCCTCGTATGAATGACTCGGACAACATGATACACGTATGATTTTATATCTGATTTCATTGATACATGTGAATTTGATGGTTTTTATCTGAGTCACTTGTACGAGTCTATCATACGTGTGTCACCACTTTAAATGGCTCCCATGAGAGTGACTGATATGTTTTAAAAGACATCGCTGTCCCCTTTAACACAAATTACTTGGCAATTGTATATATCGACAAGTATTTCCATGTTAACAGCAAAATATAGTAAAATATTCTCTGCTAACAAGATCACCTCACCATTCAGGTCACCTCACCATTCAAGTCACCTCACCATTCAGGTCACCTCACCATTCATGTCACCTCACCATTCAGATCACCTCACCATTCAGGTTGCCTCACCATTCGGGTCACCTCACCATTCAGGTTACCTCACCATTCGGGTCACCTCACCATTCGGGCCATCTCACCATTCGGGTCACCTCACCATTCAGGTCACCTCGCCATTCAGGTCACCTCACCATTCAGGTCACCTCATCATTCAGGTCACCTCACCATTCAGGTCACCTCACCATTCAGGTCACCTCCCATTCGGGTAATCTCCCATTCAGGTCACCTCACCATTCACGTCACCTCACCATTCAGGTCACCTCACCATTCACGTCACCTCACCATTCAGGTCACCTCACCATTCAGGTCACCTCACCATTCAGGTCACCTCACCATTCGGGTCACCTCACCATTCGGGTCACCTCACCATTCAGGTCACCTCACCATTAAGATCACCTCACCATTCAGGTCATCTCCCATTCAGGTCACCTCATCATTCAGGTCACCTCACCATTCAGGTCACCTCATCATTCAGGTCACCTCACCATTCAGGTCACCTCCCAGTCAGGTCATCTCCCAGTCAGGTCAACTCACCATTCACGTCACCTCACCATTCAGGTCACCGCATCATTCAGGTCACCTCACCATTCAGGTCACCTCACCATTCAGGTCACCTCACCATTCAGGTCACCTCACCATTCGGGCCATCTCACCATTCGGGTCACCTCACCATTCGGGTCACCTCACCATTCAGGTCACCTCACCATTCATATCACCTCACCATTCAGGTCACCTCATCATTCAGGTCACCTCACCATTCAGGTCACCTCCCATTCAGGTCACCTCCCATTCAGGTCACCTCACCATTCAGGTCACCTCACCATTCATATCACCTCACCATTCAGGTCACCTCATCATTCAGGTCACCTCACCATTCAGGTCACCTCCCATTCAGGTCATCTCCCATTCAGGTCACCTCACCATTCACGTCACCTAACCATTCACGTCATCTCACCATTCTCTTCGAAAACGCCTCGTGGTCAATGTGTAAACAGAGTTCACCACCCCTTACTGCACCTATTTTCAACCCCTAAATGATACATGAAAACATATTTTGATTGTCTTTACGCTATAATAGGTATAATTTTTACCGTATAACATGATTTTGCAATAAAAATAAAAAGCCACGAATGAACCATGTCACCTTAAGTGTGATATACTACTTCCATAGCAGTTCTAACATTACAAGAAATACTTATCTTAGTCCAAGTCCTTTTTGGTTGGTGCAATACATACTTATCAATACACTTTGTTTTCAGCCAATGACAGTGCCGCTATGGAGTCAGGTGATGTAGAGGGCAACCATTCTGTTCAGCCCTCATCCAATGAAGGACAGACTAACTCCGCCTACCAACCAGATGCCGGACTGGCCTACCAACAAGGTGCTTGTATCATGGTGTGCACCGCAGCTAGCCTGAGTAAGTGAATGTTTGCTGTTAGTTAACAGATTCTGGTGAAGCAGTAGGTTTTTATGTCCATATGTTTTGAAATTGGAAGTCATATAATCAATGGGTTGAACCTTGGAGGTGCCCGACTACATAATGTCACTTATATCGGCGTTCATAATCCTGAATCCAGCACCACAGTGGCCCAATGACTTGGGCACTGGACTCTCGTTCTAAGGAACCCGTGGTCACATCCTAACCTGTTTTGAACTTAGGCAAATTTTTTCACTCAGAATTACTCCACATTACTTGGCTGTATGAATGAATACTTTGATAGTGGTGGTATTTAAGCACAAATAATCTTTGCGCCTTAATCCTAGAGTAATTAAGATCATACACAACTGAACGGATCTACCAGCGAGTAAAATGTACAGCGCTTTAAGTCTTACTGCACTGTGTGAGAACTGATGACGTTTTTCTTTATATTATTGTGTTATTTATTAACACCCTCTCACTGTGTCATATAATGGTGTGCATGGTGTCTTTTGAAAAGAGCATCCTGTCACTCCTGTGTCTAAGAGCTTAGTTTATGCACAGACACTATTTCAAGAGTGAGAACTAATACACTACAAATATACACACCAGTACACTTATATATCTGTATTACTGGATGTTCAGTACATCTGCTGGATCAACCTTTTCCACATACTCAGTTGTCACTACAGTTATATACTTTATTTCTGTCATAAAAACATTTGTAGGCTGAATTACATTCCCATTGCTCCACTTGTTTGACACCCATTTTGGAAGGCTTCACAGACATGTTGCTAGGCAATAGGTCACATGATGCCAAGGTCACTTGTCGGGATCTGGATATTTCTTTATTCCAGGCATTTATTAAATTATTATGTGATTTTGTTGTAGGTGCCAAGGTCAGGACAGACCACCCAAGTTCAGGACAAGATCACCTGACCAACTTCAGCCAATCATATGATGTTGAACCAGTTGCCTCCACGTCAAATGCTTAATCTGTTTAATCAATTCAGGACACATGCTGATAATTTGTCAATATTAATTTAAACTGTGATATTATATGTATTTACTATGTTGAGCATAGCAGCTGTTTTGGAAAATAAGAGAACCTGGGTTCGAATCCTGAGCTGTCATGTCGAACCTTGGGCTAGTTTGTTCTCTCATCATTGCTCCCGTTCACGCAGCTGCTTAATGAGTACCTGGCTATAGATAGTGATGAATATTGGTCTATGAATAGCATTAATTGCAGTGTGGCTGGGTGCTTCCCAGAGAAGTCAAGATTGTTTTTGATTGAACAGGTCGGCCAGGAAGTAGTGTAAAGCATTTTGAACAGTCCTGAGGACTGGAGATATGAAATTACCCTATATATATATAATATATATATATATATATATATATATTGGGAGTATCATGTGATACATTTTGGGCAAGACACATTGTTTGTTTGGCCCAATGGAAGCGGGTCAAACCTCGGGTATTAGACTATTTGTTGGACAATATAGACGTTTCATTTGGGGTCCAATAATGTTCAAAAATACACAACGCTGTCTGTGTGGTCCTTGGCATTCATAGTTGACAAATGCGACATGTGGAACACTGTGATAAACTGGACAATAGGCAGCAACTTTATTTAAACTTCTTAGTTTTCAAATACATTCTGTATATCTGATAGTGGCTTCCACGTCTGATAGTGGCTTCCAGTGGCTTTCCTTCTTCTATTTTTGTATAATGTAAGTAGAAATATGTATATTTTATCATGATATAATTAAATAGATAGAAGTATATACTGCTGTGAAGTCAGCTAACATATTTGTTACTATTTAACAATAACAAAAGTGCACGTGATACCCACGGAGTACAAATAAAAAATAAAACGTTAATTCAATTATCGGTATATAAAAAATGAGATGATTACCCAGGCATCTGTTTAATATGAATGTATTTTTGGAAGAAATCTACATGAGATGAATTTGTTTTTGGAAGAAACCTTTACATTGATGTTTTTCTCATGTGTATGTATGGTACCTTTGTATTATTAATTTTGAACATGCATTGTGTAAATATATGTTAACCATTTAGGTACATGTATAATATATATATATATATATAAATTATTGTATCAAATAAAAAATTCATACTTGAGATGCTTTTGATGGATGTTGTTATTGTATTCATATAGTGAGTACACCACAGTGAAAAGCACAGCAGTATGCATGGGTAGAGCCACGTTCTCATTGGAGAGAATGCAGTTCAAGGCCTCATCAGCTGTTTCGAACCATTCACAAGTTGATTTCACTCTGTCATTCCAGTTCATTTGGCAGCTGTATGAATGCACACACATTTGTGTATGAATCCATGGCAGACTAAGTGTGGCTATGACATGTGACTAGTAAACCATGCAGACTGAATGTGAATGACATAACAGTCTTGTCTCATCTCATGCCACAAAATAAATCCAAGTGTGCTGGATTACTGTGTGTGTGTGTGTGTGTGTGTGTGTGTGTGTGTGTGTGTGTGTGTGTGTGTGTGTGTGTGTGTGTGTGTGTGTGTGTGTGTGTGTGTGTGTGTGTGTGTGTGTGTGTGTGTGTGTGTGTGTGTGTGTGTGTGTGTGTGTGTGCGTGCATGTAGGGGATATATTATTACATGTGTTTTGTGTTCTTTCTGTACATAGTATAGTAAGTAGCCTATACCCCACTGGCTGTACTAGCTGTGGTACCCAACATTGCATCAGACACACCAAATATCTCATGCTCACACGCTGACATAAGCAGCAACAGCTAACAGATATCCTGGGGGTGCATTGCTTATAAGCTTTTGGCATGCTGTGAATGTGCTGGCTTCAATGGTCATTTTACCAGGCTCCCTAAATCATACGTCTTTTTACACATGTTCTCCTTACAACAAAGGCTAATATATATATATAATATATATATATTGAAATTCCCTAAGCAATGGGTATAAATGTAATGTCTTAGCCTTGGGCCCCTATTTAAATAAAACTTAGCCATCTATTTAAATAAAATGTGTAAGTCTTTCTTAATGTGTTCTTGATCAACTCATCAAGGGTACCTTTAAAACTGCATATCAAGGACAGAGGTATATAATGTGACCTTTGCCTTGGCTGCACGCCCCTACCTAAATTAAAAAGGCTACATTGTGTGTAGGGGCAGTGCGTCCACGGGGTTTAACTTTCATCCATGACAATTGTCGTGGTCATGACATATGACATGATGGATGAAACTGGACCATCACTCAGTCATCACCATGACCATGTCCATGTATCTGGAATCCAGAAACTGTATGGTAGCCTGCATGCAAAACAGACCGAGATGCGAGTACACAAAGTCGACGCTAAATGACACGTAACTCCATCTGGCGGTAAGATGTGAAATGCGAAAGAACGCTACACTCCAAATGCGATAACACTGGCTGCGCAAAGCTGGACATATATTGTGTGTATATCCACTGGCATATTTGTAGATGGCACGTACAATGACCCTTGTGATGGTATAGAATTATGATATTAGGGCCAGGGTTTGCGAAACGTTGGCACTGTCCATCTCAAGGACCACAATGGAAATAAGTGCGTGCACTTTTTGTGTTATCCAAATATTTAAATGTACTTTGTATTTGTGTGTTATGCATATGTGTACAATGTTTTATATTTTATATTAAATAAATCAATCAATCAATCTGCTCTTAATTCTTCTGACGCGCAGACGCGCACGGCGTCTGCCCTTCAATCAAGGCGTCCAAGCCCAAGGCCCTCAGCCTCAGCCTCAGGATGCCCTGCAGGATTGTTTTCAGCGTGTTACTAGTGTCCAAAACAATGCCAGCTAGTACGTTTCCTTCTCTTGACAGTTGCCCGTATATTGAGTAGAGGTTCTTTGGGGTCCACCAAAAGGCACCATCTCCTAACACTGGCGCTGTACGTAGATGTTTCTTTATGACTATGTGAATTATGATGATGCTAGCCTTAGCCTAAGCAGGTTAAACTAAGGCTAAGGCTTAGCCTTAGTTTAACCATAGCTTTAAATAGAAAACACTTGTTTTCTTCTTCACATTCATGTGGTTACCTCTCTGTAGAGGTATATTCCACAGCTAAATGGTGAATGATTAATGATCTAACTGTGTGAAGTCTGCTAGTTACCAGAAGCTGTAAAATCGCAAGAGCACACGTTTTTATCGTCATTCTCAGAACAGTTACACGACAGTATCCAACAGATGACAGCACTGACATTGCTGATAGCGCCGCGTATTGGCTTGTCAGCAAATCTTTGCCACGTTTGTAAGTTTATGGGCTGCGCGAATTACAAGGTATAACATTTTCTTTTTTTGATTTCATCATATCCAGGTGCATTGATGTTACTGTTTGTTTTGAGTTAACAGTAATTTCATCTATTCATACGTTATAAAATAAATTAGTGTTTACGTAGCGCAATAAGTAATGGACTTGTATTATCGCCCATCCAATTGGATACATCCTCACCTGACAGTCGGCTGTCAGTTGTCAAAGACTCACATGCTGTGTTCGTGTTCATTACTTTAGACTCAAGCAATAATTTATTTACATTTACGTAACTAGCCGGGTGATTTCGGTCGGCAGTCTTTGCTGACCATTACTTTTTGAGCCAGTAGTTTATTGGACCACACTATTCACAGACACAGAGCAGTTCCACCATCAGCGCCACTGGCAGTACACTATTTTTATTGGTTTCACAGCAAAGACAGACTGCTGAGACCTCAGACAGTAACGTTATAGATATCTATTTGAAGCATGTTGAATGGGATCAGTATGTTTTGGAAAACTCATAGAAAGTAGCAATCTGGTGTCATTTATTGATCATACTTTCATAACTGTTTTGGAAATTGGAAACAAAGATCATCATTTTTTATTTTTGAAGAATGCTAATTTACTAATAATGATTCAGAGAAATGGAGATACGATATGGTATGCCCTCACATGCTATCAGATGCAATATCTGTCCACAAAAATGGAGGCTTGAAACTGCCCAGGCCATGTCTTTGGCAGCAGTAAATGTAATGTTAATCAATTTACATTGACCAAATTCATTAATTAAATATACTGGTTTTGTATAAGAAGTAATCAACAGAATGAAATATTGACAGAATATATTTCAAACATTTGCATAATTCCGATTCCGCACTGTGTGGCACAGTGACTAATAGCAACTCTTTCTCTCATATTTTAAGGACATGCATTAATTACCTTCTATCTACTTTCAGTTACTTGAGATAACAGTTAATTGATAACAGAATGTTTTAAAGTTGCCTTCAGATACAGGTGAACCATGATGCAAGAAGTGGCCTCTGACGAGCAGGGAATGACAGATCACTTGGCACATACAAATATTGCACAGCAGCTACAAGAAGCAGCTAAGACAGATGTAACGCAAGGTGAGAGACAGGGGTCGACAATAACGTTTTGTATTCACTGGCCCGGGGGGACTTTAAAAGTTATTGGCCCCCCAAAAAGTTACTGGCCCGAATTTTTTTTGTAGGAATACACATTTATTCTGATAAAAACAGGTACACTGTACAATAAAATATATTTGTTTATATTTTGGAATAAACAAGTTAGAAAATTCAGCTACAACACGACTATGTTTTATGTGAGTTATTACTTAGCCTATAGTTACGGTCTATAACTTTTTCAATATCATTATTTCATTACTAATACAATTATTTAGTACAACTACAAGTTCACAAGAAATCCACAACCTTGGGGTCGTCTTGACATGCTCAACATATTTTGTCTATTAGTTTTATAGATTAGGATAGCAACAATAATAAAGGAAAACGCGAAATTCAGTGACAAATTTTTATGTAGGTACCACTCGGCTATTATTACAAAATCCAGAGAGTTATGTTAGCTATTTCACTAGGGCGGTGTCCCCTCACATCTCCGCCTCGCGTCGCCAGTAGCGACACCGGATGAAGTAATGGAGAACTTGCAATTCATAAACAAGATGGTTACTAGTTTCGACTGATAATGCGAGTCCACGCTGTCGCAGATTATGTTTAATTGTTGCGTAATGAGAGATAACTGATGGAAACTATCTAATACAATGGTGAATAATTTCATTTTTGAAACCAGTGGCCCGTCGGGCCAGTAAAATATGAAAACTGATGGCCCGAACTGGCCCGACACCCTCAAAACACGCGTCGGGCCATCGGGCCACCGCTATTGTCGACCCCTGGAGAGAGCATGTGTTTACTTGAGGATACCTGAATCAAATGTCATTTTTAAGTAAGACATTTGAGATAAACTGCATCAATGCCCATCTCACCCTTCCTTCTCTTTCTGAGTTCCTCTCTTACCTGACTGTCACATTTTAATAACTATTTTTGCCACATCTCTAAGAAAGTTATAAACAAACAAAAACAATTACAAATAAATTTACTTCTTTTTCAGCCAAACTAGTTCACTCCACAACTTAATAATATGCCATTTATTAGAATACATTTCCAAATACATTCCCCTTATTTATGAGTATATTTGGATTTGCTGTAGGTTTCGCTATTATTATTTGCATACTTTTGTCTTTGTAATATTTCATCATAAGAGTTAGAAAGGAGCGTGACAGAGCAGTGTTCCCCCTGCTATATGAAGAACCATCTCACTTTTTTACACCACCTTTCCTATAATATCCCAAAATTGTTGCCTCACACTGGCTCACAGCTATTTCCTGTGTCTCTGCTCTATTCACAAGTAATGCTATACACACATTTACCTGTAGATTGATTTATTTCCCCACTACCCCCGAGGGTATATTCCAGGGAATAGGTTAAATCACTTCATGATGCAACATTTTGAAGTTAGTTTTTAAAATAGTTCTGGTTGCATGTCCCCCCATAATATCACATGATGCCTTCAGCACTTGCTCAGGTCACCCTGCCCCATTTCTTTTTACCCCGGGGAACACTGTATACCTGGTAGTTGTCATAAGACACATACATAACCATGGAAATTGTGATAAGAATGAACTCTAAAATGCAACACAGCAACTGATGTGAGAAAGAAGTTATTGCATGGTGACAGTTGTATAACTAAGACTGTTATTTTATTTTCAGCATCCAAGGAGTTTGGGGATGTCAGACCTCAAGCTGCATCCATGCCTATGTCTCCTCTCCCTCCACCTTCCCAGTTACCCTCTCAGCTGACTTCACCGGCCCACCCTCTCCCACCCCCTGTCACTGGGTTTGTTGCAAGTGGCACCCCATCTAAGGTGGGTTTATCTAGATGCTATCCAGATTTCAGGATTTGTTATACCATTTTACAGTAGAGCATAAAAACATAATAATTTTATGTAACACATATGTTGAATTGCCGGCAAGTTTTGTGAATTTTATTTGTTTCAGTAATGTTAATGATTTTATTTTGCATTGTGTATATGCATATCAGATATGTCGTGAGTAGTTTGGCTGTTGTATGTTGTTATTTTCATAGTTAGGTCAAAAATTAAAAGATCGCCTGGGACCAATTTTGTGGCTGAGGACATGAAAGAAACTATTCCAGCAATATTGGTTTAAATAGCTGCACATTTTCGAATATTGAATCAAATTGCGGAAAAGTACTATTAAAAATATTATATTAAAAAAAATATAATATTAAAAATGCCGAATACAAATCGTATTTTGTCCCAACCTTACCCTAAAACTTTGGTATTTCCTTGTTGTATTGATGATACTTTTTATTGGTTTGTTGCTACTACAATTATCAAGATGGTTGGGTTGAGAAAAACAATTATAAGTTAAATACATTTAATGCGTCTTGTAATATGATCTCGTCTTTCTGGCAAGTTCCTGCAAGAGTGAGCTTTATTAATTAAACTGTTTTGCAAGGATGTTAGTTGTTTATAATATACTGAATGCTTGTTTTGTTTTCAAATAACTAGCCCCATTTGTTGCAGTCATACGTTCCTCCTCCTGAAATGGCAAACACACCTCCCACGGCCGCCTCCCAGCAGGGGTACATGCTGCCACCTGGTGACACAACCACGCCTCAAGGGTACGTTGAGCCACTGGTTCTGTATATAATATACATGTACAAAAGTAAACAAACAACACCAGGTGTGAGGCAGTACTTACAAGCAACACCACAAAGTAAACAAACAACACCAGGTGCTAGGCAGTACTTACAAGCAACACCACAAAGTAAACAAACAACACCAGGTGCGAGGCAGTACTTACAAGCTACACCACAAAGTAAACAAACAACACCAGGTGTGAGGCAGTACTTACAAGCTACACCACAAAGTAAACAAACAACACCAGGTGCGAGGCAGTACTTACAAGCTACACCACAAAGTAAACAAACAACACCAGGTGCGAGGCAGTACTTACAAGCTACACCACAAAGTAAACAAACAACACCAGGTGCGAGGCAGTACTTACAAGCAACACCACAAAGTAAACAAACAACACCAGGTGCGAGGCAGTACTTACAAGCTACACCACAAAGTAAACAAACAACACCAGGTGCGAGGCAGTACTTACAAGCTACACCACAAAGTAAACAAACAACACCAGGTGCTAGGCAGTACTTACAAGCTACACCACAAAGTAAAGAAACAACACCAGGTGCGAGGCAGTACTTACAAGCTACACCACAAAGTAAACAAACAACACCAGGTGTGAGGCAGTACTTACAAGCAACACCACAAAGTAAACAAACAACACCAGGTGCGAGGCAGTACTTACAAGCAACACCACAAAGTAAACAAACAACACCAGGTGTGAGGCAGTACTTACAAGCTACACCACAAAGTAAACAAACAACACCAGGTGCTAGGCAGTACCTACAAGCTACACCACAAAGTAAACAAACAACACCAGGTGTGAGGCAGTACTTACAAGCTACACCACAAAGTAAACAAACAACACCAGGTGCGAGGCAGTACTTACAAGCAACACCACAAAGTAAACAAACAACACCAGGTGTGAGGCAGTACTTACAAGCTACACCACAAAGTAAACAAACAACACCAGGTGCTAGGCAGTACCTACAAGCTACACCACAAAGTAAACAAACAACACCAGGTGCTAGGCAGTACTTACAAGCAACACCACAAAGTAAACAAACAACACCAGGTGTGAGGCAGTACTTACAAGCTACACCACAAAGTAAACAAACAACACCAGGTGCTAGGCAGTACCTACAAGCTACACCACAAAGTAAACAAACAACACCAGGTGCTAGGCAGTACCTACAAGCTACACCACAAAGTAAACAAACAACACCAGGTGCTAGGCAGTACCTACAAGCTACACCACAAAGTAAACAAACAACACCAGGTGCTAGGCAGTACCTACAAGCTACACCACAAAGTAAACAAACAACACCAGGTGCTAGGCAGTGCATACAAGCCATACCAGTCAATTTAAGTACTCATATTTTATAGAAACAATGATACACTGGAACAAATTAAACAAGTCGCAAGTTCAGGCTGAAACCATAAATGATTTCAGCAGCTTATCTTGCAACTAATACACACAGTAATACGCATATGTTCCCTCTTGATCGTAAACTATAGCCAATAGCTGGTTCGTATAATTTGGATTGTCAAGAAGCAGTGATTATCAGATAAGGGGTTTTGAGCTATGTTGTTTGACTTTAATTACTAGTGTTTCGGTTTGAGCTTTTTTCAAGACGTCTTGAAAGAATATTCAAACCTAAAGTCTCATCTCAGAAACTGGAATGTTGTGAGAAAAAGTGGCTTTACTGAGGCTGTAGAAATTCTGTTGTAGAAATAACCTAAAATAAAATAATTGCTTTGATGTTTCAGTGGCGCCAGCTATGGAACAGTAATGACACCACAGATGCCACCCTCGACACAGTCACCGACCCAGTACATGACGCCCCCTGGTCAGTCACCGACGCAGTACATGACGTCCCCTGGTTAGTAGTCACCAACCCAGTACATGACGCCCCCTGGTTAGTAGTCACCAACCCAGTACATGACGCCCCCTGGTCAGTCACCAACCCAGTACATGACGTCCCCTGGTTAGTAGTCACCAACCCAGTACATGACGCCCCCTGGTCAGTCACCGACCCAGTACATGACGTCCCCTGGTTAGTAGTCACCAACCCAGTACATGACGCCCCCTGGTTAGTAGTCACCAACCCAGTACATGACGCCCCCTGGTCAGTCACCAACCCAGTACATGACGTCCCCTGGTTAGTAGTCACCAACCCAGTACATGACGCCCCCTGGTCAGTCACCAACCCAGTACATGACGCCCCCTGGTTAGTAGTCACCAACCCAGTACATAACGCCCCTGGTCAGTCACCAACCCAGTACATGGCGCCCCTTGGTCAGTCACCAACCCAGTACATGACGCTCCCTGGTCAGTCACCAACCCAGTACATGACGCCCTTGGTCAGTCCCCAATCCAGTACATGACGCCCCCTGGTCAGTCACCAACCCAGTACATGACGCCCGCTGGTCAGTCACCAACCCAGTACATGACTCCCCCTGGTCAGTCACCAACCCAGTACATGACTGCCCCTGGTCAGTCACCAACCCAGTACATGACGCCCCCTCATCAGTAACCAATCCAGTACATGACGCCCCCTCATCAGTAACCAACCCAGTACATGACGCCCCCTGATCAGTCACCAACCCAGTACAAGACGCCCCCTGGTTAGTAGTCACCAACCCAATACATGACGCCCCCTGGTCAGTCACAAACCCAGTACATGACGCCCGTTGGTCAGTCACCAACCCAGTACATGACGCCCCCTGGTAGGTCACCAACCCAGTACATGACGCCCCTTGGTCATTCCCCAACCCAGTACATGATGCTCCCTGGTCAGTCACCAACCCAGTACATGACTCCCCCTGGTCAGTCACCAACCCAGTACATGACTCCCCCTGGTCAGTCACCAACCCAGTACATGACGCCCCCTCATCAGTAACCAACCCAGTACATGACGCCCCCTGGTCAGTCCCCAACCCAGTGCATGATGCCCCCTGGTCAGTCACCAACCCAGTACATGATGCCCCCTGATCAGTCACCAACCCAGTACATGATGACCCCTGGTCAGTCACCAACCTAGTACATGATGCCCCCTGGTCAGTCACCAACCCAGTACATGATGCCCCCTGGTCAGTCACCAACCCAGTACATGATTCCCCCTAGTCAGTCACCGACCCAGTATATGACGCCCCCTGGTTAGTTACCGACCCAATACATGATGCCCCCTGGTCAGTCACCAACCCTGTACATGACTCCCCCTGATCAGTAGTCACCAACCCAGTACATGACTCCCCCTGGTCAGTCACCAACCCACTACATGACTCCCCCTGATCAGTAGTCACCAACCCAGTACATGACTCCCCCTGGTCAGTCACCAACCCAGTACATGACTCCCCCTGATCAGTAGTCACCAACCCAGTACATGATACCCCTGGTCAGTCACCAACCCAGTATGTGACGCCCCCTGGTTAGTCAACAACCCAGTACATGACACCCCTGATTAGTAGTCACCAACCCAGTACATGATGCCCCCTGGTCAGTCACCAACCCAGTACGTGATGCCCCCTGGTCAGTCACCAACCCAGTACGTGATGCCCCCTGGTCAGTCACCAACACAGTACATGATGCCCCCTGGTCAGTCACCAACCCAGTACATGACGCCCCTGGTCAGTCACCAACCCAGTACATGACGCCCCCTGATTAGTAGTCACCAACCCAGTACATGACTCCAGCTGGTCAGTCACCAACCCAGTACATGACGCCCCTGGTCAGTCACCAACCTAGTAAATGACTCCCCCTGGTCAATCACCAACCCAGTACATGACTCCCCCTGGTCAGTCACCAACCTAGGAAATGACTCCCCCTGGTCAATCACCAACCTAGTAAATGACTCCCCCTGGTTAGTCACTAACCCAGTACATGACTCCCCCTGGTCAGTCATCAACCCAGTACATGACTCCCCCTGGTCAGTCACCAAGCTAGTAAATGACTCCCCCTGGTCAATCACCAACCCATTACATGACTCCCCTTGGTCAGTCACCAACCCATTACATGACTCCCCTTGGTCAGTCACCAACCCAGTACATGACTCCCCCTGGTCAATCACCAACCCAGTACATGACTCCCCCTGGTCAGTCACCAACCTAGTAAATGACTCCCCCTGGTTAGTCACCAACCCAGTACACGACTCTCCCTGGTCAGTTACCAACCCAGTACATGATGCCCCCTGGTCAGTCACCAACCCAGTACATGACTCCCTTGGTCAGTCACCAACCCAGTACATGACTTCCCTGGGCAGTCAACAACCCAGTAAATGACTCCCCCCTGGTTAGTCACCAACCCAGTATATGACACACCCTGGTCAGTCACCAACCCAGTACATGACTCCCCCTGGTCAGTCACCAACCTAGTAAATGACTCCCCCTGGTCAGTCACCAACCTAGTAAATGACTCCCCCTGGTCAGTCACCAACCCAGTATATGACTCCCCCTGGTCAGTCACCAACCCAGTACATGACACACCCTGGTCAGTCACCAACCCAGTACGTGACTCCCCCTGGTTAGTCACCAACCCAGTACATGACTACCCTGGTCAGTCACCAACCCAGTAAATGACTCCCCCTGGTCAGTCACCAACCCAGTAAATGACTCCCCCTGGTCAGTCACCAACCCAGTACATGACTACACCTGGTTAGTCACCAACCCAGTACATGACTACACCTGACCAGTCACCAACCCAGTACATGACTCCCCTGTTCAGTCACCAACCCAGTACATGACTCCCCTGTTCAGTCACCTACCCAGTACATGACTCCCCTGATCAGTCACCAATCCAGTACATGACTCCCCTGATCAATCACCAACCCAGTACATGACTCCCCTGTTCAGTCACCAACCCAGTACATGACTCCCCTGTTCAGTCACCAACCCAGTACATGACTCCCCTGTTCAGTCACCTACCCAGTACATGACTCCCCTGATCAGTCACCAATCCAGTACATGACTCCCCTGATCAATCACCAACCCAGTACATGACTCCCCTGTTCAGTCACCAACCCAGTACATGACTCCCCTGATCAGTCACCAACCCAGTACATGACTCCCCTGTTCAGTCACCAACCCAGTACATGACTCCCCTGTTCAGTCACCAACCCAGTACATGACTCCCCTGATCAGTCACCAACCCAGTACATGACTCCCCTGATCAGTCACCAACCCAGTACATGACTCCCCTGTTCAGTCACCAACCCAGTACATGACTCCCCTGATCAGTCACCAACCCAGTACATGACTCCCCTGTTCAGTCACCAACCCAGTACATGACTCCCCTGATCAGTCACCAACCCAGTACATGACTCCCCTGATCAGTCACAAACCCAGTACATGACTCCCCTGTTCAGTCACCAACCCAGTACATGACTCCCCTGTTCAGTCACCAACCCAGTACATGACTCCCCTGTTCAGTCACCAACCCAGTACATGACTCCCCTGATCAGTCACCAATCCAGTACATGACTCCCCTGATCAGTCACCAACCCAGTACATGACTCCCCTGTTCAGTCACCAACCCAGTACATGACTCCCCTGATCAGTCACCAACCCAGTACATGACTCCCCTGTTCAGTCACCAACCCAGTACATGACTCCCCTGTTCAGTCACCAACCCAGTACATGACTCCCCTGATCAGTCACCAACCCAGTACATGACTCCCCTGATCAGTCACCAACCCAGTACATGACTCCCCTGATCAGTCACCAACCCAGTACATGACTCCCCTGATCAGTTACCAACCCAGTACATGACTCCCCTGTTCAGTCACCAACCCAGTACATGACTCCCCTGATCAGTCACCAACCCAGTACATGACTCCCCTGTTCAGTCACCAACCCAGTACATGACTCCCCTGGTCAGTCACCAACCCAGTACATGACTCCCCCTTGTCAGTCACCAACCCAGTACATGACTCCCCTGGTCAGTCACCAACCCAGTACATGACTCCCCCTGGTTAGTCACCAACCCAGTACATGACTCCTCCTGGTTAGTCACCAACGCAGTACATGACTCCCCCTGGTTAGTCACCAACCCAGTACATGACTCCCCCTGGTTAGTCACCAACCCAGTACATGACTCCCCCTGGTCAGTCACCAACCCAGTACATGACTTCCCTGGTCAGTCACCAACCCAGTACATGACTCCCCCTGGTTAGTCACCAACCCAGTACATGACTCCTCCTGGTTAGTCACCAACCCAGTACGTGACTCCCCCTGGTTAGTCACCAACCCAGTACGTGACTCCCCCTGGTTAGTCACCAACCCAGTACATGATTCCCCCTGGTTAGTCACCAACCCAGTACATGACTGCCCTGTTCAGTCACCAACCCAGTACATGACTCCCCTGATCAGTCACCAACCCAGTACATGACTCCCCTGGTCAGTCACCAACCCAGTACATGACTCCCCTGTTCAGTCACCAACCCAGTACATGACTCCCCTGATCAGTCACCAACCCAGTACATGACTCCCCTGATCAGTCACCAACCCAGTACATGACTTCCCTGGTTAGTCACCAACCCAGTACATAACTCCCCCTGGTCAGTCAACAACCCAGTATATGACTCCCCCTGGTCAGTCACCAACCCAGTACATGACTCCCCTGGTCAGTCACCAACCCAGTATATGACGCCCCTGGTCAGTCAACAACCCAGTACATGACTCCCCCTGGTCAGTCAACAACCCAGTACATGACTCCCCCTGGTTAGTAGTCACCAACCCAGTAAATGACTCCCCCTGGTTAGTAGTCACCAACCCAGTACATGACTCCCCCTGGTTAGTAGTCACCAACCCAGTACATGACTCCCCCTGGTTAGTCACCAACCCAGTATGTGACGCCCCCTGGTTAGTAATCACCAACCCAGTAAATGACTCCCCCTGATCAGTCACCAACCCAGTACATGACTCCCCTGGTCAGTCACCAACCCAGTACATGACTCCCCTGGTCAGTCACCAACCCAGTACATGACTCCCCCTGGTCAGTCACCAACCCAGTACATGACTCCCCCTGGTCAGTCACCAACCCAGTACATGACTCCCCTGGTCAGTCACCAACCCAGTACATGACTCCCCTGGTCAGTCACCAACCCAGTACATGACTCCCCTGGTCAGTCACCAACCCAGTACATGACGCCCCCTGGTCAGTCACCAACCCAGTACATGACTCCCCTGGTCAGTCACCAACCCAGTACATGACTCCCCTGGTCAGTCACCAACCCAGTACATGACTCCCCTGGTCAGTCACCAACCCAGTACATGACGCCCCCTGGTCAGTGACCAACCCAGTACATGACTCCCCCTGGTTAGTCACCAACCCAGTACATGACTCCCCTGGTCAGTCACCAACCCAGTACATGACGCCCCCTGGTCAGTCACCAACCCAGTAAATGACTCCCCTGGTCAGTCACCAACCCAGTACATGACTCCCCTGGTCAGTCACCAACCCAGTACATGACTCCCCTGGTCAGTCACCAACCCAGTACATGACGCCCCCTGGTCAGTGTCACAGACCCAATATATGACATCCCCTGGTCAGTGTCACAGACCCAATATATGACATCCCCTGGTCAGTGTCACAGACCCAATATATGACATCCCCTGGTCAGTGTCACAGACCCAATATATGACATCAGTGTCATAAACCCAGTATATGAAATCATGGTCAATGACATACCAAATAGTTGGTTCAATTCATTACTCTATAGTCTGCTATTTAACAGAAGAGGGTCTATTTTTATATTATGTGTGTCTTAAGTATTTGAAAACGAAAACGAGGGTGGTGGCGCGAACAGGAACATTTTAAATCATCCTTAACTAATCTTATTATTTTACTTGTTTTTAACCTGATTTACACTACGGTAAGGTGCTTAGTAAGAATTATTAGTTGGTGTTCCCTGATTAACCAAAAATTATAAAAATATACCCTAATTGTTTCTAAATTTTAGACTTGTTCTAGTTTACTTATATTATCGCCCAGTAAACAAATCGTAACCAAGGTACTGCGACCTGTTAACTGTCATTGAGACTGGTACATAGACATAAAAGTTAAACTAAATTTAGTATAACTCTTCATTTTAAAACAAAAACATTTCCTGGCTTGGGTCTGCCTAACATGGCCTCATAAACGGTGCTGCTCTGTGTGTGCCCAGTGTAGGCCCTGGGACGAAGACCCTACATTTCCATTTCAAGTACTTCTTCTATGCTATATTCTTTTTGTTCCTGTTCTTAGCACATAGCAGTACCATCCATGCTGTTGCACTTCTTGACAATCAGGAATAATACATACATTTTACAGGATGTTTTACCTAAGTGTTGTTTTTCTCGTGATTGCTTTTGCAGAGATTAAAAACAGTACAGATAACCATTGTAAAATTCCACACGAAAGCTTGATAAATAGATCAGTACCAGAAATTTCTCTCATCAAAGCATTATCTATCAACTTGCATCACAAACCAAGGACATCCAGAGCAAACCCCAACAAATTCCCACAATACTTCATGTTGTATCTTCTTGTTCTGGCAAATAACATTGAACTAAATCCTGGCCCTAGAGCACCCAAATACCCTTGTGGTGTCTGTCAAAAAGCTGTAACATGGAAACACAAAGCAATTTGTTGTGATACTTGTAACACCTGGTTCCACACACAGTGTGAAAGCATTAGAGACACAATATATGATACAATGCAAAACTCAAATACATCATGGAACTGTCTAAAATGTGGTATGCCAAATTTCAGTAGTACCTTTTTTAATTACGACGACATTGAACATTCTGAAAACATATATCAGCACATCTCAAATTCAAATGATAATTCCATTCAACTTCCGTCAACACCAGCTGGGTTAGGACCCCCACTTCATACATCTTCACCTTCCAATCAGAGGAAACAGGACAGTTATACCCATATCCCCAAAACAAAACACCCACTGAGAATCATCAACCTAAACTGTCAATCACTAAAAAACAAGAAAGCCGAATTTTAATCACTCATTGATAGTACAAAACCAGACATCATTATTGGCACAGAATCCTGGCTTAGTAACAACATATCAAACACTGAATAGTTCCCTGACAAATTTAATGTTTATAGAAATGACAGAAATGAAGACCAGCGAGGAGGAGGGGTATTTGTTGCAGTGAGTTCTGACCTGATTAGTGAAGAAGAATTTGAACTAGGGACAGACTGTGAAATTATTTGGATAAAGATCTGCTTAGCTGGTTGTAAACTGCTTCATATATGTGCCTACTATAGACCTAATGTAAATGATGAAAACAGCTTAGAACAGTTCGAAATATCATTAAACAGAGTAAAACAAAACCAACACATATTCATTGGAGGAGATTTCAACTTCCCAGGATGGGATTGGCATAATTAACTGTTAAAACCAAACTGCCAAAATGTATCACTCCATGAAAAATTCCGAAACATTCTTGATGACTTTGGCCTGATACAAATTATACATAAACCAACAAGAGGAGATAACACTCTGGACCTAATGATAACAAACAATCCTACTAACATTAACCGAACAGAGGTACTACCAGGAATTTCAGACCATGACTGTTGCTACACGGAACTAGACATAAACCCAATGAAACATAAACAGAAACCGAGAAAGATTCCCCTTTTCAATAAGGCGGACTGGGAAAATTTCAGACAACAAATGAGAGAAGTAAACAAAACTCTTCAAAATTGCTATGAACAAAACAGTGCAAATACATTATGGTGTACATTTCGGGATAGCATTGTCAAAGGAGCTGAAATGTACATACCATCCAGAATTACTAAACGTAGGGATGGATACCCTTGGATCCCACAAACATTGAAGAAACTTATGAGAAAAAGGGACAGAATGTATAAAAATCACAAGCACACCAAAATACAAAAACCTAAAACAAACTATACAGCAACAACTAAGATCTGCCTACTGGAACTATGTAAATGAGATTGTCACCTCTACTGAGGATGGTAATCAAAAACCAAGTTATGCTAAGAAATTTTGGACATACATGAAACACTGCCGTACAGACCACACAGGGGAGGGGTATCACCACTCAGACAAAATGGAATCCTACATTCAATTCCCACAGCCAAAGCAGAGATACTAAATCAACAGTTCCAGTCAGTCTTTACAGATGACCAATCTCCCCAAGAAACCAATCTTTACAATTCTACTCTACCAGAAATGCCAGAAATAGAAATTTCAGAAACTGGTGTACTAAAACTCCTGCAAAATCATAAACCCTATAAAGCCCAAGGACCAGATAACATCCACCCAAGAATTCTAAAAGAGTTAGCTGTTGAAATTGCGCCATCACTTACCTTAATCTTTCGGAAATCATATGAAACAAGAGAAGTCCCCAAAGACTGGTTAAAAGCAAATGTCTCACCTATCTTCAAACATGGCCAAAAATACCTCGCTTCAAATTACAGACCCATCTCCTTGACATGTATAGCATCCAAATTAATAGAACATATCTTAGTTAGTAATATAATGAAACATGCACAATCACACAACATCCTTTATGACCTTCAACATGGCTTTCGATCTCGTGTGTCATGTGAGACACAACTTATCCAGTTCACTAACGACCTAGTCACAAATATGCAATCTGGCGCACTAACGGATGTCATAGTGATGGACTTTTCTAAAGCATTTAAGGTCAGCCATACCAAACTAATTGACAAACTCCATCACTATGGCATCCAAGGCAAAACAAATTCCTGGGTTAAAGCGTTTCTAACCGACAGATCCCAAAGAGTATTAATAGAGGGCGAGGCCTCCTCTGAAGTCCATGTAACATCTGGAGTCCCTCAAGGTTCTGTACTTGGTCCCTGCCTATTCCTTTTTTACATTAACGACATTCCAGACAATATTACTTCTACAGTTAGACTCTTTGCTGATGACACCATAATGTATATAGCTCTTAAGACAAACACAGCTGCACTCCAGGAAGACCTAAACATACTCGACAAATGGACAAAAAAATGGAAAATGAGCTTCAATCTTGAAAAGTGCCATGTCATCCCTGTAACAAGAAATGAAACTGTCACTAAGACTCAGTACATTCTCCACGGACAACTACTCGAAACTGTAACACAGGCTAAATATCTTGGCATAACCATAACTTCTGACCTTCGGTGGAATGCCCACATAAATAGTATCTCTTCAAAAGCAAATAGATCATTAGGCTTCCGCAGAAATCTCAAAGTCTCGTCAATCCAAATAAAAACTCTTGCTTACTTCACCTTTGTTAGACCTATCCTGGAAAATAGTTGTACTGTCTGGGACCCTCACACCGCTACACAAATAAATAAACTTGAAATGATTCAATGCCGGGCAGCTCGATATGTTTTACATCGCCACCATAATACGTCAAGCGTTACTAATATGCTCCAGTCATTAGGCTGGAGATCCCTAGCAGACCGTAGAAAAGATGCAAAACTATGCATGTTATACAAAATATCAAATGACCTAGTGGGCATACCTGCAAATAAATATCTTATTCCTTTAAACACAGTCACTAGAAAGCAACATTCCTTGTCTTACCTTATCCCTCACTCCAGATTATTCCACCTTTTAGATATAAATAGTTCTTTTGCACGCATTACTGTTACATGTACATGCACAAATTACGGTTCTGATACATTGCAATGCACCCAAAACGAAAATATATATATATATATATATATATTCTGATTTTTCCTGTTCGCCCGCCTGTATCTTCAGCATGTTGAAGCTAGGCGGTATTCGGAAGAAGATGTAACCACCATGCCTTAGAAATTATGTCATGGATTAAACAGATGGAATATATTTTAGTTCATTTGGTTGTCAAATTTCAAATTTGAATAACTATCAACTCCAGTGCCGTGTACTGTGGATGTCTGCCTTCACTGTCACTGGTTCCGTTGCAGTGCCCACACAGATGTCACATGACACTAGTGCAGCCGTTGACCTGCAGGTGGAGTCGGGTCCCATGTACCCCACCCCCGGGGACTCACACGGCTCGGGGGGCTTCATGGGGTGGTTTAGCAGTGGACTCATGGGAAAGGTGATGGAGAAAACAAAGGTACAGATACGGAAATAAATATTTTCATGGAAAGTTGTTCAAACTGAAACTTAACAGTAACAAAAGATTCAAGAATAAACTTAGCTTCTCCAGTTAATTTGTTGACCTTAATTCATAAAATAAATTAACATGTGATGTTTTGTTCAATTTTGTGACTATTTTGTAGCATTGTACTTCTTATTTCCAAGTTCAATTCTAATGTTCCTGCACTAATATGCCATAACGAAAACTTTGAAAATTTGCATTTAAGATATTGTTAAAATGTGTTGTTTGTGAGTTGTTCATTTTGTATATGCAGTTATATTTATAATATCCAAAAAGATCATTCTTATTAGTTAGTTGTGTTGGTGTGATTGACTTATATAAGTGTGAGCACAGACATACCTGATAAACACTCTAGTGTGTTTACTTCATTACACACCATCAACCAATGCAACAACATACAGAGGACTTCAGCAGCACCAGGTGGAGCCACCTGTTGTCTCACCTTTATGTCACTACAAACACACCACTGTACATTCCAACAGACACCTACATCTCCTCCGCTAGATCTCCCTGTCCCTGTCCCATGTAACAGGTTCACCCAAACCATCAAGTCGTTACTGGGTACAATTTCATCCAGCCATTTCCATGAAACAAGTCACACATGCCTCTCTGAACTCAACCATGTACTTGCTCATTGCTGTGCTGTTATTTATTCAGCCGTTCAGGGGCTGAGTCTAGTTGCCTCCCAAATCACCCCATTGTTGAGTCCCATATGGCAATTAGCTACCAAAGAAATTAACTTATCACATCAGCAGGACCAGTCATAGTCAGCATCTACAACACTAGATGGCAGCACTGGATATTACAGACAAGATATCAACAGTACCATGACATGATATTTAAGTAGTGTATTAAATTAAGTTGAATTTGTTTACCATAGATATGTAATGATTATGTACACAATGTATACATAACAGTTGACCGAGACACAGCCACTGGGTGCTGTTGATACCAAAAAGCTCTGTATAACAAGTTATTTTCAGATAAGCTGGCAGCAAATGCATGATGTAAAAACTTGTAATTTGCATTTCCTATTTATTATTTTGCATCTTATTTCTTATATTAAATAAACATAATTGACTAGGTTTAGTTTAGCAGTCTTCCCTTGTAAGTTGCATGGTATACTGTTACTTTTTACTGTATATTCAAGTATACTTAACTTTCCTTGTGAGACCCTTTGGTTTATGTACAGATCTCCTGCATTGGCATTTCTCAAAATTAACATTTGTGCATCAATCCATAGTTTTAGTATTTATTATAGAGCAAACCGATACACGATATAACAAATAACTAATTGTTTGTTGGTAAACATTGTCATGTGGAATGCTGTGTGATTGTAACTCTGTCAGATGTTATGTCAGTGTCCTAAACAGATATAAAAAAAGGGTCTTGATAAACTGTATGTGACCTTAATTGTAGACCCAACATAGGATGGTAACTGTTCTCTGTGGACCTTTGTAAATAAAAACTAATGGCTATGATTGATGTCACCCACACAGCCTGCATCCCCCAAACATGGAAAGACCTGTAAATGGCAGTGATACAGACACGTATCTACGTCTTTAAATGACAGAGTTGCTAAAATAATTACAAGTGGTATATATACAAAGAGGGTTTCAGTTCTTGCTATCAGAGAAAGTTAGAACATAATTGTTACATGTTGCTTTGATTGTGTCCTGATTGCGGTACAAAATCTTAAAATGTAATAAAGAAAACAGTGGATCACAGTTTGTATATAATACTGGTGATGTTTGGTTTCTCTGTAGAGTTCTGTTGAGACAATGATCACAACTCTGGATCCAGGAATGAAACAGGTTCTTTGTAAGTACTATTTTATATATGGTTATTTCTATGTATTATTTTGTTTGTTGTTATCTGTATTATTTTTTAAATGTTTTCTTTTGAATATCATTTCATACTTGGAATGAAGCAGGTTGTTTGTGGGTATTGTTTTATGCATGACATCACAAACAGACCACATCCAGAAGAGCGACAAATGGTGGCGGGAAAATATTGCTTAGTTTAAAGTGCAAAACGGTAATATAGAAATATATACATATATATATGTATATATATATATATACATATATATATATCATATACATATACATATATTGTGTATTGTGTAGTGTGTAGTGTGTAGTATGTGTGTGTGTGTGTGTGTGTGTGTGTGTGTGTGTGTGTCTGTGTGTGTGTGTGTGTGTGTGTGTGTGTGTGTGTGTGTGTGTGTGTGTGTGTGTGTGTGTGTGTCTGTGTGTCTGTGTGTGTGTGTGTGTGTGTGTGTGTGTGTGTGTGTGTGTGTGTGTGTAGGGGATATATTATTACTGTGTGTGTGGTGGGTGCCTGTGTGTGTGTGCGCGTGCATGTGTGTGTGTGTGCATGTAGGGGATATATTATTACATGTGTTTTGTGTTCTTTCTGTACACAGTATAGTAAGTAGCCTATACCCCACTGGCTGTAGTAGCTGTGGTACCCAACATTGCATCAGACACACCAAATATCTCATGCTCACACGCTGACATAAACAGCAACAGCTAACAGATATCCTGGGGGTGCATTGCTTATAAGCTTTTGGCATGCTGTGAATGTGCTGACTTCAATGGTCATTTTACCTTTGGATTTATTTTTGAAAAAGATAACAGCATTTGTGTATAACTCTTCATATTCTTCCTTCATATGCCTGCCTTTCTTGTTAATAAGACACTAGCAATTAAAATAACTGCATACATGTTGTCATTATCAAATATGCTAAGTCTATGGTCTGCCATTAGCCAGTTGTTGATAGTGCATGAAATGCCCGTGGATCTGTGATCTACAGAAAGGGCTGTTTCACAAAGGCCACTGGTCGAGTATCACAAACTCACATGTCCTGTCGGTGTGCAATGTTGGACACTACTGATGTCCCTGGGGACCAGACTGTCTAATGACACATCTGACGCAGCACACGTGCTCAACATGCATGCATGCAACTTGTCTTAATGAAGTTTCCAAAGGGCCTCGCCAGCAGAGTTGCATTTAATTGCCAATTTGCCATTTCGCTAAATACAGTGAACTTGTAAGCGGGGCTAATGGACCAACACTCCCAGTTGGGGAGGCTTTAGGACTGTTGTCCCATCACCAGGCAGGCGCTCTTACACAGCTTTGTTTGGTGTTGACTTCAAATGAGTCCACCCTATATCGGTCAATTTGCCAGGGAGCCACAGGTCTACAAACTCAGAAATGTGCAAATTGGGATGTGACTTAAGTGCAAATTAACCTACAGTCCATGACTGTAGGTGACGCCATACGGCACCGCACTCACACAGTCTCAAGTGCTACTGGACTAGTGGGTGGCGCCGAGCCTTGCCAGTGACAGTTGTCAGATTCACACACATTTCTCAGCGCTGAATCAACTGATATGCATGTGACACCTTAGGTTTTTTTTAGAACTCTGTCCCCCAAGCCCAGCAACAGACCATGACAGTGTGCCTGTGGACTGTACAAATAAAGCAATTACAGTAGAACCTGTCTTCAGCGGCCCCCGCGACGAGCGGCCACCTGCTATGTACGGACAGTTTTCCGATGTCCCGATCACTTTTCAACGGAAATGTCCCTGAGATGAACGGCCACCTGGTGGACGCGGACAGCGATTTTTTTTCACCTGCTAGGGCGGACAGTTGACTTTATTTTGAAAAATAAATTTTGACAAATATTTTAAAGATGGCGGCGACCATTTCCTGTTCAGCACAATGGATGCTGGGAACAGAGAAAGCGCGCGAGATCTCGACCAACAACTGGTGACCCATTTAAATTTACTGCCGCTCTCGCAATCGATCTATCCACACTAAGTTTATGTTTCTGCAAGTTTCTAGTTCTATCGAGCGACAACAAACTTAAGATAGGCCTACTGAGTTTATGCTAAATTTCATGTTAGTCTAGGATCAAAACCAGAATTACTGAAGCTCATTTATGTAGTGAAGCCGCGATAAAATACTAATGTTACGCCACGGTAATCTACGACCTGCGCGTTACCGGCGCCGGTGATGTCGAGTTGCCCCGGTTTTGATTTATGAATTGTATTCTTTACAGGAATTAAATGATTTAATTTTGTAATCTAGCGTGTGTATGTGTATATCAGTTGTGAGACGGGAAGTTTGACGGCTGTAAGAAGTCGTTTTCATGGTTAGATCAGAAAGTAAATGATCGTTTTGCGCCGGTGAAATGATAAACAAAATGGCGACCGCGGCGTGGTTACCCAGACGCTGAGTTGGGAGCACTTTATAGCCCCTCAAACCAAATTTGAAATAACAATAAGCTATTAATAATTTATTATATTGTAAAAACTATTCAAAATTAAACTTATAATGAAACGTGTCACATAAAATATATTGTGTTGTTAATCTGTCATCTCATTTACTATTTTCTAATTTGTATTTTAATGCTTAGTTTTTTTTACCAAAAGCATACATGCCATATTAATTATTATGATATACACAAACCTGTGAATTAAAAAACAGTCTTAAATTAGGGGTTCTACTCTAATATTTTTATGGGTATTATAACTGGGTGTGGGCATAAATGTGATTAATGTACGTTATAATGTGGATGTAAATAGAGATTGTACGTTCAGAAAAAAATGATCGCAAATTCCTGTCCCTACAAGACAGGTTCTACTCTATCAGTAATAATAGTTTTATGCTCCTCAAATTTCCATCTGTCAGAAATTAACTCGTTGAATTAATTTTAGAAGGGTGGACACGTTAAATGTCACTTTCACTTGTCTGTATTAGTGTAGTCTGCCTGCCAAATTGTGTGTGATTTATTAAGTTGCAACAAATATATGAAATTAAAAAATATCCACTGTGAATGTGTTAAAATCATAAGCAAACTATGTAGTTTCACAAACGTTTTATTAGCAATGCTGCAGATGTGACTCATGTGAGCCAAGTTAACCAGGCAAGCAAGCATGCAGTAAGGATGGAACAAATATGCAATTTCACTTGAATCAAATAACTTCACAATTTCTGTGAACTCCAGTGTAATGACCCGTCTGTCCAGTGGCATGAGCAGCTGAACTGTTTTGTGTATTTAAATATTTGCATCTACATCCCAAACATTACAGATAACATGGGCAGCAAATGGGTGAACTCAAAATCACCAAAGGTCACATGACACGACTAGATGCCAACCACACTCATCAGGGGCAACTTCATTAGTTGAGCTTAAATTCAGAGCTTTGCAAAGGGATCAGCCTTGAGTACTGGTGGCTGAGGCTGATACTGGCATAACCATAACCTGACATGTCAGGGTGACTGACACTGCCACAACCACAAGCAGTGACCCCCTGACATGTCAGGGTGACTGACACTGCCACAACCACCAGCAGTGACCCCTGACATGTCAGGGTGACTGACACTGCCATAGCCACCAGCAGTGACCCCCTGACATGTCAGGGTGACTGACACTGCCATAGCCACCAGCAGTGACCCCCTGACATGTCAGGGTGACTGACACTGCCATAACCACCAGCAGTGACCCCTGACATGTCAGGGTGACTGACACTGACACTGCCATAACCACCACCAGTGACCCCTGACATGTCAGGGTGACTGACACTGCCATAGCCACCAGCAGTGACCCCCTGACATGTCAGGGTGACTGACACTGCCATAGCCACCAGCAGTGACCCCCTGACATGTCAGGGTGACTGACACTGCCATAACCACCACCAGTGACCCCTGACATGTCAGGGTGACTGACACTGCCATAGCCACCAGCAGTGACCCCTGACATGTCAGGGTGACTGACACTGCCATTGCCACCAGCAGTGACCCCCTGACATGTCAGGGTGACTGACACTGCCATAACCACCAGCAGTGACCCCTGACATGTCAGGTTGACTGACACTGCCATAACCACCAGCACTGACCCCCTGACATGTCAGGGTGACTGACACTGCCATAACCACCACCAGTGACCCCCTGACATGTCATGGTGACTGACACTGCCATAACCACCACCAGTGACCCCCTGATATGTCAGGGTGACTGACACTGCCATAACCACCAGCAGTGACCCCTGACATGTCAGGGTGACTGACACTGCCATAGCCACCACCAGTGACCCCCTGACATGTCAGGGTGACTGACACTGCCATTACCACCACCAGTGACCCCTGACATGTCAGGGTGACTGACACTGCCATAGCCACCAGCAGTGACCTCCTGACATGTCAGGGTGACTGACACTGCCATAACCACCAGCAGTGACCCCTGACATGTCAGGGTGACTGACACTGACACTGCCATAACCACCAGCAGTGACCCCCGACATGTCAGGGTGACTGACACTGCCATAACCACCACAAGTGACCCCCTGACATGTCAGGGTGACTGACACTGCCATAGCCACCAACAGTGACCCCCTGACATATCAGAGTGACTGACACTGACACTGCCATAACCACCACCAGTGACCCCCTGACATGTCAGGGTGACTGACACTGACACTGCCATAACCACCACCAGTGACCCCTGACATGTCAGGGTGACTGACACTGCCATAGCCACCAGCAGTGACCCCTGACATGTCAGGGTGACTGACACTGCCATTGCCACCAGCAGTGACCCCCTGACATGTCAGGGTGACTGACACTGCCATAACCACCAGCAGTGACCCCTGACATGTCAGGTTGACTGACACTGCCATAACCACCAGCACTGACCCCCTGACATGTCAGGGTGACTGACACTGCCATAACCACCACCAGTGACCCCCTGACATGTCATGGTGACTGACACTGCCATAACCACCACCAGTGACCCCCTGATATGTCAGGGTGACTGACACTGCCATAACCACCAGCAGTGACCCCTGACATGTCAGGGTGACTGACACTGCCATAGCCACCACCAGTGACCCCCTGACATGTCAGGGTGACTGACACTGCCATTACCACCACCAGTGACCCCTGACATGTCAGGGTGACTGACACTGCCATAACCACCACCAGTGACCCCCTGACATGTCAGGGTGACTGACACTGCCATAGCCACCAGCAGTGACCCCCTGACATGTCAGGGTGACTGACACTGCCATAACCACCAGCAGTGACCCCTGACATGTCAGGGTGACTGACACTGACACTGCCATAACCACCAGCAGTGACCCCCGACATGTCAGGGTGACTGACACTGCCATAACCACCACAAGTGACCCCCTGACATGTCAGGGTGACTGACACTGCCATAGCCACCAACAGTGACCCCCTGACATGTCAGAGTGACTGACACTGACACTGCCATAACCACCACCAGTGACCCCCTGACATGTCAGGGTGACTGACACTGACACTGCCATAACCACCACCAGTGACCCCTGACATGTCAGGGTGACTGACACTGCCATAACCACCACCAGTGACCCCCTGACATGTCAGGGTGACTGACACTGCCATAACCACCAGCAGTGACCCCTGACATGTCAGGGTGACTGACACTGCCATAACCACCACCAGTGACCCCCTGACATGTCAGGGTGACTGACACTGCCATAGCCACCAGCAGTGACCCCCTGACATGCCAGGGTGACTGACACTGCCATAGCCACCACCAGTGACCCCCTGACATGTCAGGGTGACTGACACTGCCATAACCACCAGCAGTGACCCCCTGACATGTCAGGGTGACTGACACTGCCATAGCCACCAGCAGTGACCCCCTGACATGCCAGGGTGACTGACACTGACACTGCCATAACCACCAGCAGTGACCCCCTGACATATCAGGGTGACTGACTGCCATAACCACCAGCAGTGACCCCCTGACATGCCAGGGTGACTGACACTGCCATAACCACCAGCAGTGACCCCCTGACATGCCAGGGTGACTGACACTGCCATAGCCACCAGCAGTGACCCCCTGACATGCCAGGGTGACTGACACTGCCACAACCACCACCAGTGACCCCCTGACATGCCAGGGTGACTGACACTGCCATAGCCACCAGCAGTGACCCCCTGACATGCCAGGGTGACTGTTGCACATGTAAATCATTGTAGTTTAATAAGAAGATGATGAAATGAGCGTACATGAAGACTACAAGTTCTGTGGATGACCAACAGCAAATGGTGAGAGCCACAAGTGACAGACCCCTGTGTCCAACGTACACAGATAATCCAGGATTTAATAAATACACAGCTGTCATATTATAATGAGAATGTGAGCTGCGAAACACCTACGAAATTACTGTAACATCTGGCTTGTGCAAACAGGTTTTTATTCAAATATATTGTTAAGCTGATATTTGGAAATTCTATTGTAACAGTTTTCTGAATAGTTCTGGTATGATAAGCAAGAAGGAAAGTTTTTTTATATATGTTATATTTTATATGATGATAAAACTCATAATTTGAAAAGTGATACTTGACCTCTGTGTTAATTCAAGGTTGGTTCCAAGCTAAGCTTACATTTGAGTTTTCATTGTATAACTATTTTTTAGATAACTGGCACAGTTATGCATGATTCACTTCAAATGCGTGACTTATTTACACTGGATGTTTTATAAAAACATAGTCAATTGACAATTATGAAATAGTATTAAGATGTGAATGTCACTAGTGTAGTTAAATTAAAGTATTATAATTTGTTTATGTGAATATTATTGACTCAGCTTTCAAAACAAACATGGACTAATCTAAAGATGATCGATGGCATATCCAACATTTGACATGTAGCACTGGTGCTGCGTATTAATAACCATATGGACAAAAACAGTGACAAGTAACTCATATTAAACTTGTGATTGAGGTTGCACATGTAGGCATGTTAACATTACCCGCCAAAACACTGACAATAATATCTGTAAGCAAATTTGGTTTATATGTATCTTAATCTCATAAACATTCTTTGGAACATGTGGGTCCACAGCCACCTTCTTAAGTCTTCATTTAAAAGCCAAGCCCAGAAGAAGACTTAATAATCCCATTACACTGACAGCTGTGCTCCTGATTTCCATGAAAAACTAAATTTTCTGTAGGCCTGTCATATGCACGACACCTGGAACACATTCATCATGCTGAAATTGATTGAGAGAAACTGAAATGGGATCAAATCAACCGAAAAACAGTTAGCCAAATGGAGACTGTGAGCAGAATTCTCTTTCCTTGAGCAGAACTATTTAGCCTGGGCAAGGGGTGCACAGGCAGCTTTAGACACCCACCACACGGTCAGTAAGCCAACCTAAAATGAGTGACATAATGTTGACTCCGCTCAAAAAAATAGCACCGTTACGTGTGCTAGAACATGTGTTTGTAGAGTTTGTAGCTCAGGGGTAGAGCTTTGGACTCTTGATTAAGACCCGGGTTGGAATCCTGTGCTGCAATGTTAAAACGTTGGGCAAGTTTTTTCACTCTACATTGCTCCAGTTCACTCAGCTGTATAAATGAGTACCTGGCTATAGACAGTGGTGGATATGTGTACAAGCAGCCTTTGCGCATTAATTGCAGCATATGGCTAGATGCTTCCAAGAAAAGTTGAGACGGTGTCTGATTGAACAGGTCTGCCAGGGAAGTAAAGTGTAAAGCACTTTGAGCAATCCTGAGGACTGGATACTGTGCTATATAAGAACTTACCTTTTAGAGCAACTAAGCCAGGCAGTAACAGACACGATGTGGCCAGAATGGAGAAGGCTGTGCTGGAGAGTTGACAGAAGTTGTAGTGGATATGATGCTGTCATACAAGAAGTGCTTGGTGAAAGGTAGAGAGGGACAGTAATGAATACAAAGAGCTGAGACATAGAACACAGACCTGCTTGTGTGGCTGGAGACTGGGGCACTGTCAGGACCACTACGCCAGGAGTTGTATTTATGCGAGAAACTAGATTGAGAGACTAACCAGAATAAAGATGGCAGGCAGAAGAAGGATGGTTGACCTCGGCAGGCAGAAGAAGGATGGTTGACCTCGGCAGGCAGAAGAAGGATGGTTGACCTCGGCAGGCAGAAGAAGGATGGTTGACCTCGGCAGGCAGAAGAAGGATGGTTGACCTCGGCAGGCAGAAGAAGGATGGTTGACCTCGGCAAAGAGAGTTGGATTGCAATGCAGCCTAATGGGGGATTACTGAGAACCTGGATGAGATGGACAGGCCACTTAGTCAGGATGGAGGAATGACAACTGGCACAGAGAGCCGAGGAGGAACAACACCAAGGACATGGGAGAAAGGGGAAGGCCACAGTTAATGGGGGAGAAATGGGAAGGCAACAATTCATGTGGGAGAAATGGGAAGGCAACAGTTGACATGGGAAAAAGGTGAAGGTAACAGTTGATGTGGGAGAAAGGGGAAGGCCAAAGTTGACACAGGAGAAAGGGGAAGGCCACAGTTGACATGGGAGGAAGGGGAAGGCCACAGTTGACATGGGAGAAAGGGGAAGGCCACAGTTGACACAGGAGAAAGGGGAAGGCCACAGTTGACACGGGAGAAAGGGGAAGGCCACAGTTGACATGGGAGAAAGGGGAACGACACAGTTGACATGGGAGAAAGGGGAAGGCCACAGTTGACATGGGAGAAAGGGGAAGGACACAGTTGACACGGGAGAAAGGGGAAGGCCACAGTTGACATGGGAGAAAGGGGAAGGACACAGTTGACATGGGAGAAAGGGGAAGGCCACAGTTGACACGGGAGAAAGGGGAAGGACACAGTTGACATGGGAGAAAGGGGAAGGCCACAGTTGACACGGGAGAAAGGGGAAGGACACAGTTGACACGGGAGAAAGGGGAAGGCCACAGTTGACATGGGAGAAAGGGGAAGGCCACAGTTGACATGGGAGAAAGGGGAAGGACACAGTTGACATGGGAGAAAGGGGAAGGCCACAGTTGACATGGGAGAAAGGGGAAGGCCACAGTTGACATGGGAGAAAGGGGAAGGGCACAGTTGACACGGGAGAAAGGGGAAGGCCACAGTTGACATGGGAGAAAGGGGAAGGCCACAGTTGACACGGGAGAAAGGGGAAGGACACAGTTGACATGGGAGAAAGGGGAAGGACACAGTTGACACGGGAGAAAGGGGAATGACACAGTTGACACGGGAGAAAGGGGAAGGCCACAGTTGACACGGGAGAAAGGGGAAGGACACAGTTGACACGGGAGAAAGGGGAAGGACACAGTTGACACGGGAGAAAGGGGAAGGACACAGTTGACACGGGAGAAAGGGGAAGGCCACAGTTGACACGGGAGAAAGGGGAAGGACACAGTTGACACGGGAGAAAGGGGAAGGACACAGTTGACACGGGAGAAAGGGGAAGGACACAGTTGACACGGGAGAAAGGGGAAGGCTACAGTTGACACGTGAGTAAGGGGAAGGACACAGTTGACACGGGAGAAAGGGGAAGGCCACAGTTGACACGGGAGAAAGGGGAAGGCCACAGTTGACACGGGAGAAAATGGAAGGACACAGTTGACACGGGAGAAAGGGGAAGGACACAGTTGACACGGGAGAAAGGGGAAGGCCACAGTTGACACGGGAGAAAGGGGAAGGACACAGTTGACACGGGAGAAAGGGGAAGGACACAGTTAACACGGGAGAAAGGGGAAGGCCACAGTTGACACGGGAGAAAGGGGAAGGCCACAGTTGACACGGGAGAAAGGGGAAGGACACAGTTGACACGGGAGAAAGGGGAAGGCCACAGTTGACACGGGAGAAAGGGGAAGGCCACAGTTGACACGGGAGAAAGGGGAAGGACACAGTTGACACGGGAGAAAGGGGAAGGACACAGTTGACACGGGAGAAAGGGGAAGGCCACAGTTGACACGGGAGAAAGGAGAAGGCCACAGTTGACACGGGAGAAAGGGGAAGGACACAGTTGACACGGGAGAAAGGGGAAGGCCACAGTTGACACGGGAGAAAGGGGAAGGACACAGTTGACACGGGAGAAAGGGGAAGGCCACAGTTGACACGGGAGAAAGGGGAAGGACACAGTTGACACGGGAGAAAGGGGAAGGCCACAGTTGACATGGGAGAAAGGGGAAGGACACAGTTGACACGGGAGAAAGGGGAAGGACACAGTTGACACGGGAGAAAGGGGAAGGACACAGTTGACACGCGAGAAAGGGGAAGGCCACAGTTGACATGGGAGAAAGGGGAAGGCCACAGTTGACACGGGAGAAAGGGGAAGGCCACAGTTGACACGGGAGAAAGGGGAAGGACACAGTTGACACGGGAGAAAGGGGAAGGCCACAGTTGACACGGGAGAAAGGGGAAGGACACAGTTGACACGGGAGCATAGCTTTATGTAGAGACCCATCCATCCATTAGAACGGGTATAAACAAATATGGACGGGCAGAAATATGGGTGGACGGGTAAAAAATGAAGGAGCAAAAAAACCATAGATATTGTTAGTTATGCCTTGAAAGTGAGTATAAAAGGTGTCACATGTGTGTTTGTAGCACATTTCAGGTCATCAGGCACATCTGAAAGTTCGTAAACTAGCTTAACAGTTAACATCCACGTGTCCACCAAAACATGTGTGACTGGCAATAATTTTATCCTGCATAAAGCCCTGCATGGGAGAAAGGGGCAGGGTACAGCTGACATGGGGAAACTGTGAGCGGAGGGAGCTGAGAAGATGGAGGGAGAAGGGGCTATGGATAGACAATTTGGGAAAGAAATAACACAGTGAGTGGTTTGGTAACATTGTACCCAACCATCGCACCTGGACAGCAGGGAACAAGGCAGGGAAACATTGGGATCTAGTCCTACATGTCCGACCAGCAATACACATCACATCAGTCCTGTGAACCTCTTCATAAAGGACTGTGTTTCTTGTTACAGACTTTTACAACAAAGTTCCTCCATTTCAACATGGGATTACGTAAAGGAACATTAAATTTGAATAACTTTATGCAAACCATGATTGTCTTGTTAGTTTTATTTTCAGTAATCAAATATGATAGTTTTGTGAACTTATCTGTTTCAATTTTGGAAAGTTTGAATGCAACTTGAGACCTTTCATTCCAAAGTTTCAGTTAGCAATGGGTGTCACTGAACCAATGTACTTGAATAATGAATGATCCCCGTGGTGGCTGCCACAACAGTCAGTCAGTGGTATATAGGTCTTAGGTTAATGCGCCACCCATGAAGCACCCTACTGTGGTGTGATTGCACTGTGATCATGTGTTGTTACAAGAAGAGGATGTGGCTTTGGGAAAGGTTAAGTCGAGTAAAAATACATCGACATCTGCCAGTACATTCTAATTACTCTACGCAGTGGAGTTTATTACTGTATTTATGCATTCATTCCTCTATCACGAGCTAGTTTAAGTAAAAACCAACTATGTATTAGGACAGTTTTCCAGCAACCCAAATATCTACAAACATCTGTATTTTTCCATTATTGTTAGGTGTCCAAATGGATATAATGAATTGAGGCAGTTTGGTTTGGAACACTTGTTTTGTAATGTAAGTGTTTGGACTGCTGGGAGTGGAATTATGTATATGGGACTGAATACATAGTCGTTACGTATGTGATCTCTCCTGGAGAGGTGGATGGTTGCTACTAATTAACATTTGTCCTATACTAAATTCACACTGAATATTTATTATATTCTATCAACCGACATAATGCAGGCAGACTGTGTGAGGTGTTACATGTGTTAACACCTCAGACAGACTGTGTGATGTGTAAATGTGTTAACACCTCAGACAGACTGTGTGATGTGTTAAGGTGTTAACACCTCAGTCAGACTGTGAGGTTTTAAGGTGTTAACACCTCAAACAGACTGTGTGAGGTGTTACATGTGTTAACACCTCAGACAGACTGTGTGAGGTGTTGAGGTGTTAACACCTCAGACAGACTGTGTGAGGTGATACAGGTGTTAACACCTCAGACGGTGAGGTTCTACAGATGTTAACAATGTATTTTTTACATCATTTATAGGGAGCAAATTATCTCTTGCTCAGATTCTCTGGTGTTGTATGGTGAAATAAGATATAAGTATAAGTGATATAATGTCAGTGAGTCATAAAGCATGCAGAAATAAGAAAAAACATTAACTCAATATGTTTAATTCAATGGATCAACCAGTGTTTAAATGTCAATACAGGCAAGGTGCTACAAACTGAGTGAGTAGCTAGGAAGAACATTATAACACGACTGAGTGGCTACTGGATAGTACTGGCTGGGTAAAATATAAATATACATTTTTATTGTACAACATTTATATAAATGATAGTTGTCACATTCTGGTTATAATCTACAAGTGTTGTCAGTCTTCACTGGGCTTATGTTTTCATTGGTAGTCTTTGGACTGGTTATACTTTGGACTGTTTGGAGGTATCCTGGCTTTATTTGTGACTATCCCTATTTACTTAGCATGTGATACTGGGAAAGTGTGATTTTTATCTGGGCAACTTCTGTAGTTCTTTGAAGCAGTCCCCAGCCAGCACTCATTCACACAAGGCAATAGGACAAGCCTAATTTACTTCCCATTCATCAGTTTATCCACTGATTAATTGCTTGGTAATGTTTGACAAGCATTACTTCATTGTCCAACTTGTCTTGGTCATTAAACACATTGCAAGCACAGCAATACTCCCTCCCAACTGTCTGTAAAGTACCCTTAGCAGCATCACAGAAATGTTAGATGCTCAATTCCATTTCATTCAATTCCAATTCAATTAAACAAAATTAATTTCAATTCATTTTGTTCCAAATCTTTCAATTCCAATTCCTACCCCAATTCTGGAATTGAAATTGAATTGATCAGTTCCAGTTCTTTTTGAATTGACCGCAGCTCTGCCCAGCAGCAGGTTGTAATGATGGTACACATCAGATGTAAGCTCTCATTCATCCTGTGCAGCGTAATGTGATGTGATGTATGCAGTGACGCTGATGAATTGCCTCTCGTTATCACAAGCACAGCAAGAATAAACTGTCCATGAACCACCTTCCTGTCAGATTTCACTGCCTCACTAGTTGAATCACAACTGCATTTGGTCGTCAGTGTCAGTCATCAGGTTCTTGTCCATTGACAGCATTGACCGTCGTGCACTAGTCCACTTCTCAACACCTTATTTATGGCTTCAGTTGACACTGTTTGTTTTGGACACATGGTCCTGTCTTGCTCAGTGTAATCATAATATTCCTATGCGCAGGACAACAGATTCAATGATATACTGTAGTCTCTGTCTCTCTCTGTCTGTCTCTCTGTCTCTCTCTCTGTCTCTCTCTGTCTCTCTCTGTCTCTCTGTCTCTCTCTGTCTCTCTCTCTCTCTCTGTCTCTCTGTCTGTCTCTCCCTCTGTCTCTCTCTGTCTCTCTCTCTCTCTCTGTCTCTCTCTCTCTCTGTCTCTCTCTCTCTCTGTCTCTCTCTCTGTCTCTCTGTCTCTCTCTGTCTCTCTGTCTCTCTGTCTCTCTCTGTCTCTCTGTCTCTCTCTCTGTCTCTCTGTCTCTCTGTCTCTCTGTCTCTCTGTCTCTCTCTGTCTCTCTGTCTCTCTGTCTCTCTCTGTCTCTCTCTTCAGTGGACAATCTTGTATCCAAGCAAAAGTGGCCCTACATTGCAGGTGTCCCCTCATTGTGGGAACAGAATTTTGTAGTCACTATGTTTGGGTCTAGATGCTAAGTTTGCGCAGCATTTATCACAGAGAAGTTGTAACCATAAATGTGAATATTGTTAAGACATTAACAAAAATGTTTTATTTACCAGTCTTAATACCCCAAATATAATTTTAAAAAATCCCTGTTAATGTCATATAAAATGTGTGTTGCAGTTTGCTGTTTTTAAAAGAAGACGTGGTTACTAATCAATAATTAATGTTCAGTAATTTACTTGTGTTCTAGGTATACCATTAGCATATTTGTTCAACTTCTGATATGTATCATACATTGCAAAGAATACCTTGCATGAAAAGCAGCAGCATCTATGTGATATTTTATTACACAAGTAACATCATTTTTACATGTAAAACTTGAACATGGCATTAATTTTTCTGTTAGCCAAACTAAGCCATGGTGACAGAGGCATGACGGGAGACATTTAAATAATCATGCTTTCGTCTGTTGGTAATTACAAAATTATGTTTTTCATTTACATGTCTAATATACTCAAAATGTAATAATAATGCTTAGCAAACAAGTACATACATTTAAAACATACACATGTAGTGTAGATGTATGGATGGGCATTATTTGTGTAGATATGAATGGATTGCACTTAGTTCTACAAGACTAGAACGTATGTGATGGGCGATAATAGGGTATCGAAGCCGTCCGCAGAAGATTTATCACAGCTGGAATTGAAAAGAATGATGTCCTTGCCCCTGCACAATCGGACCGGTTTGTGCATCCATTCACAAAGCAAGTGTGCGGCATAGTTACGGTCTGTTATTAGCCGGTCACTGATTCTTTTGTTTGATTTGTTTTACACACAATATGGTTGCCGCCCAAGGGATGGTGGATGCGTGAAGTCATCTGAGAACTATGTATAACACTTATAAACAATGTCACCGACAGCCAAGGGGTATGCATTTCATCTGGAAGATGGATATCCTGGCTAGTAATCTGATGCTGATTGAAATGTGAACATTGTTTGTGAACTTTCAGACTCTGGAGGTGACCTGGACGTAGTTGTGACCTCCACAAAAGCTGTGAAGGTCGAAGCAGTGTGCCAGGCCTTCCAGGAAGTGTTCGGTCGAGCCAGTGTCAAAGGCCAGGTTAGTTCAAATACCCAACAAACTAGCCTAGCAAACACTTCAAAATATACGCTGACATCTGTATGTGACCTTCTGTAGGTTCCTAGTCTGTATGTGACCGTCTGTAGGTTCCTAGTCTGTGTGTGACCGTCTGTAGGTTCCTAGTCTGTGTGTGACCTTCTGTAGGTTCCTAGTCTGCGTGTGACCGTCTGTAGGTTCCTAGTCTGTGTGTGACCTTCTATAGGTTCCTAGTCTGCGTGTGACCGTCTGTAGGTTCCTAGTCTGTGTGTGACCGTCTGTAGGTTCCTAGTCTGTGTGTGACCATCTGTAGGTTCCTAGTCTGTGTGTGACCGTCTGTAGGTTCCTAGTCTGTGTGTGACCGTCTGTAGGTTCCTAGTCTGTGTGTGACCGTCTGTAGGTTCCTAGTCTTTGTGTGACCGTCTGTAGGTTCCTAGTCTGTGTGTGACCATCTGTAGGTTCCTAGTCTGTGTATGACCGTCTGTAGGTTCCTAGTCTGTGTGTGACCGTCTGTAGGTTCCTAGTCTGCGTGTGACCGTCTGTAGGTTCCTAGTCTGTGTGTGACCGTCTGTAGGTTCCTAGTCTGTGTGTGACCGTCTGTAGGTTCCTAGTCTGTGTGTGACCGTCTGTAGGTTCCTAGTCTGCGTGTGACCGTCTGTAGGTTCCTAGTCTGCGTGTGACCGTCTGTAAGTTCCTAGTCTGTGTGTGACCATCTGTAGGTTCCTAGTCTGTGTATGACCATCTGTAAGGTTCCTAGTCTGTGTATGACCGTCTGTAGGTTCCTAGTCTGCGTGTGACCGTCTGTAGGTTCCTAGTCTGTGTGTGACCATCTGTAGGTTCCTAGTCTGCGTGTGACCGTCTGTAGGTTCCTAGTCTGTGTGTGACCATCTGTAGGTTCCTAGTCTGTGTATGACCATCTGTAGGTTCCTAGTCTTTGTGTGACCGTCTGTAGGTTCCTAGTCTGTGTGTGACCGTCTGTAGGTTCCTAGTCTGTGTGTGACCATCTGTAGGTTCCTAGTCTTTGTGTGACCATCTGTAGGTTCCTAGTGTGTGTGTGACCGTCTGTAGGTTCTTAGTCTGTGTGTGACCGTCTGTAGGTTCCTAGTCTTTGTGTGACCATCTGTAGGTTCCTAGTGTGTGTGTGACCGTCTGTAGGTTCCTAGTCTTTGTGTGACCATCTGTAGGTTCCTAGTCTGTGTGTGACCGTCTGTAGGTTCCTAGTCTGTATGTGACCATCTGTAGGTTCCTAGTCTGTGTACGACCGTCTGTAGGTTCCTAGTCTGTATGTGACCGTCTGTAGGTTCCTAGTCTGTGTATGACCGTCTGTAGGTTCCTAGTTTCTAGTTCCTAGTGTTTTTTGCACTACTACAAAAAGTATTATCTCTAAATAGTCATCACAATACATGATGCTCATAACACACGTACATTGCAGTGATTGTTATAATAAGAAGTAAGTGCCAGTACATGGTTATTCAAGCATTTTGTGCTTGCATGTTATATGATGGCAACTTTATCAAATTTATCATGGACTGGTGGTCAGTAATTTTTGGAAGTTGTTGATCTGGATAAGCAGAACTGTTTGTGGGTAAAGGTTGATCACTGCAACCAGCCAACATTTGAAAAATGTCATAAACAGAAAAACATGTTGTTCATAGGCACTGACACAAAAGTACTATTGGACGGGCGGACGCCGCAGAACCTGTGCGTTCAGCATTATGCCATTGTTGTGAAAATACATGCTAATTGACTACTTTTTGAGAGGCTAATCCTCCATATGTATTGGGGGAGACATGCCATTTCTGGCACATTAATTGTTTTACTCTCATTTCAAGTAGTAGATTGTCGTTTTGCAAGCACTCTTACTGTAATTACTGCATGATCAATGATACCTTGCCATGTCTGCCTGTCTTACTCATCTCAATCTAGTAATTGAATGTGTAAATGAAGCACCACAGCAACACGACACACACATTCCTTCATGGCGATCAATAAGGCTACTGTCAAGTGTGGCCCATGTTGCTGGTTGTCACAAGCCAATTCTCAACCTTTCTATCCCTGGTTCTGCTTGCACTGTGCAGTGTTTACACTGGATGAGAATGCCTGGAACACTGGACCACTGTGTCCAGGAGTGTAATCTGCCATGGGACACTGAACTGGTTAACACGTGTTTGAGGGGTTTTGTGAGATGGCGAGTTATGAGCTGAGAGCTTATAATGCATTTCTAGTCACTTGGAATGGTCTCGGAATAGGTCAGATGTCTAGGTGGCCATTGGAATTGCAGAGTTAATCCATCATCTTCAATATGGATTTTACTACACAGACCAAGACAAACTTTCCATATGAAGAAGTCTGTAATAGTAATGGCTGAACCTAGACTTTTTTGATAATACATTTTTAATAAATGCCAAATTTAGTACTGAAGCGGAAACTGAAGGCAACAAAGCAAATAAATATACTGTAAATTGAATAGATCATTCATTATTCTCACATACTGACATCATCAACGCATGCATGCGTGCATGTGTGCACAGTATGACATGAGAACAAGAGATGCCACTGAGTCGTGGCCATCCTTGAGACACATCCAGTGGTCTTGCAGAGTGCTTGTGTTGCGTAAGAGACAGTGATGATGTCATCAAGACCTCTTGTACTATGGGTATCATTAATCATGCCAAATGAGCTCACAGACAGTGTATTGATTGTGTCAATGATTCACTGCCCACTCATTAAGCCATGTACACTTGTCTCCACCTAGTCATTTTCGACCACATATGGCAAGACTAACTTGTAAGTCACATGCTGGTTATCAAGTTTGTAACAATAATTACTTCGTAGATGAGTAACATGACTATTATTCTATTTACTGACCAGTCACCATTTGAGTGTTTACCTGCCATGAAATCTTCCCGCATGGCACTTTCCACATCCATGTCTCTCTGAGAGGGAGTGTTTGGGTCTTTATCTCTCATGACATTTTACTTCATAACTCCTGTCACCTCCATGTCTCTCTGAGAGAGGATGTTTAGGTCTTTATTTGTCATGATGTCTTCCTTCATAACTCCTGTCACCTCCATGTCTCTCTGAGAGTGGGTGTTTAATTCTTTGTCTGTCATGATGTCTTCCTTCATAACTCCTCTCACCTCCATGTCTCTCTGAGAGTGGGTGTTTAGTTCTTTGTCTGTCATGATGTCTTCCTTCATAACTCCTCTCACCTCCATGTCTCTCTGAGAGTGAGTGTTTGGGTCTTTATTTGTCATGATGTCTTCCTTCATAACTCCTCTCACCTCCATGTCTCTCTGAGAGTGGGTGTTTGGGTCTTTATTTGTCATGATGTCTTCCTTCATAACTCCTCTCACCTCCATGTCTCTCTGAGAGTGGGTGTTTAGTTCTTTGTCGGTCATGATGTCTTCCTTCATAACTCCTGTCACCTCCATGTCTCTGAGAGTGGGTGTTTAGTTCTTTGTCTGTCATGATGTCTTCCTTCATAACTCCTCTCACCTCCATGTCTCTCTGAGAGTGGGTGTTTAGTTCTTTGTCTGTCATGATGTCTTCCTTCATAACTCCTGTCACCTCCATGTCTCTGAGAGTGGGTGTTTAGTTCTTTATCTGTCATGATGTCTTCCTTCATAACTCCTCTCACCTCCATGTCCACTTCCTTGTGTTTTGGATTCATGTCTTCAGTCTTCTAAGTTATGAGCCAACGTTGGAGCAAACTAAAGGTGACATTGCCTGTCTTAGGAGAGTCAGCCGAGTATAGCGCCTCAGCCTGTTGGGTACACAGCAGCCCTGAAGGGAGCGGAGGAGAGGATCACCAACCTAAGGATGACAGGAGCGGTACGGGAACATCAGCCCGTTGTCTCCATAGAGAGCTTCATCATAGAACTGCTACCAGACAAGTAAGTTAGGCTGACTCGAATACATGTCTCTGTCACAGTCTGTGCCACTTCTGTACAAGTCACTTTGTCTCTGTCACAGTCTGTGCCACTTCTGTACAAGTCACTTTGTCTCTGTCACAGTCTGTGCCACTTCTGTACAAGTCACTTTGTATCTGTCACAGTCTGTGCCACTTCTGTACAAGTCACTTTGTCTCTGTCACAGTCTGTGCCACTTCTATACAAGTCACTTTGTCTCTGTCACAGTCTGTGCCACTTCTGTACAAGTCACTTTGTCTCTGTCACAGTCTGTGCCACTTCTGTACAAGTCACTTTGTCTCTGTCACAGTCTGTGCCACTTCTATACAAGTCACTTTGTCTCTGTCACAGTCTGTGCCACTTCTGTACAAGTCACTTTGTCTCTGTCACAGTCTGTGCCACTTCTGTACAAGTCACTTTGTCTCTGTCACAGTCTGTGCCACTTCTGTACAAGTCACTTTGTCTCTGTCACAGTCTGTGCCACTTCTATACAAGTCACTTTGTCTCTGTCACAGTCTGTGCCACTTCTGTACAAGTCACTTTGTCTTTAAGCGACTTGAGTATATGTAATTATGAGCAGTGTTCCCATGCGTGTCACTTCTGTTTATTTGATGTGAATAAACATCTGTGTAGTGTTCCATGCAAGTCACTTTCTTTGTGTTTAACCGAACTAAATATCTCACAGCTGTAGCGACAGCAAGAATAAAACTGATTTTGGATGAAATCTAGAAACCTTTGACAGTATATTCCACATATGTTGTGGCCAAGTGTATATCACTTAGTGTTCAGCTCACTTGAGTAAACATGTCTGTAGTGGCCCAATACAAGTCACTTTATGTTTAGCTGCCTTGAATAAACACATCTGCAGTTTTCCTATTCAAGTTACTTCTTTTGTATGATTTTTGAGTAATCATCTATTTCACTTAAAGTAATTTTGTGTTTTACTGATTTGAATCAACATATCTATTATGTGAAGTTCCTGCTGGCTCGAATGTAAGTTACTAGCTGACTTGAAAAGTTACTAGCTGACTTGAATAAGTTACTAGCTGACTTGAATAAGTTACTAGCTGACTTGGTACCTGTAATGGTCACATGCAAGTCCATGTGTGTTTAACTGACTTTGCTAAACATCTCTGTATCAATCATGTTTACTTGAATTGAAAAAATCACCTCTGTAATGGGCCAGTGTAAGTCACTTTGTGTTTAATTGAGTCAAATAAACATCTCCGTAGTAGTCCAATACAAGTCACTTTGTGTTTAATTGAGTCAAGTAAACATATCTGTAGTAGTCCAATACAAGTAACTTTGTGTTTAATTGAGTCAAGTAAACATCTCTGTAGTAGTCCAATACAAGTAACTTTGTGTTTAATTGAGTCAAGTAGATATCTCTGTAGTCATCCAATACAAGTCAGTTTGTGTTTAATTGGGTCAAGTAGATATCTCTGTAGTCATTCAATACAAGTCAATTTCTGTTTATGGTCAGTGATTAATGATTGCATTTTAAGTGACCTTTGTAGGACACTGAGTAACTACCCCCAGTATTAACATCCCAGCAAGTGGTGGTAAACGTCAGCATTACCAGTCAGTCTATTTGTGCTGAGTTGTGTGGCATTTGGTGGTGACAACGACAACGTCAGGTTGGGTGATCACAACGCAGTATTCACTGACAAATGGCAATACACCTGACTGTGAGGGAAAATAAATAATTGAAACAATAGATGATTCTGATAAGATCAACATTAGCTCCTAATGGTCCGAGATGACCAGACTGTGAGGCCCAGTTAGGGAGCAGCTGTAGTTAATGGAGGCGAGGGAGCATAGCACCAGGGTCAGCACAGTGCATGTGTCTGTGACAGGTGACGTCTACGTGGGGGAGAGGTAACGCTGGAAATGTCACAAGTATACGGCAATCCATTAGTGTATTTGTATTTGTGCAATTTTTTACTCTGCTTTTCTGGTCATTACTGTACAGTGTACACATCTGTACTTAGTTAAGGACAATGTGAAGCTTACAGTGCATGACAGGCCCCGTGCCAAGACTACCATGAGGCTAATGCAATGTTGAGGCCCAGCAACATACTGCAGCAAGGTTCCGGTGTCTTGGGAACACCACATACTTTCCAGCAGGACAATGCCTGGCTACTTACAGCTAGCATCCTGCAGTGACACCAGGAGAGTGACACTGGCATCCTGCAGTGACCTTCAGGAGAGTGACACTGGCATCCTGCAGTGACCTTCAGGAGAGTGACACTGGCATCCTGCAGTGACCTTCAGGAGAGTGGCACTGGCATCCTGCAGTGACCTTCAGGAGAGTGGCACTGGCATCCTGCAGTGACCTTCAGGAGAGTGACACTGGCATCCTGCAGTGACCTTCAGGAGAGTGACACTGGCATCCTGCAGTGACCTTCAGGAGAGTGACACTGGCATCCTGCAGTGACCTTCAGGAGAGTGACACTGGCATCCTGCAGTGACACCAGGAGAGTGACACTGGCATCCTGCAGTGACACCAGAAGAGTGACACTGGCGTCCTGCAGTGACACCAGGAGAGTGACACTGGCGTCCTGCAGTGACACCAGGAGAGTGACACTGGTGTCCTGCAGTGGCATCAGGAGAGTGACACTGGCGTCCTGCAGTCACCATCAGCTTCACCTGCATGCGGAAATGGAAGGCCACCTACGCCTGCCTCCACCCTGCCTCCACCCTGCCTCCACCCTGCCCCCACCCTGCCCCCACCCTGCCTCCACCCTGCCTCCACCCTGCCCCCACCCTGCCCCCACCCTGCCTCCACCCTGCCTCCACCCTGCCCCCACCCTGCCTCCACCCTGCCTCCACCCTGCCCCCACCCTGCCTCCACCCTGCCTCCACCCTGCCCCCACCCTGCCTCCACCCTGCCCCCACCCTGCCTCCACCCTGCCTCCACCCTGCCTCCACCCTGCCTCCACCCTGCCCCCACCCTGCCCCCACCCTGCCCCCACCCTGCCTCCACCCTGCCCCCACCCTGCCCCCACCCTGCCTCCACCCTGCCCCCACCCTGCCTCCACCCTGCCTCCACCCTGCCCCCACCCTGCCTCCACCCTGCCCCCACCCTGCCCCCACCCTGCCCCCACCCTGCCTCCACCCTGCCTCCACCCTGCCCCCACCCTGCCTCCACCCTGCCCCCACCCTGCCTCCACCCTGCCTCCACCCTGCCCCCACCCTGCCCCCACCCTGCCTCCACCCTGCCTCCACCCTGCCCCCACCCTGCCTCCACCCTGCCTCCACCCTGCCTCCACCCTGCCTCCACCCTGCCCCCACCCTGCCTGCACCCTGCCTCCACCCTGCCTCCACCCTGCCCCCACCCTGCCCCCACCCTGCCTCCACCCTGCCTCCACCCTGCCCCCACCCTGCCTCCACCCTGCCTCCACCCTGCCTCCACCCTGCCTCCACCCTGCCTCCACCCTGCCTCCACCCTGCCTCCACCCTGCCTCCACCCTGCCCCCACCCTGCCTGCACCCTGCCTCCACCCTGCCCCCACCCTGCCCCCACCCTGCCTCCACCCTGCCCCCACCCTGCCTCCACCCTGCCCCCACCCTGCCCCCACCCTGCCTCCACCCTGCCTCCACCCTGCCTCCACCCTGCCTCCTCCCTGCCTGCACATCAGCCAGTAAATGGCCACAAACTGTGCAGGGATCTCCTAAGAGTATAGGATGACATCCTACAAAGATATCATTTCATCATTCAGTGAGGCGATGGACTTCAGTGGTCAGTGGTCAGTGCAGGTGGGGGACACCTGTCATTACCCTTGTCATTTTGCTGCTGACACCTTGATGCTACAGATGGTAACAATTTAAAAACCCTCGTGTTATGGTCACATACAAACAATGGTGTACACATCACACTTATATAACTCCTTGCATGGACAGTTTAAACTCTTTTATAACAATATCATTAAATTTGCATTTAACACAGTTAAAGTTTGTTTTTGCACCAGAGTTTCCTGAAAATGTTTCCAATCATATTACCTCAACGAAAATTGTCATGGACTTTAAAAATATTCCTCTAATGAGGTTAAGGTAACTGTAACATAACATTCAAGATGGTGTCAGAAAGTTTGTCTTAGTTACAACCACGTTGTCAATGCATTTTTTTTTCTCAATAGATTCCATGTTTATATATATATATATATATATATATATATATAATGTGGCATATTCTAATTATACATTTTATGGTTATAAGTTGACAGATGTGTCAATATCTAAGCATTTTGTAAATTTTCTAATTCTTAAGTTTAGGGCGATTTTATTTTTAACTTTTCAATTTGTGTTAATGTATTTTTAGAAAGTGATACCATTATCTTTCAAACTGGGGAGTTTAGTAATATATTGTTCAGCTTGTGAGTCTGATAGGTTGCTTATTTCCTACTTGGGGATATATGAATTATGATTTTAGACACACTTACACCCCAGAGAAGGAACATATGTGACAGATGTTCAACCACAGTCCCTTCTTTAGACCTACATTTCTTTCAACTGTAGCATTATTGAAGATATATATATATATATATATATATATATATATATATATATATATATATATATATACATATATATATATATATATATATATAATATATATATATATATATATATATATATATATATGATCTCTGGAGATCTTTATTCCTATAATCTTTTATCCGTCCAGTGAGATTCCTACTGGTCCAAATGGATTTTACCCATCAAAAAGACAAGTGGACAGAGCTGTACATAAACTATGGCTGTCTTGTGTCTGCCAGTGTCAAGGTCACAGGACACGTGCACACTTGAGTGTCTGCCATCTAGGACAGTTTGGCCCCAGTGTCCTGCTGGGGCCAGGCCCCTGACAGTTACATTACTGCCACATGTGCTGATTACACTGACTAGACATCTTTCTGTGACAGTGTGTGCTACACACAGTGATAACGATTTCTCATCTCTCTTGCATACACCGTCCAATTGAATTAATAATAATAATAATATATTTATCATAGCGCCAGATCCAGTTATAATTAAGTGCGTAGAACCCACACACAGGCAACAACAATGGCCAAATAAACTTAAATTTTCTAAAACAACAGTGTGGAAAATACTGGAACTCAAAATATAAACTATGTACAGGTGTATACAGACAATCTATTATAATGACCATATAATAGGATAATCATGTACCAGTAGTAAATTAAATATAAAATAAATACAATTGTAATAAATTTGACTAAAATACAGATAGATTAATTAAATAAAACATATAGAATAATATTTGTTTTTATAAAATAATTAACTTAGCTACAAATTACTCTCTCTCTTTATATACACGTATATATATATATATATATATATATACATTGTATACATTATATATATATATATATATATATAAATACAATACAATAAAACTTTATTGTCCCGAACCGGGAAATTAATTTTGCAGCGTTCGTCGTCATAAAAATATAAAATACAGAGTAGAGAAATAAAAAAAATGCTAATAAATTCATTATTAAAACAGTAAGTGAACATCAATCATAATAAAATACAAGATAAATTCTATAATACAATTTTAAAAGTAAAGTTAAATTGTAATTGTGGTCTTCCTTTTACAAAAAAAAAAAAAAATTGTCTCTGATGAGATGAACTTCATACTGCCATACTGATTTTATGCAAATATGTTTACTAATGTAATAATGATGTTAATGAGCTGATTAAAGATGTTTCATATTGTACAATTTGGCTGTTTCTGGTCATCTGATATGAATAATCAGAGACAATGCCAATTAGGTGACAATGGTGAACAGACCACAAGTTGTATTTGATTGAATGTTTCTAAGGGCACCTGAGGCCTCCCCAAGCTACATGTCCACATGTGTGTGTGTGTGTGCAAAAATCATTTAGTAACTTCCAAACTAAATGAATTGTACTAGTTCGACTGTTTGATGCTACACTGTACATACTACCAATGGTTTCTGCCGCTGCTGCAGGTGGTTTGACATTGGCTGTGTGATTCTGCGAGACGCTGCGTCCAACATAGAGCTGGAAGTGTTCACACAAGCCACGCCTCTCCCGTCCGACTGCGTCATGCAGGTAGGGCAAACACGACTCACTTCACTTGTCACTCAGTCTATTTATAAGTTAATCACAGTTTCTTTTAATGGCAGATGTGCAGTTATTTATGTGGAACATAAACTACTATATATATTTCAGTCTGGTTTTCGGTCGTCGTACTCCACTAATACATGTTTGATCCACCTAACTGATTACATTAAACAAGAGTGTGATAATGGCAATTATACAGGTATGGTATTATTGGATTTGCAAAAAGCTTTTGATACTGTGGATCATGCCATTCTTTTGAAGAAACTTAGTAGTGTAGGTGTTGATGAACTCTCTATATGTTGGTTTAGATCGTATTTGACGGGTAGAGTACAGGTTACCGATGTCGATGGAACAATGTCTGTGGCTAAAGTTATCACTTGCGGCGTGCCACAAGGTTCTATACTTGGGCGTCTGTTAATTCTTTTATACATAAATGACATTTCTGCTGCAGTTAAATGCAAGCTATTGTTGTACGCGGACAATTCCGTCTTGCTTGCCTCAGGAAAGGATTTAGTAGAAATCGAGGCAACGTTAAGTTCCGAACTAGAATCCGTAAATGACTGGTTAATCGACAACAAGTTATCGCTCCATCTGGGTAAAACAAAATCCATTGTGTGTGGAACAAGGAAAAAGTTATGCAAATGTAACACTCTTAATATTGTATGTAAAGGAAATGTCATTGAATCAAAGTCAACCGTCACCTATTTAGGCGTAACTTTAGATCAGTCTCTTTCTGGTGATCACTGATGTTATAGCCTCTGATGTCCTTTTAAAACGTCAAACAAACTTAAGTTTTTGTATAGGAACGCCAGAAAGTTTAATATGAAAACCAAAAAATTACTTGTATCATCTTTGATTCAATGTAATTTCGATTACACATGTTCGGCATGGTATAGCGGATTGTCAAAAAAAGTGAAATGCAGAATGCAGCGTAGTCAGAACAAGATTGTCCGATTTTTTGTTAAATGCTCCACCGAGATTCCAGGTCGGTGCTAATGAATTTAAGACTGTTGGTTTACTACCTGTTGAATGTCGAGTAGAACAGTTAAAATTGGGTCACATGTTCAACATTATAAACCTAAAGGCACCAGAATATTTAAGAACAAATGTCGAAATGGTACATCATACATACCCTACAAGAGCCAGCAACTTGGCATGTGTCATTCCAAGAGTGAAGGGTTTTGGGCAAACTTCTTTTTTTTTATTCCAGCATATGCCCCTGGAACAAACTGCCTATTGAAATAGAGAAATGTCAATTTAAAAACTGTTTTAGAAAAAAGGTAACAACCCTCTTATACAGATTGATGGCTAACAAATTATCACCTTAAAGTGGCATTTTAAATACTTTTTTGTTAATTTAATCGTACTACGCACTATTTAAAATACTTTTTTTGTTAATTTAATCTTACTACGTACCACCATGTTATTATATTTTAATAGAGCACCTTTTATGTTAGCACATTGTCTTATTGATGACGTTTGTTTACCTGTCTTTGAAAATATTTACATTTTAATTATTGTATTACTTGTATTACTATGTTGATTTATTTATGTATTTATTTTATATTTTCTTAAATTCATTCTTAGTATTTTTTTTGGAGGACCACATTGGAAACAAGTGTGCTATTGTGTGCTTTAATGTGTCTATCCTCGGTAAATATTATATTTATATATATTATAATGTTTTACCAAATAAACTCACTCACACGTTTAGTGAAAGTAATGTATGTTATTTCTGTTTTGCTAGTGTAAGACATGCGTAATTAATTATTATATTCACATTACCACTGAAGATTTTTTTACAGCTGCCCAGATATGTATATTATGCAGCAAAACAAAGAGCAGTAAATCATGTATTTTTTTTATCATGTTAATAAAACCATAATGAAAACTATGTGTAGAAGAACTAATTTGTGGAGAATGTGTATAGAAGGAAGAATGTTTGAAGAATGAGTACGAAAGAAGAATGTGTATAGAAGGAAGAAGGTGTGAAGAAAGTGTATAAAAGGAAGAATGTGTGAAGAATGTGCATAGAAGCAAGAATGTGTGAAGAATGTGTATAGAAGCAAGAATGTGGGAAGAATGTGTATAGAAGCAAGAATGTGTGAAGAATGTGTATAGAAGCAAGAATGTGTGAAGAATGTGCATAGAAGCAAGAATGTGTGAAGAATGTGTATAGAAGCAAGAATGTGGGAAGAATGTGTATAGAAGCAAGAATGTGTGAAGAACAAAGAATGTGTAGATGGAAGAGTATAGGAAGAATATAAGAAGAATGTGTGTAGGAGGAATAATGTGTGTAGAAGAAAGAATGTGTGAAGACGAAATAATGTGTAGAAGAATGCATGTAGAAAGCAGACAGAAGACTGTGTTTGATGAGACCCTACATTGCTACTGTTGTCCACTCAGGCTCAGGACCAGACCCCGGCCGACTACAACCTCAGATGGTCTGGTCTCGCGGTCACGGTGGGGACCGTCATCCAACAGAGGAACATGTCTGCGTCACGCTCGGACTGGCACGAGGCACTGACAGGCGTGTCTCGACGCCAAATCATTTACCTGGCTGCCAAGGTGCTGGCTGGCATGTACCAGCAGCGACTGCAGTTGAGAGCCTTCACTTAGATGTGCTCACCCACCATCACATGTGTACATCGCAGAGGTTGTGCATGTTGAGACCTGTGAACCTAACGTCTGGTTTTGGGGACGGTATCTCAAGCTTTTCCTATGTTACACAGAAACTATGATAGTTAATGTAATTATAAACAAGTTAACATGTGTTTGTGTGCATATGTGTGTGTGTGTGTGTGTGTGTGTGTGCGCGCGTGCGTGTATGTGTGTGTGTATGTGTGCTACCATGCATCTAAGCCTGTTGTGTGAGTCTGATCAATATTAGCTGTACTTCTCTTTATCGTTAGATGTTTTACACGTGACATTTTGTTGAAATGTTTATGAAAATTTGCAATGGCCTCAGAACTGACACATGTACTTTGCTTGTGTAAGTAGGAATTCGAGACAACAGGTAGACTGTTGGAACAACTGAATATCTATACAGAATGGACATTCTTTCACAATATTGTTTAAATAACAGCAAGCGTTTCTTTGCGTATGTAAGGAGTAATGAGAAAGTTCTATGTATGTGGGACCAACTGTTTGGTGAATGTTTGCAATGCTATGCATGCTTGCTACAACTGTTCAGAACATGAATCATCCACGACCTCCCGTAGATGGCTTACACAGCCTGACACAGTCGCAGAAAACATACATAACATTACAGACATATATTCAATGTCAATATTCCAACATCTTTGTTATCACGTAACCTTTGTCGTATATCCATTATTACTAATGCATAGTGAAACCATCATCTATATCTATGATTCTATGAATGCAGGACAGATATCTAGGACATGCGATCAAACTAAGGAGTTTTGATTGCTCACTGATCTAACCACGAATATGTTCTCATAGAGTCCTTTATGAAATAACTCAAGTTATTCCTTTTCAAAGGTCTGGCTCGTTTTCTAGTTATGCTTATTAACATCACTGATGTTGTTCACACAAGATTTTCTTATTTCACAACTAATAATTGTTTACATCAACATCAGGATCAGTATCTTCACTGCTAGCCAGATGGCATGGTGAGCAGACTGTCCCAAACGTGACTGAGTCTATAACCCTCCTCGTCTCTGTTTATAGTTGGTGCAATCTTTCTAATCCAGATGGCTTCTTTAATCCAAATCGCACACCTGTCTGTCTCTCTATCCACCACTTTCACTCCCTCCCAGTCTATCGCACTTGTGTCTGTCAGCATGGTCTGTCATTGCCAACTTGTGTTCTACATTTGTCAAGCATTTTCTTTTCTCCCAAGTGAAACATCTATTTGTTATCATTTTAACTTCTTTCTTGTGTTCATCTAGTCTCGTGCCAAATGTCCGTCCGGTTTCACTGATGTAAGACATAACATTACAGGTCTTGCAATGGATTTGGTAAACGTAGTCAGTCTTAGACTCTTACTTCTGTCTTCCACTTTATCTTTTGGATGAACTAGTATTTTTCTTAGGTTTCTGTGTGGTCTGACAGCTGTTGATATTTCATGGTGCTTTTGAATGTGCTGTACTGGTTCCGCGATGCCTTGGACATATGGTAGTGTTACCATTCCTCTGGACTTCCCATTATTCTTATCGTTAATATTTCTTTTTTGGTTATGTTACTTTTCTTTGATTTGTCCTCTAGTCCACTTAGGGTAGCCTCACTCCTGGCGCCTGGGTGATGTGCTCCTCCTCTTTCCATCTGTCCTCTGGTTCTGTGACAATGTGGTCCACTGATGCTGTTGCAATGGGGACCCACATAATAATAACACTACATTTAAAATTACACAAGCATTTAAAACCAACATTGCAAACTTTTGTAGAGAAGATCTGAGGAAAATGTAATTTGTATAAGTTATGCATTGGCCACAGCAATGCTTGTGAATATATCAAATTAGTCATGAAGATGACAGTGGTTACTGAGTGGAGAAGGCACTTTTCAGTGAAATCTAACAAATATAATACAATGATTACACAAGAAATCACTGTTGAGTGTTTACGGTAGAATGGTGACAAGTCCATTAGGTGCTGGGGACTGGGTACATTGGTCAAATATGGAGTTATTTAATTTGCTGTTGTTTTCATGTGAAAATATGTTTGAATTCACAGTAATACTTATAGTATAATAGTAGACAGGTGTTGGGTTTCAGTATCAATATATGTTTGTATTGTGTGTACATGTATGTATAATATATATGTATATATATATATATATATATATATATATATATATATATATATATATATATATATATATATATAATATATATCCATATACCCTTATATGTTGCATATATATATATATATATATATATATATATATATATATATATATATATACATATAATATATATCCATATACCCTTATATGTTGCATATATATATATATATATATATATATAATATATATATATATACCCATATATGTAGCATATATACCCATATATGTTGCATATATATAGGGGTACATGTATATGTTACACACATATATATATATATATTATATATATATATATAACAGGTGTATGATATATATATATATACACACACACATATATATATATATATATATATATATATATATAATATTGCAAAGACGATAATTGTACAGATACATTAATTTTCAACTACTTAACAATATGTTTCTAGAATCATTTAACTTTAAGCAAAACATTTTCATTATTACCAATATTTATTTCAGGAACTGATGAAAATAATTATTAGTTATGTTACTGTTGTATATGTGATTTGAGGTGCTTTCTTATTGATTGTTATAATGTGTTCTTTCCAGTGAAGTGTTCTTTAACATGATATGTTGTCTCACATGTCTTATCCAATACCCTGGTGCATTGCTCATATTAATTGCTTCACATCAATCATCCTCCTACATGGATTTTTCATAAAAGTTGTCATTCTACTTAACAATTAGTTGTATGCATTGCTGTGTTGTCATTGAAATACGATTTTAATGACATGTTGACAAATTAATTTATGTACATGTATTGGTAATAAATTGTCCTTGGTATATCAAGTATATGAAGGACAAATGAAGTACAATAAACATTGTACAGTTTTGATTACTAGCACATATCACATATGTTGAAACATTTTCCATTATCTAGTAACATTTACCATTTTTCAGACCAATTCACTGACGTGTCTAAATCTTCTTGTAAATAGTATTTAGTTAAGCGCCGTTTAGCCTAAGCTTTCTAAACATGTATGTCATCTGCTTGTGATATCATTGTTCTAACAGTTGACACACTGTCATCACACTCTCCTCGCACCTTGTAGACGACAGAGTTTTAATTCCAAACCTCACCAGCTACCTTTGCACTTTATCTTCTGTCAGTCAACCATTTCGTATCCAGTCAGTTCTACCAGCATCCATAGCAAAGGTCTGTTCTAGTACAAATCTATCATGTTTACTTTGTTGGAAGCATTCTGAAAATGTGTGATGACCTTGGGTTTGACACAATATATTTGACATCCAGGTGACAAACCTTCAGAATCAACTGGAGAGCAACACTGATGAGGACATTTGAATAAAGTATTTATAAATGACAGTGAGTTTTGTGCTGATGAAAGGAGTAAACAGAGAATTGACAATACCGTTGAAAGGATGGGGATAGAGTCAACAGACACGTTTCTAAGTCTCTAAGATGTGCTTTGTCACAGAGTATGTACCAGACAAGTACAACCAAAATTGCACTTATCCATACCACGTACTTGCACACTCGACTGCTCACCTGCTCTCGGGGCGCTTCGCGATAGGCCGGGAGCCGGGAGCCAGGTCCAGGTCCTGGATGTTTTCTGCTACATTTTATTCACTATCATTTCCTGTTAACCTATACCGTGGGCCATCGCAAGTTTGTAATGACCGCTCCCAACTCGGGGCCATTGCCCTCAGGGGGCCAAAAAACCTTTTCGGGCCTAAAATTAGGTATATTCAAATATTGTGTCACCGTGGCGTCAGAAATAGACATAGAAACACCATATTTGGCAGAAAGCATCTTTAGATAGTACAGAAGGCGACCGTATAAGATTTAGGGACTTTCCGCAAACCAGTTCCACAATTTGAGCCATTGCGTCCCAAAAATGATGAAAATATTCGCCCTCCGCCTGACATGTTCATGTCAAATTAATATTTACAAGTCTTTTGAAATGGATTTTTTTCCAAATAGAAAACTTCCCAAGGAAAATTGTGCCCGCTGTGGGTGAAAAGCCTAACGTACCCCCTAAAACAATGAAATTTCAGTTATCGCATGTCGGGTTTTCTAATGTGCTACCATCTTTAATTTTTGGACAATAACCTTGGTCTTTAAGTTGATTTAATGTTTATCAGTGTTGCTCACGTTTACTGTGCATATTTGAATTCTGTATAAGGTCAAGGTCAATGATAAATGTTCAAGGTCAATTGATTTTACCCCCACGCATTGACTGCATGGCCGCAGAAATCAAGCTATCCTTGACCATGTGGCATGTAGTACCTCGTTTTGAAGCCATGCACAACTAGATATCGACTCTAGACTTTGCCTCGTCATATAATCAAGTATGTGTGATTGAATATGTACGTAGTTAATAATGCGCGTATTGTAATATTCGTTTATCTGATAAAGCCAAATGATACGGAAAAGAGCCTTTGAATGATTTTCCATGTATTATTTTATTGCGTAAAAGCAGAAGGAAACAGGCAGACTAAATCCATTTGTATGCAACCATGGTAGTGAAATCCATCATTACCATCAGATCATATAAAACTACATAGGAATTCTACACCGAACTATACGGCAGCGAAAAAGTACCACAATTCTCACCACGCCGAAAGATGTAACAGGTATATGAATAATGGGCAGCATCAGCAATGACCATGTTGACATCGATATTTAAAAACAGGAAGCATTACCTTCTCTAAGACATCAAGTGTATATCAGAAAGATGAATATTACATAATAGAAGAACGCAAAGATGGTGCTAATCTTCATGAAATGAAATACCAAATATACAAAGAACTACACATATCTTATCAAACACCTATAAAGTAGTTTAGAAAATGCAACTGAAAGGCTTGGAAAGACATTCGACAAAAACCAACTAAGAGCAATCTGTGTTTAGATGCAGATACAACCATGTCACTTCAAATCCCGATGTAGAAGACGTGATAATGATTAATTGTCTTCGTACTCATCGTCCTCGTCATAATCATCAACGGTGTGGATTTCATCTTCGTCATTTCCATTCTCTTCTAAGGTATTAAGTAGAACCATCGGAATGACGTCCCCCTCGAAGCAAAGTGGTTCCAGTTTTCCCACTTCTGTGACATGATAACCATGGTCAAGAGGGGACGGTAGTATTTCCGGAAAATGATCGAGAGCCCTGCGCCAGATACAGACTTGGAAATTGACTCTCTTGATGTGTTGGGCGAGAATCCGTCTGCATGGCGGAAATGTGGAGAGATCAATGGAGAGACCAGGCCGAAGGTCGACGTTTGAATCACATATGTTCTAGACATTGATCTCTCTAGCCACATCAACTTGCTTCACTCGCGGTCCAACCCCATATACAACCGACACGTAAATTGCTCGATGTCATTGACAATGTGATCATCATCAAACGTCCACGTGAAACCCACTGCAGCAAATATGTGTATAAACCTTTAGTTCTGGCTCAGCAATTTCATTGGTCTTACTTTTCCTTTGCCTTTGAAAGCTTAAGTGCAAACAGCACCAGTGAAGGCATGCAAGGCCAACGTAGCTGCGATGTGTTCTTGGGAATAGTCATCAGCCAACTGGCTGATGTTGATCAACTTCTCTCCTGTATCCATAAGAATGTCGACCGTGAACGATCTGGGAAAATAGAGAAGTATAAAAAAGATGTCAGAGTCCTTTGCTCTGACCCTGATGGTCTTGCTAGGAGACATTGTAGTTTGGGTGTGCTTTGTGTAGATGATAATTCTCACATCAGTTTCTTCATGGCTGGAACAGATCACTGGTAGATGTTCCACCGATGTCACTCCATCAAGGCAACCCAATTCGATTAAGATGATTCGCCTTCGAACACTCTCTTCCATTATAGAAGGAGAGCTCCAGTGCTCGAGAAGAAGATGCATAAACGACTTCTTGTTTTCATCATTTGTGAGGAAGGGTTTCCAGTCGACAGATCGACGAATGGTCAACCCCTCAGCGATGAACTTTTCACCACCCGCTCTCCGATCCCGTTCAGCCGACTTTGGTGAGTGGAGACGATCGACATAGCTGTCTGTACTGAACATGTTTTCAGCTGCAGCAGAGAGACTACCGAAGATTCGTTGTGATATCGTTTTCATTATCGGGGAACATCTTTCATGTAGAAGGAAGAGTTGCCGTCTTGAATGAGGGTACATTCGTTAGAATCAAGCAGCAGAGCGCAGGCGTTATCAGCCTCTTTGATCAGGTAGTTCATCCCTTGCGCTTTGTTGGTTTTCGCAAAGAACCCATCGATCGTCGCCTTTGAATATGGCGTCAGATTGAGGGGATAGATCATCAGATCAGCAGCGGTTGCCTGGAGTCTGCGATCCCCAGCACGTAGTAGTTTCTCTGAACCAGGGTGCATTTTCTCAATGTGTTCTAGAAAGTGGCCGTAATATGTGAGAAATCGAGCGTAATTTTGCTGATTTGCGCAGAAAAATAGGTCTGGGATGCGGCTTTAGGCAGACTTGTACCTTTCGTAGTCATTCCTTTTGATTGCTTTGTTCAATAACAAGACGAGACAGATTGCAATCCATGTATTCGAGCCAGAGGCGCCCAGTTTCTCCCACTTCTCCATTTCTCACTGTTTCTCTCTGTCACGTCGGCTGAGAACAGAACTTCTGCGAGAGAAGACTCACTCGGGCTCAGTTTGTCGAGAGAGGCAATGCCTTGAGGAGAAATTGGTTCATAAGTTTCAATGTATATGTCGTAAAGGAGTCTATCAAGGGCCTCCAGCATGGACTTGTGTGTGTTCACAGCCCTATCCCATTTCTTCCCTTCTATAACCCCAGACATTGAGTCTGTAGTGATTAGTTTCGCTTCCATGGCCACTTCGGTCCATCCACTACCCAGACAGTATCTTTTGCCAACACATTTCAAGTACGCTCCACAGCAATGGAATGTCCCAATTAGGATGATGTAGGACTTGTACTTTACAGGTTCACTCCAGATCATGGGATATGCTTTCATGCAAACACCTAAATCGAATGTACTGATGGTATACTCTTACCGGGCGTCAGTAGATCCTTCCTGACTGCACCTCAGATATTCTTGAATGGTTTTAAAGTCTGTTATAGGGGCATTAATCATGTGACAATAGCCAATTAGCATGCGGCATTTGGGAAGATGACCTGTAACAGAAACCCTTCCTGATAAGCCAGGGATGATCTGCTCATCGGAATTTATTCGACGAGTGAATACCCAAATTAAGTCGGTATCTGACGAAGTCTGGTCTTCGTGGATAGATGTGGTCATGTCAGAACTGGACAGTCTTGTGACATTGGTGTTGGTGCCTCGGCATTTGTATAGAAACCTAGATCCTGTAGGTAGATACCTACTGCTGTATGAACGGACCCTGCTCCATACACATCTGAAACCAACTGATCGAAATGGTCCCAATCACTATGGAAAACTGCTCCTTCGGGTTGCCTCTTCACCACATCAGAATTGCTAATCACTGCAGCACTTTACACAATCGAGTTGGTCAGAGCGGTTTCTAATTCAATCGAGAACGTGTTTGACTCACAGTGGCCGAGTTTGCTCATCAGAGTCATAATGTTTTTGGATCAAAAAAGATGTCGGAGTGTCATACATAGCAAAATATGATTTTTCATGTTCCTCTGGCTTGATGTTACCGCTCTGCAGATATCTTGAGAAATGGACGCTGCCAGACATTTCCCCATCAGACGGTTCTGCTTTTCCACTGTCCCCACAGATTAGATTAAAACAAACTGGAGGACATCCGAAGGAATCTCGTCATCTGGACCAGGGAGGTCGTGAGCTCTTGTAGGCCAGGGAAGTGGTTGGGAAGATTTGAATGCGTTCAGCATTTTCTGGTGGAGATCCAAGCCGATTTCTTTACTCCAAACTGTGGTGCCCAGCTCATATGCAAAGCGAACCGTAGTGTTAAGAGATTCCGATGATGTACAAAACTCTAATGTGTCTTTGTATCTGCTGGAAGAGAAGTTTACACTGTCTTTGAGATAAGGACACTGATCTATTTTCAACCTTAGATTATGACTGGTTATCCCAGCAGCCGCTTCATCATACGATTATGACTGGGTTTCATTGTATAAACTTGTAATATCTGCGAGTTTGATAACCTGACCCTTTTGTATAACTTCGCCCTTAACCAAATGGTGATTATTAAATTGCATGATATGAAAAACTTGAACGTGGAATTGTTACCTTTCTTTCGCTTGTTGCAGTATGTAATCTTGCGATCGTCATGAATGTCCACAAAGTGACAGCACCAGTATCCACTATATAGCGTAAATCCATGGTCGCTAATTTGGCAGATACAGTGGGTGGGGCAGCATTACATTCAGGGGCCTTTACGACCAGGGTATCCTGCTTATTATATAACGAAAAAAAGTCTAGAATCGACATCTAGATGTGCAGGGCTTCAAAACGAGGTACTACATGCCACATGGTCAAGCATAGCTTGATTTCTGCGCCCACGCACTCCATGCGTGGGGGTAAAATCAATTGACCATGGACCTTTATCGTTGACCTTGACCTTATATAGAATTCAAATATGCACAGTAAACTTGAACAACACTGATAAACATTAAATCAACTTAAAAGATCAAGGTTATGGTCCAAAAATGAAAGATGGTAGCATAGTAGAAGACTATAACATCCGATAACAAAAATTTCAGTGATTTAGGGGGTACGTTAGGCTTTTCACCCACAGCGGGCACAATTGTCAAGATAGAGAGGTCATCTTTGTACAAAATAGAAGCTTATGGCCTTGGGAAATGTTCTATTTGGAAAAGAGTCCATGTCGTTCATTTCGAAAGGCTTATAACTATTCATTTCTGACATGAAAGTGTCAGGCGGGGGACGATTTTTCATTATTTTTGGGACGCAATGGCTCAAATTGATTGTGGAATTGGCTTGCGGAAAGCCCCTAAATCTTATACGGTAGCCTTCCCTACTATCTAAAGATGCTTTCTGCCAACTATGGTGTTTCTATATCTATTTCTGACCTCACGGTTACACAATATTTGAATATACCTAAAGCTAGGGCCGAAAAGGTTTTGTTTTTGGTTTGGCCCCCTGAGGGCAAAAGTCCCCGAGTTGGGAGTTACAGTTAACAGGAAATGATAGTGAAAAAACCTTAGCAGAAAACATCTATTATTAACATTTAGTATTCCGCATTTCCGGTTTCCCAGCCGCCGCACGAAGCCAGACACAGGCAGGATTCTTTCGATGAATATAACTGTTTCATTCAGCGGAAATGAGACTTTTCCCAAAATGAAGAATGTAACTAGTTTGTTAAATGTTGTGGTGGCTATCTTCAATGTAGTTCTATAATGATTGTTCATGGACATAATGAGTTCAGTCATGTAAACCATGAGACTTATTCGCGCGTAGCACATCTTTTACAGACCAGCCAACTTATGCCTTGTCAGTGGCGCAAGTACGGGTTCTATGTTGTTGGTGCCCAGGGACCAGCGATATTGGGCTTGAGGGCATGTGAGCAGATGGGAATAGTGACAATACACGCCAAAAGAGATAACATGGAGTATTAAAACAATTCAATATGTTTTATAATAATTTCCCAACGGCATACACGCCTTATTTTATGCGTAGTCATAGAGACATAGGGGTTAACGGTCTAACATAGACAAAAACAAGTTTCAGCTAGTTTTGCCATGGCATGCATGCAAGCTAAATCATAGATTGTGAATCATATTTGGTTTGCATGGCAAAGGAGTGAATACTCATAATTTATTCATCTCAAACCTGTTTTCCGTAGATACATTGTGAAGCGGTAGTGTAGCTTTATTAATATTAGCTCAGATGTGTTCGTTCAGCATAAACACTGAAACTAGTAATATTTGTGGGGACATTAATCGTGTTATGCGATTAAAAAGATCTTTGTCCTCAAACCAACATATCTATATGCTTCTGTTACAAAAACATAGCTGTCATATATAACATATGTATAAGTAGCCTAGTTAGATAACCTTATATGTAGGATATAATGTATATTAATGTATTAAAACATGTATGAACGATCTTCGTGCACACGATCATAGCGATAGATGCTGATAAAAAGTAATAAGTCTGATGATATCTGTGTTAACCTGATATGGTTTAACATGTTTCATTTGGAATACTGATTTGATCTGAACAAAACAACGGCCGTGGGAAGCACAGGCAGCCGACGTCTCGTCAGCCACGAGATGTTGCTGCGATAGTGGAGCCATCCAGGGACTTGACGCAGCTTCCAATCACACAAGCCCAACTCTACGAGTGTGTTCCGTTGTCGTCGTGACCTAGACGTATCTACTTGTCACGGTGTAGTCAATATTGCTCGTTTTCTTTGCGTCAGATGTGTCAACAAAATAACAATTCAGAAATACCACATTTGAATCTATTTGTCTTAACATATCTAATTCGTGCTTCTGTGGGGTTTTCATTTGTATTTATCGCCCTCCGGGTCATCCAGCTAACTTCTTTGAAGAATTCCAGGATCTTTTGGAAAATGTTGCAACCATGCACACAGAATTTTACATTTTGGGCGATTTTAATCTTCACCTGGATACACCATCTGCAACAACTATCACGTTTAATGATATCCTGGCATCATTTGACACAAAACAACATGTCAATTTCCCAACACACATACATGGACATTGGCTTGACATCTTGATAACTCGTTCCTCTTGTAAAAACATTCAGACACCCACAGTTGTAGATGGCTTATCGGACCATAACACAGTAATTGCAGATCTTAAAGTTCCTTTAGCCCCAGCCGTGTCCAAACACAACATGTTCTACAGAGCCATTCACAGTATCAACATTGCATCATTTATGACTGATATAATTACATCCGACCTTGTCACACATCCTAAAGAACATGTATCAGACCTATACAAACAGTACCGTCAAATACTGAAGACATTGCTTGACAAACATGCACCCGCTAAATCCAAATCTGTGTCACAAAAGCCGCCAGCTCCTTGGATGACCCCGGAAATAATCCAATCTAAACGGCGCCGTCGCTATCTGGAACGTGTTTGGCGTAAATCTCGGTCATCCTTAGACAGGTCACGCTACACACGGCAATGTCATCTATGTAACCAACAAATGTCAAAAGCAAAGTCATATTATTACGAAAACATGGTCGCAAATAACTCCGCTACACCAAAACAACTATGGAAATGCATCAATCAGATTTTACACAGGCGGCCTGCTCCTTCTCTACCAACCCATGCATCAATCAAGTCACTGTGTAACTCTTTCTCAAGTCATTTTAAAGACAAAATCAGCCTGATACATTCAGCCTTCACAGATCACACCTCAGACACTATAAATGCCGACTCTCCACAACTAAATTCTAAACTCACATCGTTTGAACCAGCCACAACTACTGAAGTGAAAAAAATAATCATGTCATCCCCAAATAAATCCTGTGATCTTGACCCACTTCCGACCATACTACTGAAAGCATGCCTTGACGTTTTAATTAAACCAATAACAGATATAATAAATGCATCACTCTGCTCCGGCTTATTCCCTGAAGACTTTAAATGTGCATATGTAAATCCAATTCTTAAGAAGACAACTCTGTCAAAAGAAGATCTAAACAGCTACAGGCCTATTTCTAACCTTAGCTTCATTTCCAAAATACTCGAAAAGGTTGTTGCAAATCGACTTACTTCTCACATCAACATAAATGGTTTAACCAATGCATCACAGTCTGCATACAAACAATTTCACTCAACAGAAACTGCTCTTTTAAAAGTACACAATGACATAAACCTTAACATTGATAATGGCAAAGTTACTGCACTGACCCTGCTTGACCTATCCGCCGCTTTCGACACCATTGACCACGACATTCTCATTACACGCTTATCAACGTGGTACGGGATATCTGGCACAGCCTTGAGCTGGTTTACTTCATACCTTACTGACAGACGGCAAGCCATTAAAATAGGTAACTGCTTCTCAGACATGCTGCCCACCTCTTGTGGTGTCCCCCAGGGTTCTGTTTTGGGTCCGTTGCTTTTCACTCTGTACACAACACCATTAAGCTCAGTTATCCAGAGTCATAACCTGGATCATCACCTTTATGCAGATGACACACAAATCTATGTTTCTCTGACCACACCAGATACTTGTCGCTCCCTAAACCAGCTCAGGGATTGTCTCCAAGATGTCTCCCTCTGGATGAAAAATAGTAAATTAAAACTAAATGCAGATAAGACTGAATTTCTCATCATTGGTACCTCAACGCAGCGGGCAAAACTCAATGGCTTTTTCCCGACACATATTCTGAGTCAGAGTATCACACCAGCCACCTCAGTTTTAAATCTCGGAGTAACGTTTGATGAAAACTTCAATTTCAAAAAACATATCTCGAAAACATGCCGTTGCTGTTTTTACCATATCCGTGATCTTCGCCGTATCCGCCGGTTTTTATCACTTTCCGTTGCTAAAACCATCGCCACAGCTCTAGTAAGCAGCAGACTCGACTACTGCAATTCCCTCCTTTACAATACCGCAAACAAGGACATAGCCAAACTTCAGCGTGTCCAAAATTGTTTAGCAAGGGTAGTCACGCGTTCTCCACGTTTTTCTCGCTCAGTGCCGCTTCTAAAATCACTGCATTGGCTACCTGTGCACTATCGCATCATTTTCAAAATGTGTACAATAGCCTATCAAGCACTCTCATCTACACAACCAGCATATCTAAATTCAATGCTAACTCCAACAAGAAATTCCAGACAGCTACGCTCAACCAGTAGTAACCCTCTTCACATCCCTCGGGTGAAAACGAAAGCCGGGACCCGAGCTTTCTCGGTTGCCGCACCAACGGTGTGGAATTCGCTTCCTGCCAGTGTTAAATCACAAGGTAATATAGTTTCATTCCGCCGACATCTAAAAACCTATCTCTTTAATGCTGCCTATCCTCCTTAGCCTCCTAGCTTTTCCATCCATCCGTTGACGACTCACGCATTGCTTTCGATTATGAGATTGATTAATCCCCTGGTTTTGTCGCGCCACTGAGCTTGATTTTCGAGGATATTGGCGCAAAAGAAGTTACTATTATTATTATTATTATAATACACCGTACAGACGGTACAAATGTCGAACTGATCAAATTGATACGATAAATCCACCACAATAATTACCATGGGATGGTCTATAGGCCTACAATAAAAAAAACTCGTATTTTATGATTATTTCGCGCGGACATTCTGTCGTGTGTTTGTATCGGTATAATCGAGCTTGTGTGCCTAATCTGGAATTCATAAAATATCAAAAGGCAACAGGAATGGGTAGTTAGAAGACACCGTTGTGGTTGATAGGTTTGTTAACAATTAAAAAACGAGTTCTTTTTATTAAGTTTGATTAATTTTGCAGGGGAGGTAAATTAACTGCATTTCTTTGTTATGTGGCCTAGATGCACGGTGTCTGTATGGGGCCGACTTCGATTGAGCTACTCCAGTAACTCGCGTAACCCGAGTCCCAATCGAACAGCCGAGATCACTCGAGCACGTGACCATTCTTTACCTAGATTAGCTACTCGAGGCAATCGCGAGTTTTGCAGGATCCACTCGAGTAACTGACGTCATTAGCAGGGACAGCTAATAGGGAACGTAGACCCCTACTGCATAAGAAATTAATTAAACATTACATATGACACAATCATTTAAATATGGATTAAAGTAACCACATTATATGAATTATTATTAAAGTTCAAGAAGATGAACGTCACAATGTACACACTAAACAACTGATTACTTTATTTTATTTATTTACATAAGGGGTTTACGTCCGTGATCACGATCATCGGTGTTCAGTTGGATTACGCGCGTAGTACTGCGCGCGCAGTGTAAATTATCATAAACCGGATACCACGTTGGGGTTACGCGAGTAACTCGAGTAGCTCAATCGAAGTCGGCCTAAGAAGCGCAACGCTGCCGCATTCACCGTGTCTTCTAAGAGTATAGCACCGCCGCCACATCGGGGAAGCACAATCGCACCACTGCTACATTGACCATGATTTTACAATAAGAGGCGCAACAGCAACGCCGTCACACTGACAGCAGCGTTATAAGTGGTACAACAGCAACGCCGTCACACTGACAGCAGCTTTATAAGTAGTACAACAGCAACGCCGTCACATTGATGGCAGCTTTATAACTGGTACAACAGCAATATCGGCACACTGACAGCAGCTTTATAAGTGGTACAACAGCAACGCCGTCACACTGACAGCAGCTTTATAATTGGTACAACAGCAACGCCGTCACACTGACAGCAGCTTTATAAGTAGTACAACAGCAACGCCGTCACACTGACAGCAGCTTTATAAGCACCACTGCCACGATGTCCAGCTTTTAAAAGAGACGCAACAGCACCACCGCCACACCGACCAGGCATTCATAAGTGGTAAAAGCAACAAGAGGCGCAACGTCACCTTCATAAGTGGTACAACAGCACCACCGCCACATTGACCGTGTCTTTATAAGAGACACAACAGCACCATCGCCACATTGACCGTGTCTTTATAAGAGACGCAACAGCACCATCGCCACATTGACCGTGTCTTTATAAGAGGCGCAACAGCACCACCGCCACATTGACCGTGTCTTTATAAGAGACACAACAGCACCATCGCCACATTGACCGTGTCTTTATAAGAGACACAACAGCACCATCGCCACATTGACCGTGTCTTTATAAGAGACGCAACAGCACCACCGCCACATTGACCGTGTCTTTATAAGAGACGCAACAGCACCATCGCCACATTGACCGTGTCTTTATAAGAGACGCAACAGCACCACCGCCACATCGACCAACTCTTTATAAAAGGCACAACAGCACCACCGCCACATTAACCGTGTCCTGATAAAAGGCACAACAGCACCACCGCCACATCGACCGCGTCTGTATAAGAGGCGCGACATCACCGCCGCAGCACTCAGTTCCTCACGAACTGCGCATCGCGACGTACGCCTTCGTGTCTGCCACGTTATGTGTTGGTTTCCTCGACCGATTGCATACGTCTTTCCACACTCGTACTGCCAACAGTAGTTTAGTTGAATCTAGTGAAGCAATCGCTGACACACCGTTCACTTCCACACGACGATTGTTCCGCGTATCTGATCAAAGGGGAAACAGCAATTGGCGACTGTTACATTTGGATTATCAACGAACTCCTGGATAAGGTAAGGCGTGAATAAGGGTCTTGCGTACAGCGCGGATAGCACTACCGATCGGATAGGTCGTCTACAACGGGTAGTCCCTCATGTTTGCTGTAATAGGGCACGCAAGTGTCGTCAGCCGCCATGTTGTTTTTATACTATTTTCCCTTTCCCTCAACGACTCGAACGAGCTATTTACTGTTTCGCATATATGTCTACGGGTGCATCTGCTACAGCAGAAACCACCGTTGTACATTTCTATTGGTTTGTACCATACCAAAACTAGAAGGTGGGAACTTGCATATTGTAGTAATGTTGCCTTTGAATACACTTACGGCCAACGAGGTCCAGTTGTGCATGGATCTTTAATAATAATAATAAGTATCGTTAACAATAATAAACATTATTTATTCGCGATAACCTTAAAAAATGTAAATGTTATCTTTCCAAGGGGCGTGAGTAATACATACACTACACATTTGACTACCTAATGAATTGCGTAATGCGTTAAAACATACTGTTCATTAAAATATAGTGAAGAAAAAAAAATTAGAATAAATAAATTGTAAAACAGGATAAATAACATTAATAAATATAACCGAGAGAGAAGGGGGGGGGGGGAGGAAGAGGGAGAGAGCGCGAGAGAGTTTCTTATTACTAGATCTAAGCTATACCATATGTGTGCACCATTTACAGCAATTCAATATTCTTGAAGACGCTCTTGGGACATATAAATCCCATAGCTTACATTTGACCGGGTTGTTATTGTCGAAATGTTCGACACTGATTTGAACAACGCACACATATAGTCTGGAGCCAACCAACTCACAGCTATACAGCTATATAGCAGTGCATGGGTTGACGTCAAACAATGTGTGGGTTGTATCCTACCGACTGTCACTGTCTGTATTTCACGCGCTCAGGTAGTGGCGGTCAGTTTATTGTTTCAACAGTGGATCACTTGGAGCGTTGTATTCAGAATTGTTCAAAACGGACTGAATTGTTCTTCTTCTCTGTAAGGGTGAATTATCTCTATTGAACATATCGTGTCATTTGTGCAATACCGCTCGGCAGGAGGTAGGCCTAATCGTTAGGTGGGTTTTCCAACGATTACAAATCACCTCTGGGAATACTGCTCGGGGAAGCATACTATCCAGTGTGTGTGTGTGTGTGTGTGTGTGTGTGTGTGTGTGTGTGTGTGTGCGTGCGTGCGTGCGTGCGTGCGTGCGTGCGTGCGTGTGTGCGTGCGTGTGTGTGTGTGTGTGGTAGTGTTCGTGCGTGCGTGCGTGCGTGCGTGCGTGCGTGCGTGCGTGCGTGCGTGCGTGCGTGCGTGCGTGCGTGCGTGCGTGCGTGCGTGCGTGCGTGCGTGGGGTGAGTAATGTATGTTCTTTAAGAAGCTGATTCAAAATTAGTTGAGTCTGCTGAGAAAGTATTCCCAAATGAATGTCTCGCTTCCTACTACCGATGGTCCACTGTTCATCCAGGTCTGCAACGAGCACGATGCGGCTGTCACGAACCACGGCACAGCTGGCCGTCGCCGTCGTCGTGGTAACCTGCTTCCTGAGCACACTTGACGTGAACGCGTTCGACGCTGACGCCGACGACCCGGAAGCCGTCGTGCGCAAGCGCTACACGCTCGACCCGAACTGCCGCCACTGCAGCCACTTCCCCGACGACCGGTCGGCCTGCTACGCCTGCTACCGCCGGTGGAAGTACGTGCCGTACTACACCATCAGGAAGCGCCTCTCCGACCGCGTCTCCTTCCGTACGGCCACCTACGGCTGCCGCTGCTGCCTGGAGAGCGGAGACCCCGTCTGCTGTGAGTCTTGTAGCAGCAGTGACGTCAGGAAGCGAGGTGATGACGCGGGCCAGTACAAGCGGGGTTTCCAGACGAGCTTCTACGATCGGCCGTTCTACAGCGGGGACAACCGCTGCTACTGCTGTCGTAGCGAGGCCTTCAACTTCGCCTGTTGTCTCAGCTGTCTGAAGCGACGTCGTCGATAGAGGGCGATACGGACGGAGCCTAGTTTATATTCCAATTTCCAAATATGTTGCGTGACCAGTGCCGGACGTAGGATACCTACAATATGACTGTGACAAGGGCCTTCGATTTTTATGCGATTTCTGTAGGGTCAAATTCCCAACGTTTATATCTCGAAATCCGGGATATTCAATTTATGCTCAGCCATTCGTTCCCGTTGAAAAGACATCTTGAAAAGCATAAGGCGATGTTGCTGGAAATCCTTTCGGAGATCTCACTAGTATATCCTGTCAGATTGGATGATGATGGCTTAGATCAGATGTAGCTGTTGGGGATCTGAAACAAAAACTGGTCAGATTTGCTTCTATGAACCGTGATATCACGGCACGATCGGCAGATGTATGTCAACACGTTAGATGCTATTTAAGTTCTTCAATATTATGTAAATTAGCGCTCTAAATGGAAATGTCCCTGATGATAGGTAGGGATGAAACGAAACACGACTAATCAGGGGCCGCCACAGCCAAATAATTAAACAATGTGTTCATGAACATTAGTCATTATTATGGCATGCATCAGCAAGTTGGTCGGGAAACAAATAGTTTGGGACCCCCGCGTTTAGAAGCATTTCTCCCTCTATGTGTAGCCCTGTTTACTCCTGATTTGCGTCATCTGAGTGTGTGTAGGGTAATGAAATGTGTACTGTAGCGTTATGTCTGCATTGCCGGTGCCACAATTGCACTATATTCAGTGTTATTGTATGTACACGATGTTGCGAATGTTAGATATCACGAGTTATGGAAACACATCATAAGAAATAAATATAAACAATTCATAACCTTTTGTAGTGACGTATTTGTGTGGGTAGTATATGTTTATTATTGCTGAGTGTTATAACAGCTGCATAATATAACCGCGGATTTTGCTGCTTTAACGTATAGACCTTTCATGTGTAGCCATAGCGGAACCGCACGAAAGATTAGCATTTAGAATCTCAGAGAAACAGTGTGGCTGTGTATGTAAAGGCAAGTTCATATATGGCGTAGTATCCGGTCCTCAGGACCGTTCAAAACGCTTTACACTTTACTTCTCTGACAGACCTGTTCACTCAGACAGCATCTCGGGTTCTCTGGGAAGCATCCAGCCATATGCTACAATTAATGCGCGAAGGCTGCTCGTACACATACTCCACTGTCTGTAGTCAGGTACTCATTTATATAGCTGTTTGAACTGGAGCAATGTAGAGTGAAAAAAACTTGCACAAGGTTTCAACACCGCAGCACAGGATTCGAACTTGGGTTCTGCTAGTCGAGAGTCCGAAGCTCTACCCGTGAGCCATTGCGCTCTACGCATGCAGTAGCAATACTGTGACTACTACATTACCAACTATGAAGACACTCTTACGTAGAAAGTAGTTATTTGTAGCACGGAACAATTGAACGTGTAGCCAGGCCTGTCAGCAGGACAGGCGTGTTTCCACAACGGTCAGGTCACGTCATGCAGTAGTTTGTACATTAAACATTTGGCGTAATTTATAACGGCAGTTATTATGATCATTTACCAGACTTTCTCAGTTTGTACAGACGTGTTTGTGTGTGTGTGTGTGTGTGTGTGTGTGTGTGTGTGTGTGTGTGTGTGTGTGTGTGTGTGTGTGTGTGTGTTTTATCGTGTATATATATATATATATATATATATATATATATATATATATATATATATGTGCGCGTGCGTAAGTATATACGTGCGTACATGCACATGCACGTGTGAGAATTAAATAATAGGTTAAACGAATAAAGCAATGTGTACTTAACCATTATTATTGTGTCTTGGATATTAAAAGTTTAGCAAAATAACTCAACTGGCTACAAACACCTTCACATGTACCAATGCAACGTGACGTTGGGTGGGTCAAATCATGTATTCGAAAGATTGCGCGTACTAAATAACAAACTGTGTGCATTTGCACCTAATAATAATAGTTCAATGTAAGTTTCAACGACCCGTGATTCTGTTGACAATCGTCTCACTCCTTATTTTGATTCATAATAAGACACTAAGCAAACATTGACTATTTTTTTTATTGAAAATAAACATTGTATAATGCCTAACTATTTTAAATAGCATCAGGAAATACTAAAACCTTAATATTACAACAGTTAGTTAGTGATACAGAGACGAATTTTCAGTCAAAGAGTCTGATTCTGAAAATGCGAGAGAATCGTCAGACCTCTGAGAACGAGTATGAATTGTTAAAAGCAATAACAAATTATGCTGGACACGAGTGCGCAGACAAATGCAAACATTGCTGAGTGCCGCCCCCTGGCGAACATCGTCATCCCATTCTGTTTCCGACTACTTTTCTCTTATTTAGGGTTAGGGTTAAATTAAAATATTTTCTGTCTGTGAATTTCGTCATCTTCCTTCTATCCGCTCGTGCGGCTGTACTGACATTGAGTAAACATCGCCCTCCGCTTGCTACAAGCAAACAATTATGTATAGATTAGTAGCCTACGTTACGCACTCAAACACTTACATAACAATGTAAAACATAACACGAGGACTGTAACTTTAGAACATACATACCCTACACGAGGACAGTACACTTTAGAACATACATAACCTACACGAGGACTGTAAACTTTAGAACATACATAACCTACACCAGGACTGTAAACTTTAGAACACACATAACCTACACGAGGACTGTAACTTTAGAACATACATAACCTACACGAGGACTGTAAACTTTAGAACACACATAACCTACACGAGGACTGTAACTTTAGAACATACATAACCTACACGAGGACTGTAACTTTTGAACACACATAACCTACACGAGGACTGTAACTTTAGAACATACATAACCTACACGAGGACTGTAACTTTAGAACATACATAACCTACACGAGGACTGTAACTTTAGAACATACATAACCTACACGAGGACTGTAACTTTAGAACATACATAACATACACGAGGACTGTAAACTTTAGAACATACATAACCTACACGAGGACTGTAACTTTAGAACATACATAACCTACACGAGGACTGTAACTTTAGAACATACATAACCTACACGAGGACTGTAACTTTAGAACATACATAACCTACACGAGGACTGTAACTTTAGAACACACATAACCTACACGAGGACTGTAACTTTAGAACACACATAACCTACACGAGGACTGTAAATTTAGAACATACATAACCTACACGAGGACTGTAACTTTAGAACCTACATAACCTACACGAGGACTGTAAACTTTAGAACACACATAACCTACACGAGGACTGTAACTTTAGAACATACATAACCTGCACGAGGACTGTAACTTTAGAACATACATAACCTACACGAGGACTGTAACTTTAGAACACACATAACCTTCACGAGGACTGTAACTTTAGAACATACATAACCTACACGAGGACTGTAACTTTAGAACACACATAACCTACACGAGGACTGTAACTTTAGAACACACATAACCTACACGAGGACTGTAACTTTAGAACACATATAACCTACACGAGGACTGTAACTTTAGAACATACATAACCTACACGAGGACTGTAAACTTTAGAACATACATAACCTACATGAGGACTGTAACTTTAGAACACATATAACCTACACGAGGACTGTAACTTTAGAACACACATAACCTACACGAGGACTGTAACTTTAGAACATACATAACCTACACGAAGACTGTAACTTTAGAACATACATATCCTACACGAGGACTATAACTTTAGAACACACATAACCTACACAAGGACTGTAAACTTTAGAACATACATAACCTACACGAGGACTGTAAACTTTAGAACATACATAACCTACACGAGGACTGTAACTTTAGAACATACATAACCTACACGAGGAGTGTAAACTTTAGAACACACATAACCTACACGAGGACTGCAAAGTTTAGAACATACATAACCTACACGAGGACTGTAACTTTAGAACGCACATAACTTACACGAGGACTGTAAACTTTAGAACATACATAACCTACACGAGGACTGTAACTTTAGAACATGCATAACCTACACGAGGACTGTAAACTTTAGAACACACATAACCTACACGAGGACTCTAACTTTAGAACACACATAACCTACACGAGGACTCTAACTTTAGAACACACATAACCTACACGAGGACTGTAAACTTTAGAACATACATAACCTACACGAGGACTGTAAACTTTAGAACACACATAACCTACACGAGGACTGTAACTTTAGAACACACATAACCTACACGAGGACTGTAACTTTAGAACACACATAGCCTACACGAGGACTGTAAACTTTAGAACATACATAACCTGCACGAGGACTGTAACTTTAGAACATACATAACCTACACGAGGACTGTAACTTTCATCATCATGCTGTCGGTCGCGAAGCGACAAAGACTGCTTCCATCACTTGACTCTTGCTCTCCATTTGTCTCTCTGCTGTGAGAGTGATGTCCAGGAGTCGATCTTTACGTCTCTCAGCTTCAGGTTTCTCTTGATGGTATCTTTAAACCGGAGACGAGGGCGCCCTCTCTTTCTGTGACCAGAAGACAGTTGGGAGTAGAGAACCTGCTTCGGTAGCCTGTCTGATGACATCCTCATGAGGTGTCCAGTCCACCGGAGATTCTTTCTGATCAGAAGATCTTCCATAGATGGCAGCCCTGTCCGTTCGAGTATTTCCTTGTTTGTCACTTTGTCCATCCAGGTTATCCTCATGATCGAACGCAGATGTCGCATCATGAAGGCATGCAACTTTTTCACCTGTCGTCTGTACACTGTCCAGGCCTCGGCTCCGTATAGGAGGGTGGACAGCACAATTGCACGGTATATCTTGCCTTTAACCCGCATGGATACATGGTGGTTGTTCCAGAGTCTCTGGCGTAGTCGGCCGAAAGATGCACTAGCCTTGGCCATCCTCCTCTGTATTTCATCGTCAATGCATCCGTCACTTGATATAGTGCTTCCGAGGTAGGTGAATTCCATAACAGAGTTCAGCTTGTTTCCATCAACCATGATATCCTCCTCTCGGGTTCTTGTAGAGTTGGGTTGGTACAGCACCTCGGTCTTCTTGATGTTAATCTTCAGGCCGAACTTCTTTGACGCAATGGAAAAAGCATCCACTATTTTCTGCATCTCTTCAGCAGAGTGTGCAACCAGTGCACTGTCATCTGCGAATAGCAGCTCCCTCATCAGTATCCGTGTAGTCTTGGTCTTCGCTCTGAAGTGTGCAACGTTGAATAGGTCAGCGCTCTGTCTGGACTGTATGTAGATGCCATCTCCCATGTCTCGGAAAGCATTGTCGAGCATTGCTGATAGGAAGATGGAAAAGAGCGTGGGCGCCAGTACACAGCCTTGCTTGACCCCATTTGTGACCCTGAACGATTCCGAGACTTCCCCTCCAACATTAACAGTCGCCATCATTCCGGTATGTAGTGCCTCGATCATTGTTGTGAACTTCTCTGGGCAGCCATACTTCTTCAGTAGCTGCCATAGTCCGGTCCTCCCAACTGTATCGAACGCCTTACTGAAGTCGACAAATACCATGTACAGTGGTCGGTCCTGCTCAATGCACTTTTCTTGTAGTTGTCGGAGACAAAATATCATATCCACGGTGCTCCGGTTACCTCTGAAGCCACATTGTGTCTCCGAAACTACCTCTGGTGTTAGGTGGGTAGATAGTCTGTTGAGGAGGATCCTGGCGAAGATCTTGCCTGCTATGGAAAGAAGAGAGATTCCTCTATAGTTCCCACAGTCTGTTCGATCACCTTTCTTGTAGATGGTTATAATGCTTGCATCCTTCCATGCTTGTGGTACAGAACCCATCTCCCAGGCATTGGTGATTAGTTGGTGCAGTCTGCTGAACAGATTGTCTCCTCCATGCTTCCATACTTCTGCAGGAATTCCATCTCCTCCAGGTGCTTTGCCATCTTTCAGGCTGGCGATTGCTCTAGCCATCTCATCCATAGTTGGAATCTCATCAAGGCTTGTCTTGGTAATGCGCTGCGGGATGTTGTCCAGAGCTTCGTGATCTATGTCGCCAGGGACGTTGAGTAGCTTCTGGAAGTGTTCACTCCATCTTGCCACAACTGTCTTGCTGTTAGAGAAGGTTTCCATTCCGTCTGTTGATTTTAGTTGAACAGGTCCCTTCTTTTTGGGTCCCCACACTTCCTTCAGTCCATTGTAGAAGCCCTTCATGTTGTTACTGTCGGCAGCTCTCTGCAGCTCCACTGCTTTCCTTTCCCACCAGTCCGACTTCAGTGCACGGGTGTGTTTTTGTAGCAGTCTGCAGGCATCTTTGTATACTGCAGTGGTGGATCTAGTGCTCCTGGTTTGCAACACTCTCTGGTGGGCTTGATCTCTTCTGCTCATAAGGGTCTGTAGCTCCTGGTCGTTGGGGTCGAACCAGTCCTGGTGTTTTCTGTCTGGCTTGCCAAGATATGTCTTGGCTGTGTTGTACACAACCTGCTGCAGGGCTGCCCATTCCTCGTCTGGTGTTGAGTTTTCCTTCTCCTCCCAGTGGGCGAGAGCACTGTCCATCTCCTGCTCAAAACTCTCCCTATGGCTGATGGTACTTAGTTTTGCAGTGTTGAGCTTGGTCGGCTTATTTGTCCCTTGCCTGTTGTGCTTTTGTCGTATTCTGAAAGCCACTTTTGATCTCAGCATCTGGTGATCGGTCCAGCAGTTTGCTCCACGCATGGCTCGGGTACTGTGGATGTCCATCTTATCCCGACACCTCGTTATGATGAAGTCGATCATATGCCAGTGTTTGGAACGAGGATGCATCCAGGTGGTCTTGCGTTCATCCTTCTGCTTGAACATGGTGTTCGTCACTATCAGTTCGAACTCACAGCACAGAGCCAGTAGAAGTTCGCCATTGGAGTTGCATTTCCCAATCCCATGTTTGCCCATGACCAAGGGCCACTTGTCATTGTCTCTTCCTATCCTCGCATTGAAGTCTCCTATCAGCAGTAGCTTATCGGTATGAGGGATGCCCCTGAGCACACTTGCGAGCTGGTTGTAGAAGGCCTCCATGTTTTCATCTGGGTTTGTCATTGTCGGAGCATACACGCTGATAATTGTAGCAAAGTTGTCCTTGCTCAGAGGTAGTCTCATCGTCATGATTCTGTCACTTACTGGCCGTGGCATTTCTGTCAGCTTTGTGATGATATCCTTTTTGATAGCAAAGCCCACTCCGGCCTCCATTCTTTCTCCTTCGGGTTTGCCACTCCAGAAGAAAGAGTATTCCAAGTCGTAGAGACTACCAGACTCTGAGAACCTTGTTTCACATAGGGCGGCGATGTCGATGTTGTATTTGGCAAGTTCCATTGCTACTAGTGCCGTACGTCTTTCTGGTCGGTTTGCTCCTTCTCGGTCGAGGAGAGTCCTGACGTTCCGTTGTCCAATTTTCAGTAGTTGTCTTCTTTGTCTTCTTCTTCCTAGCTGATTTTCCACTGTCGACGGAAGATGAGGTCGAGCAGCGCGGTCCTTGGTAACCCGGCCGACGGCCGATCCGGTATCATGTTTCGTGCAGTTGTACATTTCATGGAAGCTGCTAGCAAAAACTTTTGAAGTACCGCTGGCTTTTGCAAGTTACTAGCGACACTCTCTCGGGGAACAAATAGAGGTCTCACACCGGCAAGAACATGTCAAGACAGGCGCAAACTATTTGTCCCTGCAGTGGCTGGTCGAGAGATGTTGGGAGTTCCATACATCAACCGCCCTTGATGCTGCCACAGTGACATGGTTTTCTGGTTAGGGTTTGCTCCCTTAGCCTTCGGTTCTGACAAGAACCTGTACCACAAGGCAGTGGTTTACAACTCTGCATGGCAGGGGCGTCAAACTCCCTGAGGTATTGCAATACCTGAGGTACTGCAATACCTGCATACTGTAACTTTAGAACACATATAACCCACACGAGGACTGTAACTTTAGAACATACATAGCCTACACGAGGACTGTAACTTTAGAACACACATAACCTACACGAGGACTGTAACTTTAGAACACACATAACCTACACGAGGACTGTAACTTTAGAACATACATAACCTACACGAGGACTGTAAACTTTAGAACACACATAACCTACACGAGGACTGTAACTTTAGAACATGCATAACCTACTCGAGGACTGTAACTTTAGAACATACATAACCTACACGAGGACTGTAACTTTAGAACATGCATAACCTACTCGAGGACTGTAACTTTAGAACACACATAGCCTACACGAGGACTGTAAACTTTAGAACACACATAACCTACACGAGGACTGTAACTTTAGAACATACATAACCTACACGAGGACTGTAAACTTTAGAACACACATAACCTACATGAGGACTGTAAACTTTAGAACATACATAACCTACACGAGGACTGTAACTTTAGAACACACATAACCTACACGAGGACTGTAACTATAGAACATACATAACCTACACGAGGACTGTAACTTTAGAACATACATAACCTACATAACCTACACGAGGACTGTAACTTTAGAACATACATAACCTACACGAGGACTGTAACTTTAGAACACACATAACCTTCACGAGGACTGTAACTTTAGAACATACACAACCTACACGAGGACTGTAACTTTAGAACACACATAACCTACACGAGGACTGTAACTTTAGAACACACATAACCTACACGAGGACTGTAAATTTAGAACATACATAACCTACACGAGGACTGTAAACTTTAGAACACACATAACCTACACGGGGACTGTACACTTTAGAACACACATAACCTACACGAGGACTGTAACTTTAGAACATACATAACCTACACGAGGACTATAACTTTAGAACACACATAACCTACACAAGGACTGCAAACTTTAGAACATATATAACCTACACGAGGACTGTAAACTTTAGAACATACATAATCTACACGAGGACTGTAACTTTAGAACATACATAACCTACACGAGGACTGTAAAGTTTAGAACATACATAACCTACACGAGGACTGTAACTTTAGAACACACATAACTTACACGAGGACTGTAAACTTTAGAACATACATAACTTACACGAGGACTGTAAACTTTAGAACATGCATAACCTAAACGAGGACTGTAAACTTTAGAACACAAATAACCTACACGAGGATTCTAACTTTAGAACACACATAACCTACACGAGGACTCTAACTTTAGAACATACATAACCTACACGAGGACTGTAAACTTTAGAACACACATAACCTACACGAGGACTGTAACTTTAGAACACACATAACCTACACGAGGACTGTAACTTTAGAACACACATAGCCTACACGAGGACTGTAAACTTTAGAACATACATAACCTACACGAGGACTGTAAACTTTAGAACATACATAACCTGCACGAGGACTGTAACTTTAGAACATACATAACCTACACGAGGACTGTAACTTTAGAACACACATAACCCACACGAGGACTGTAACTTTAGAACATACATAACCTACACGAGGTCTGTAACTTTAGAACACACATAACCTACACGAGGACTGTAACTTTAGAATACACATAACCTACACGAGGACTGTAACTTTAGAACATACATAACCTACACGAGGACTGTAAACTTTAGAACACACATAACCTACACGAGGACTGTAACTTTATAACATGCATAACCTACACGAGGACTGTAACTTTAGAACATACATAACCTACACGAGGACTGTAACTTTAGAACACACATAACCTACACGAGGACTGTAACTTTAGAACATACATAACCTACACGAGGACTGTAACTTTAGAACACACATAACCTACACGAGGACTGTAAATTTAGAACATACATAACCTACACGAGGACTGTAACTTTAGAACATACATAACCTACACGAGGACTGTAACTTTAGAACATACATAACCTACACGAGGACTGTAACTTTAGAACACACATAACCTACACGAGGACTGTAAACTTTAGAACATACATAACCTACACGAGGACTGTAAACTTTAGAACATACATAACCTACACGAGGACTGTAACTTTAGAACATACATAACCTACACGAGGAGTGTAAACTTTAGAACACACATAACCTACACGAGGACTGTAAACTTTAGAACACACATAACCTACACGAGGACTGTAAAGTTTAGAACATACATAACCTACACGAGGACTGTAACTTTAGAACACACATAACTTATACGAGGACTGTAAACTTTAGAACATACATAACCTACACGAGGACTGTAACTTTAGAACATACATAACCTACACGAGGACTGTAAACTTTAGAACACACATAACCTACAGGAGGACTCTAACTTTAGAACACACATAACCTACACGAGGACTCTAACTTTAGAACACACATAACCTACACGAGGACTGTAAACTTTAGAACATACATAACCTACACGAGGACTTAAACTTTAGAACACACATAACCTACACGAGGACTGTAACTTTAGAACACACATAACCTACACGAGGACTGTAACTTTAGAACATACATAACCTACACGAGGACTGTAAACTTTAGAACATACATAACCTACACGAGGACTGTAAACTTTAGAACATACATAAACTGCACGAGGACTGTAACTTTAGAACACACATAACCTACACGAGGACTGTAACTTTAGAACACACATAACCCACACGAGGACTGTAACTTTAGAACACCCATAACCCACACGAGGACTGTAACTTTAGAACATACATAACCTACACGAGGACTGTAACTTTAGAACATACATAACCTACACGAGGACTGTAACTTTAGAACATACATAACCTACACGAGGACTGTAAACTTTAGAACCTACATAACCTACACGAGGACTGTAAACTTTAGAACATACATAACCTACACGAGGACTCTAACTTTAGAACATACATAACCTACACGAGGACTGTAAACTTTAGAACACACATAACCTGCACGAGGACTGTAAACTTTAGAACACACATAACCTACACGAGGACTGTAAACTTTAGAACAGACATAACCAACACGACGACTGTAACTTTAGGACACACATAACTTACACGAGGACTGTAAACTTTAGAACATATATAACCTACACGAGGACTGTAACTTTAGAACATACATAACCTACACGAGGACTGTAAACTTTAGAACACACATAACCTACACGACGACTGTAACTTTAGAACACACATAACCTACACGAGGACTGTAAACTTTAGAACACACATAACCTACACGAGGACTGTAACTTTAGAACACACATAACCTACACGAGGACTGTAAACTTTAGAACATACATAACCTACACGAGGACTGTAACTTTAGAACACACATAACCTACACGAGGACTGTAAACTTTAGAACACACATAACCTACACGAGGACTGTAACTTTAGAACACACATAACCTACACGAGGACTGTAACTTTAGAACACACATAACCTACACGAGGACTGTAAACTTTAGAACATACATAACCTACACGAGGACTGTAACTTTAGAAGATACATAACCTACACGAGGACTGTAAACTTTAGAACACACATAACCTACACGAGGACTGTAAACTTTAGAACATACATTTTCTACACGAGGACTGTCACTTTAGAACACACATAACCTACACGAGGACTGTAACTTTAGAACATACATAACCTACACGAGGACTGTAAACTTTAAAACATACATAACCTACACGAGGACTGTAACTTTAGAACACACATAACCTACACGAGGACTGTAAACGTTAGAACCTACATAACCTACACGAGGACTGTAACTTTAGAACACACATAACCTACACGAGGACTGTAAACTTTAGAACACATATAACCTACACGAGGACTGTAACTTTAGAACATACATAACCTACACGTGGACTGTAACTTTAGAACATACATAACCTACACGAGGACTGTAAACTTTAGAACATACATAACCTACACGAGGACTGTAACTTTAGAACATACATAACCTACACGAGGACTGTAACTTTAGAACATACATAACCTACACGAGGACTGTAACTTTAGAACATACATAACCTACACGAGGACTGTAACTTTAGAACATACATAACCTACACGAGGACTGTAAACTTTAGAACATACATAACCTACACGAGGACTGTAACTTTAGAACATACATAACCTACACGTGGACTGTAACTTTAGAACATACATAACCTACACGAGGACTGTAAACTTTAGAACACCCATCTGACCCAAAAACAGAAGCGTTGTCGTGTTATGAGGAACGTTTGCTGTTGTATTTGAGGGCAAATAACATTGCGGAGGACAACGCGGACAGGCGCAAAGCAATTGTCCTCAGTGAAGTGGGAAAGGACATTATGTGCGATTGATGTAGCCGGTTAGTAAAACACTAAAGCAAATATTGAAGAAGTTAAAGGACCATTTTGAACCAGTGCCAAACGAAATGGCTGAATCATTTAAATTATGGACGCGGGTATACAGAAGCTAGGACAACGGAATCATCACCGACTACAGTTTTGTAATTGATATGTTGACCGTCCATGCAAATTTCCCAGACCTTAACCGTTGGTATGTGACATACTTGTGACGGGGCTAAACTGCAGTCACACAGCAGTCCAAGAGAAACTCAGTAATATGACGAAGCCAACGTTCGAGCGAGCGGTGGAAATTGCTGTTAATATGACGATATGACGCAAGGCAGTTTCATTCGCCAGGCAGCGCCACTGTAGGCGCATATCTTCCAGTGAAGATTCGCCCGAAAACAGTGGGGAGTACCATTAACAAACGGAAAACACGATCAGCATCAGGACTACAATGTTGGCGTTGTGGTAGCAAGCATGCACCCGTGCCGGTAGCGATCGATCACGCATGTTCTTCAAGGTCACTTCCGTGCGCACTGAAGAGGAAGGTAGAGGAAGAACTGGACAGGTCGGTGCAGACGACGGTAATTGAGCGAGAGCGCTACTCAAATTGGGCTACCCTAGTAGTACCAGTCCTCAAAACTTATGGCAAGGTTCGAGTTTGCGGAGACCACAAATTGACGGTGAATTGTGTTTAGAGCAATATCCAATTCCTACGATTGATTTGATAGTCTCTGCGAAAAACTAACAGGAGGGAAATAATTCATGAAGTTGGACTTGAGCCACGCCTATTCACAACTCCCACTGGATTTAGAAGCATACCTAGGCTTACTGAACTAATAAAGACGGTTCCTGTACAACCTGTCGACCGTGCTAGCGCCATTGCATACATTACTGTGCAAGGGACAAAAGTGGTTCTGTGAACTACAACAACACCAGAGTTTCTAAAGAGCGAAAGAACTCGTCCTGTCAGCGGAAGTGTTGGCGCACTATGATCCGACTAAGCCAATACTGCTGCTGTGCGATCCACCGCACTACGGACTTGGTGCTGTGAGGATTTGCATCAAGGACACTCAACGCTGCAGAAATAAATAATTCACAGCTGGACAAGGAGGGAGCCGCAATAATGTTTGCACTGAAGACATTCCACAAGCAGCTTTATGTGCACTACTTTGTAGTCATGACTGATCACAAGCCACTGGTGTCGCTGTTTGGTGAACTTAAGCAAGTTCCGATCACGCCGTCACCCCGCTTACGACGGTGGGCGATCACTCTGGGTACGAGTACAAGATCCACTACAAGACTGGCAGAAGCCATGGCAATGCGGACTGTCTCCGTAGGTTGCCACAGCCAGTGACGATGAAGGAGGAACCGGACGACCGCGTCTTGTTGATAGAAGAACTGGACTCTTCGTCTGTGAGCGCAGCTCAGATCAGTCATTGCACTGGTCGTGATCCTACGCTGGCGCATGTCAGAGAATATCTGATGCGGGGCTGGCCTGATGGAAAGATCGACACAAAGATGGCACCATAGGCGATATGAATTAAGTGTGCAAGACCGTTGTGTCTTGTGTGGGTGCCAGAGGGGTGATTCCACCACATTGTCGACCAGAGGTGTTGGAGGAGTTACATTTTGCTCATCCAGGAATCAGCAGAATGAAGAGTCTCGCGCGCAGTTTGTCTGGTGGCCAGCCAAGCTGGAAGAAATGGTTCAGAGGTGAACCGCATAACAAGTTACCAACCGCTGCTCCACTACATCCTTGAGAGTGGCCGGAAAAGCCGTGGACTCGCATTCACACCACGTCGATTATGCTGGGCCGTTTCTCGGTAAGATGTTCCTTGTATCAGTGAATGCTACATCAAAGTGGAAAGAGACACCGTCGCAAGAGACACGAGAGGAAAGTTACTGCAGGAGAGAGTTTTTGTATTTGGATCAGGACTTAAATGGTTGATCGGGACGATCATTCATGTGACCTGTCCTATGTCATATGCGGTAGCACTCCAGGACGAAAGATAGTGCCGAAGATACGTAGATCATTTTCGATCACATAGTGCGGACAGCGATTCAAAGTTGCTTGTATGTTAAAGTGATAAGTGAACACTGGCACCGAGATCGCAACGCAGAACTCCTGTCATTCTAGTTCTACCGAGCAGACAGACGGAAGTCGTTGCATCGATACCATAGGTGCATCACCTGTGGCGAGTGAGACACGAGGGACGACTGGTGTTGTGATAGAGACTCGCGACATTGCTGCGTCCACACCCACACATGAGTTACCACGTGTTACTACACCTGCTAGAAAGACTGGCAGATCGCGTGTAGCACCAGCATGGCCAGCAGATTATGTCATGGACTGAGTGAACTGTGAGACCAATCGTTGACGGCCAAAAGAATAACGGCCTTGGTCACACATGGAATATGGAGGTAGTCTACCCTCCAATTCCGTAGTTGTTAATTTGTTATGAATAAGTAATCTTGTATAATTCGTCTCACTACAGGTTGGCGAGAAACATTTTATAACTGTGACATTTCCCTAATTGGACATTATAATGGAGAATTAACGGTACTAACCGTGATTTCATTATGTTTGATTTTAGAGGGGAGGGAATGTGATAATGTATCGTAGATCGATATAGTCTTTATATACTCTCACCGGAACTGACCTAGTTACCGGGGAGTCGTCTGCCGACCTGCCATGTTTAATAAAGCTGTTATATTAGACCAAGAATATTATTACTTTTCTAGGCAAGGTATAGCAAAACTCGTCCTCGTCTTTCTCCTCCTCTTTTGCTCTTCACAATCACTAGTGTCCAGGCGATCAACCAGTAGGTTTTGTAGGACAGGACCGATTCCAACGCTCTATCGTCATTCCTTATCCATAGGCATACCTATCATCGTAGGGACGTTGAAAGCAGAGTGGCAGGGAGGAAGGCGAGTAAGGTCAACCTTAGACTTGGAAGGGAGTTTCTCGACCTTACTCCCCATCTTGCGCAGTGGTTTGGCACGGACGACGTCCACCGAAGACTCGCGATGCTGTCCCTAGATCAGGCAGGTGAATTGTTCCAACTGCTTCACCGAGCTATTGTTATTGGCCGAAATATAGTGAAATATAAATGTTTCAATATATGCGGCATTAATTTGCATACAAATGTTTCGTGGAATATTTTTGCTGACTTGTTAACATAGCAAACCGTTTTCTACGTATTTCTTTCCGATCTAGTGACACCGCATAAAAGTATATTTTTGGGGGTGTACTTCCACCCGAAGGGCCAACATTGAAGACAAACGGAGAAGGCAGAAAAACCGGGACCCTTCTGAAACCACAATTGAATAGACCGTGACGTGCAGCCGCTGTGGAAAGATTTGGCCTGTCTCGGGTAGGTTACACCAGCCATCAGCGTGCCGGCACCAGACGAGGACTTACTCCTACATGAATCTTTGTTCGCGAAGCAGAGTTATGCATATGATGAAGAAGAATATGATGATGACAGTATTGTAATATTGACATTTTCAACCTATATATTTGCCATATTTGGAGAACTGATGAGATCATGCAAATATGCAATTCAACAAATATATCATTGTGATTAAAGTGCACTGCAATAGTAAATATTCGATGTAAAAACAGTATAATGCTAAATAGTTTATGCAGAATATATGTCTGATCTTGTGTTGTATAGTGTAGCAAAGGTTCGAGAATTGTTCCAACGCTAATAATAATATGTAATGTTGTATCAGGTTTTATTATTTTCTTGTTATGTGTGAGTGCGAGATCTCAATGCACATGTATTTTTAATATCGATGGATTGGATTAAATATGTATTGTTTGTATAATCGGTTCAAACAGTAGTATCGATACAATAACACTAAACTATATAGGTTAACAACACTTTTCCTTTTTAGTCGTACCTTAATAATTCATTGTTCGTTGAAATAAAAAAAGAACTATTCTAAATCTAGAGGCATTGGCACAGACAGTGCGGTCGATACAAGCTGGTACACAAAGCGAGGCTAACAAAACTCATTAAATTACACGCAGTTTGCGATAGAGTGGCTCTCTGCCAACGAGTCTAATGGCCAACAGAGGTACGACCGAACGAAGCATTCCACAAAAGAACCAATACATCTTTACCATTAGCGATGCTTGCGAGGATGCTGCTGATTAAACATGGCGGAGACAACTACCATCACAAATACAAAGTTATGCTCTTTCTGTGAACCTGATGCGGTTTGTGGATGACGCGACTTTGAAATGAAACGTCCTTAGGTTCATATAACGACTTGTCCGTGGTTGCAAGGGATTTGACTTTACCACAAGTCTGTAAAACATCGACGCTCTACTTATCAGCATCGATGACAAGTATTTGGCTGAGATGGAGCAGTTTATCGACCTAGAGTTTCCTCGACCACCGACCTAGAGTTGACTTGACCACCGACCCGTTCTTCGGCGACCTAGAGTTTCCTTGACCACCGACCTAGAGTTTCCTTGACCACCGACCTAGAGTTTCCTTGACCACCGACCTAGAGTTTCCTTGACCACCGACCTAGAGTTGACTTGACCACCGACCTAGAGGTGACTTGACCACCGACCTAGAGTTGACTTGACCACCGACCCGTTCTTCGGCGACCTAGAGTTTCCTTGACCACCGACCTAGAGTTTCCTTGACCACAGACCTAGAGTTTCCTTGACCACCGACCTAGAGTTTCCTTGACCACCGACCTAGAGTTGACTTGACCACCGACCTAGAGTTGACTTGACCACCGACCCGTTCTTCGGCGACCTAGAGTTGACTTGACCACCGACCTAGAGTTTCCTTGACCACCGACCTAGAGTTGACTTGACCATCGACCTACAGTTGACCTGACCACCGACCTAGAGTTGACTTGACCACCGACCTAGAGTTGACTTGACCACCGACCCGTTCTTCGGCGACCTAGAGTTGACTTGACCACCGACCCGTTCTTCGGCGACCTAGAGTTGACCTGACCACCGACCTAGAGTTGACTTGACCACCGACCCGTTCTTCGTCGACCTAGAGTTTCCTTGAACACCGACCTAGAGTTGACTTGACCACCGACCCGTTCTTCGGCGACCTAGAGTTTCCTTGAACACCGACCTAGAGTTGACTTGACCACCGACCCGTTCTTCGTCGACCTAGAGTTTCCTTGAACACCGACCTAGAGTTGACTTGTCCACCGACCCGTTCTTCGGCGACCTAGAGTTGACTTGACCACCGACCTAGAGTTGACTTGACCACCGACCCGTTCTTCAGCGACCTAAAGTTGACTTGACCACCGACCTAGAGTTTCCTTGACCACTGACCCGTTCTTCGGCGACCTAGAGTTGACTTGACCACC
>OZ024866.1:9805148-9840148 GCA_964017155.1 Oasisia sp. SBJ-2009
TTTTTGAGCTTTGGTCGAGAGCGCCACCTGACATCACTTGTCAATCCCTAGGACTTCCGCTCATACACGTCCGAAAACGTTAAGAAGTGGCGTCGTGGACACCCCGAGGGTGCACTAAGAAGTGCCACCTGACACTTGGACACTTCCAGCCGGCACACACCTCTGGCTCTCTGGCCAGACTAATGGCAATACTCGGAAACGTATTTAACTCTGATGACGTATTTGTCCTTTTACGGCGCCGCTCCCAGTGTACCTTACTCATCGTCATGTCGTGTTGTTGCAAGTGTCTAACGTTACCGGTGCCTCCCTGTAAACACATATACTCTTCAATATTCACGTTTTCAACGTAGCCCTACGTGGAAGTTGTGTGTTTCTTCCACGGGAGGTGGCACTACTGGGTCACGTGTTCCGGTCGCTGTTTGTCTATCTTTGTTTCGGGTTATATGACCTCAGGCGTTCAGTTTAATCCTTTAATACTTATATCGGCTTTCCAGTTGCGGCTTACGCTTGAGCGGATTATCTCCAAGGGATTATCGTGTTCGATTCAAATATAACTCGTAAGTAAATGAGGAAAGTCAGTTGTTTCCTTTGCGAAAAATATTAATCAATAATAACACAGACATAAGGAAAACTAACCTATGTCCGTTTTATTCGAATTTGATGTTTTGATGTCGACAATGTCCGCTAAGTTAATATGGCAAGTGTTCTAAGCTGATTATAATACTGTTCGGGCATCATCGTGTTAAAAAACAGAGATGACAGTTCTCCACAACCAACGATGGCAAATGTGAAGTGTGACTGATCACATGCCCATGTAACGTTATATGTCAACCCTATGTTTGACGGATGACACAATAGTGACGCAGCTAGACATCTTAAATAATTATTATAATGCCAAAACGACACCTCCGTCATTTTTGTGCCGTTTCGTTTTACGTCATACCACACAGAGCACTGATTCTTTTCATACGGTCGCGGCTAGTTTAGATTGAATAGTTTGTTTATTTCAGTTGCAATGTACAGCCACATGGTGGGAGCGGGTAATAAATCAAAATAACGTCTGCCTACTTGTCTCAATAAACGGTACTACATATAATCAAAACGGTTATTGCCATGAGAGCTATCAAATAAACATTTCCTCTAAAACAACATGGCCGTGAGTTAAACGATACGATTACTGTATGATGTACCGTGTACACGCACCTCGGCGCTATGACGTTGTTAGTGCAGCAACGGGTGTCTCAAGTGCATTCGATGGTAGGGACCTGTTTTGTAATAACGATTCCTTTTGTTATATACATCCATCTTGTATTATAATAAAATGTATTGGTCATTTTGCTCACCGCTGATGTACTCTGTACATGTATTGGAGCCTGCTGCCCTTTGCTCGGTTTATGGAGCGAGATATCGAAATGTTATTTCATCTGATTACGGTATGTTATTACAAACTGTGTATTCATCATCGTTTATTGAAGAGCTATTAGCTGTGGTCGTGGTTAATACCGCGTCATGGTGGCCCTGGGACGTGTCCAAAGGTCAGTGCCGTTATCGGCCGGACCACAAAGGTTGACCACCGCCTTAGTTAATAACCCCTTTGTAGCAATGTTAGGTGAACAATGGCTGACCACAGTCTTAGTTAACAACCGTTTTGTAGCAAAAGGAGGTGAAAATAGTTGACAACTGCTTACTTATTAACACATTTATAGCAATGGAAGTGAACAATGGTTGAACACCATATTGGTTACCAATCCTTTTGTAGCAATGCGAGGTGAACAATGGCTGACCACAATCTTAGTTAATAACCCCATGGTAGCAATGGGAGGTGAATGACAGTCAGGTCTTAGTTAATAACCCATTTGTAGCAATGGAAGTAAACAATGGTTGACCACCATCTTGGTTAATAACCCCGTGGTAGCAATGAGAGGTGAACAATGGCTGACCACAGGCTTAGTTAATAACCCCGTGGTAACGATGGGAGGTAAATATAACTGACCACAGTCTTAGTTAATAACCCTTTTGTAGCAATGAAAATGAACAATGGTTGACTACCGTCTTAGTTAATAACCCCTTTGTAGCAAATAAAGTGGACAATGGTTGACTACCGTCTTGGTTAATAACCCCGTGGTAGCAATGGCAGAAGAACTATTTTAAGTGCTTTCCTTAACGTAGTATGATCCATCCAAACCATTTTGTATCGCCCCATAAACTGTGACATTTTTATACAGGAATTTCTAAATAATTTCAACGAAAAACATATGCTTATTGTCAGAGTTATACGACTGTTATGACATCGACACGATTTATCTTTATGGGGATCTGTAAAGAAGATCTTAGAGACTCTGACAAAAAGGTCGTCATCTGTGTAGTGCGTGTGCTGATCAATGTCTCGTCCCCAGATGTCGGGAATGATCGTTTATATGAATGTCACGGATGCACAGACTGGCGCGTTCACAGGGCGTAATCTGGCCGACTCGTGCGCTGCCTATGTAATCACAACGTTCCGTCGTTTCGAGTGCACGAGTATCAGTTTTAGGTCGGCCCATAAGTTACGACCAATGCATACTTCAGAGTTCTGTATGAACATAGTCAGACTGCGTCCGTTTAGTGAGTTGGATGATGTTATTGTACGGCAAAGAACACGGTCTGATGACAAGTTGGTAGGTCAAATGACAAGGTTGACAGTCAGATGAAATAGTTGCATGGTTAGATGTTTGAATAAACTAGCACTCTTCCTACATCTGATATATACAATTATGGTGCTCTGCCTCATTGAATACATATTTTAATTTCGACACATCCCCATCTTCTATGGCCCTTGTCGCACATTATCTTTTCTTAATAATCACGGCCCTTAAAGGGAGACTGAAACAACCATTGCCCAAACACAAGAACATACCATTTATAGGATGTGTGAGTATCATTTGATGAGCACGCAGCTACGGTATATTAAAAAAAACACGCTGCTCCTGTTACATGCAGTGTTTGGGATGTAGAAGTAAAATATTCGAATACAAAAAACCGTTCAGCTGCTTGTGCGATTGGGCGCGTGGATCATTATACTGGAATTCCCAGAAACTGCTTATCCGTCTTCAAACTGGGGCGGCTGTTTGGGCTTTTCTCGCGGCTAGTTCGACTCGGTATCCTGGCTTTTGACGATGGTTGTGACTAGCTCTCGGCGGTTTTCTCAATCAATGCCACTGTTGCGGTCTCGGCGCGAGGTTTGTGTGACATATCACATACCTTTGAAGAAAATGTGTCATTACTTTGCAGGCACTGTGATGATCAAACAGCGGTATTGACAGTTTTCTATTCCTCTCCATTCTTCTTTTTTTGTAACGAGATACACCGTCGTTTTTTGTCCTCATGTTGCATCCAGACGTCATCCTTGCCACACTAACACAGAACTGTCATACTGCAGGGTAAACAACATCAACAATTGGGTACTTCGAGGGCAGATCTGCGTCAGTGACAACTCTGCGAACTATTCCACAACAGTGTCAGTATATTCATCTTTCTTAGCAATTGTCTTTGGACCTACTGACTCCTTTAAAGGGTCGGCGCAAATGATACAATTTGACTTCCCAGACCAGTCTTCAAAGTATCAGCAATGATCTTCTTTAACTGAAACTATAACACCTGAAAGCCAAACGATACAGTGGTCTTGTAATAGCTACTATTGTCCACACTATAGTTAGTAATGAGTTTGACGTTAAGATACATATGTCATAGTTGCCCGTACACGATAAGCTATTTAACTCGTTTAAGCAGTGGCAAGGAACTAACACGTTCTCTTTCTCCTGTGGCTTGGGTTGGGTTGACTGAAGCCAGCTAATGATAACATAGTCTCATGTTGAACATCGACATTTAATGACAAACTTTAATGACAATATCGCTGCATCAACGACGTCCCATTCGCCAACCTTCCACACTGCTGTGTTCCTCTTACAAATTACGAAGTCAACTGATTCGTAGTGAACACAAAAGAAAACCAACGAATAAATCCTTAAGACCGCCAACTACAGAAGATAGATGTTTATCAACATTTGAACACGATTAGACAAGATCTATAGGGCACATCGTGAGAAAGAAACGTTTAGAACATCTAGTAACAACTGGAAAGATTGAAGAGAAAAGATGATGAGGACGTCAACGAATAAATATAATTGATAGTCTGTCAGCATGGTGTGGAATGAGCGCCCAGGAACCGCTCCAATCACCACCGACCGCGCGGGTTGGAGGGCCAAGTTCGTCACCACCGGGAACACACATGAAACTTAAGAGGAGACATTTTCTTAGTAGAAAACATGGCAGTAGTAATAGTCATTGTAGCACTTCTATATTCTTGAATAACATGAAGTTTGTTCGTCGTTCTCCATACATTACACCTATTGCCAATGTATTCCTTTCATGTATATTAGCAGTTACTCGTTATGTTGCAATTGTGCTATTTTGAAATGAGGTAGGTGTAATGAATACATACTAAGTTTTGAAAACAGAAGAATCGACTGCGATTTAAACACTTTAAAGAGAATTTTGTTCTATAAAACTGAACAGATTTTAAAACATCGTTCCCTTTGTTAGTGACATGATTGCAGTGATATTCAAGAAGTTCAATCATGTTGTTAGCATTGTTTCCTGTTTCCCATGGAATACACCTGGCCCCCAGCGCCCGCTATGTCGCCGACTGCCCCTCGACTTCTGTCGAAACATGCTCATCTACATCCTCAAGTTCATGCATATGTGGTTGATCTTCGTAAGCTAGATCTGACATATTCTCATAATGTTCTCCATCACTGTCAGTTTCCTCTCCAAAACGTCGCTGCATACGTCCAACGTTATGCCTGATGTTACGTCACACATAATGATTGCCATAGCCAGAGTTGATAGCTAGGAGCTGGGACGGTCCCCCCGATGGGACCAAACGCGCACAGATCTCGCTCAATCTCGGACGTCTTGTCGTTTAGTACTTCGATAAAAACAAGTTTTGATCCTATCCGTGTGAGGGCGTTGTGTGTAAGAAGAAACCCAGCTCTGATGTATTAACTCTGCTATAACCAAGGGCGCCATATATTATCTTCAAAGGCAGGCCTTGACTTACAACCAAACATCATAATTATCTCACCGAGTAGATATCTTAGGAAGGTTATATTAAAGATAAATTCATTGTCAGTGTCATTTAAAACAATAATTGTTTGAAACGTATTGTGTAGAATGCAAATTTTGCCATACGTTCTTATGGTGATTCGATAGTTCAATTGAAAAATAGTGTATTCGAAATGCATACTGTTATAATTTTGACTAACTTACTCGCCTTCATTTTACTTACATCGGCAAAATGAAGGCCAGTTGTTTATACAAAGTCCTAACTGACGCCAGATTGTTAGTTCAATGCATTTCATATGAAAGAATTATCCGTAGTCCGCGCGTCACCCATTTGACGCTATAATTTCGTTCCATGTTTCAGGTGGGAAGTGATGCATCGACATGAAATAAGGATCCGGTTCTACGGCGCGAAGAAACAGCATACCTGGTGAATCTGTGCACGACTTCAGTGTGACTTGGGCTCGCGACAATGGACAGATTGTTGCACTCAACACAGATCAACTTGTGTACTTTTGTCAACAGCTGGTACCGTTGCACGTGTAAAGAGACGAATGCGTAAGAAAGATTGGTCAATGGAACTTGGATCAGCAGCATCAGTATGACTATCCGCGTGAGAAAGCATGTGCGGCGACGCCAAAACAGCACAAGGCTTATTGTAATCATATCCGTGTTTGTGTGCAGCTACTGTGGCTTCTTTGCCACAATCTTACAAACCGATGACATCGCAAACAGCAATCACCGCGTCAACAGCTTCGAGATGAACGGCCGAACATTGCATAGGAAGCTTTTGCAGGCGACGTCGGACGACAACACGACGGTGAGCGAGCAGGCGGACTACCCGCCCGATATATTCAGTATATACCAGTTGCGGCACGGAGCGGTGGTCCTCTACATCCTCGGTGTCATCTACATGTTTGTCGCACTTGCAATCGTCTGTGATGAGTTCTTTGTGCCGTCGCTGGACGTGATCATCGAGAAACTGGACATCTCGGAGGACGTCGCCGGAGCCACGTTCATGGCGGCGGGCGGCAGCGCACCGGAACTCTTCACCAGCTTCATCGGCGTGTTCGTGTCGCACAACGACGTCGGAATAGGAACCATCGTCGGCTCAGCCGTCTTCAACATCCTCTTCGTGATCGGGATGTGCGCCATCGTGAGCAATAGCGTCCTCCAGCTGACCTGGTGGCCCCTCTTCCGCGACATCTCCTTCTACAGCATCAGCCTCATTCTCCTCATCGTCTTCTTCGCCGACGCTCGCATTCACTTCTGGGAGGCGCTCATTCTACTCAGTTGCTATATTGCCTATGTGATATTTATGAAGTTCAACCGGACGATTGAACTTTGGTTCAAGTCGAAGGTGTCACTGAATCGCGTGACGGTGACTGTGCCAAGTAATGATAATTTGATGCCAGCCACGATGACTGCCACTGCCGGGTTGCAGGTAGGTCCCTTTCACTCTCGACTGTCTACTTGCGCCGCGCTGTTAGAAGTGAAACAACCACCTGTTACACCCCGTAGAATCACCATAACACCTCACCTCACCTAGGTCGTCTTTCAGGACGCCCCGCATTGAACACACAGCCCTTCCAGCACCCTCTGTCTGCAGTTCACTTGTGTTTCCCAGCCCTGTATCTTGCAGCAGGTTGTCAACATAAGTCATTTTGCCTTCCCCGATTTGCATGCCCATCCGTTGGCTGCCACAGGACAAGTTTGTTGGCGACTTCAGCATCGTGTCTGACACAATGCCAGCTAGCCGCATTCTTCTTTGTTGTACTTTGGTGGATACTGGCGGTAATTTACCATATAGTTGTATGTTGGGTATGTGTTGTTTCCGCATTAAGGGCCATCCGTAGCATTCTAGTGTAAGAACCGTCAAGTTGCTTTTTCATAGTTTGTGTTATTGTCCACGTTTCTGCACCATATAGTAGAACTGATTCGACGGTAGACATAATTTATTGCAACCATAAACAACTCATTTGCAACCCATAGTTTCACAGAAGAAGAAGCACCCCATTGAGCCTCAACAAACCCTCAATTGCATTAGTCTGTAGGCTCACAAATGTGACCTAATTGGTACACCTCTAATTTCACCACAACATTACTTTGTACGCCATCGAGGTTAACCACAACTTCCAAATGCCCCCGTTATGGGTAGGCACAAACGTACAAGTCTACACTCCTGCAGGGCTCTACCCAAGGTTCATTTGCAACTCACCTCTTAACGAATGTATGAATGAATGAATGAATGAATGAATGAATGAATGAATGAATGAATGAATGAATGAATGAATGAATGAATGAATGAATGAATGAATGAATGAATGAATGAATGAATGAATGAATGAATGAATGAATGAATGAATGAATGAATGAATGAATGAATGAATGAATGAATGAATGAATGAATGAATGAATGAATGAATGAATGAATGAATGAATGAATGAATGAATGAATGAATGAATGAATGAATGAATGAATGAATGAATGAATGAATGAATGAACGAACGAACGAACGAACGAATGAATGAATTGTACTCAGAACATTGTTAACAACAATAAAACATAAAGAAAACAAGCAAATTTAACTGCGATACTATACAAGCTATGCTGTTTGAAAGGGGTAAATTTGAAGTCAGTGACTTTTGTTTTAATTTACCTCTGATAAATACATAAAACATGTTTACAACTATTTATATAATGTAATGGAATATATATTTGTATTCAAAAGTTAAAGTATAACATAAGTGAACATATTTACACATATTAGATTTTTCTCAGTAACATAATTATATTTTTGATGGTCCACAACCAGATATTACTTAAATAAAATTATTGCATTTACGTTTAAATACATTAACAGTATTAACCGTTTTATATCGTCACATAGATAGAGAATTCCATAATTGCATGTCCTTTGCACAAAGAGACATTGGTCGTATAGTAGAACAGACACTCGTCCTAAACCATGACTGGCTCGCATTGAGTTTCAGTCATGTAAACAAACGCCGACTATTTGATGGCAAATAACTGTACACACGCACTCGTACATGAATAAATAAATAGTTTGTATGACATCTTGCACCAATTACAATTCGGATTACTCTTTTCTGCAGTATTAACATTTGATGGGCAAGTGCTTCCCCATATCTCCACACACACATTTGGGTAAGGCAAAAAGAGAGAACTGCTCTGTTCAAGCGGAACCCTTCACGTTAACCAGGGTGGGGGGAGGGTGAACACTCCATTCATCATGTCAGTCTACGGGCTTGTCGTGTAGTACACACACACAATGTCAGTCTACGGCCATGTCGTGTAGTACAAACATAATGTCCGTGTACGGGCTTGTCGTGTAGTACACACAATGTCAGTGTACGAGCATGTCGTGTAGTACACACAATGTCAGTGTACGAGCATGTCGTGTAGTACACACACAATGTCCGTGTACGGGCTTGTCGTGTAGTACACACAATGTCAGTGTACGAGCATGTCGTGTAGTACACACACAATGTCAGTCTACGGGCATGTCGTGTAGTACACACACAATGTCCGTGTACGGGCCTGTCGTGTAGTACACACACAATGTCAGTCTACGGGCATGTCGTGTAGTACACCACAATGTCCGTGTACAGGCCTGTCGTGTAGTACACACACACAATGTCAGTCTACGGGCTTGTCGTGTAGTACACACACAATGTCAGTCTACGGGCATGTCGTGTAGTATACACACAATGTCAGTCTACGGGCCTGTCGTGTAGTACACACACACACACAATGTCAGTATACGGGCATGCCGTGTAGTACACCACAAGGTCGACATTCTATGTCCAATTATAAACGTATTATTATAATTACAGCAACTAGTATGAGCACGCAATTTAATTACTAACTATCTCTCTCTCTCATACACACACATACACACACACACACACACACACGCACATACACACACACACACACACACACATTCTCTCTCTCTCATACACACACTCTCTCTCCCTCTCTCCCTCTCCCCCTCTCCCCCTCTCCCCCTCTCCCCCTCTCCCTCTCTCCCCCTCTCCCCCTCTCCCCCTCTCCCCCTCTCCCCCTCTCCCCCTCTCCCCCTCTCCCCCTCTCCCCCCCTCTCTCTCCCTCTCCCCACCCTCTCTCTCTCTCTTGTGAGCAAGAATGAAAATGTTACAATATGCAAAGCTTGGTTGAACGACATGTACTATTGGTTTTATTCTGAATGACATAGCTTGTCTGTGCTTTGAGCTGTTCGTTGGTAGATAGTTAATGTCGTGTACCGTGGTTTGCGTAATTATTGAAACCATTTTAACACATATATAGATCTACAACGTATTTGGTTGTTCATAAATTATATTAGCCGCGCATGCGTACACATATTTAATAGCATGTAAAAGATGGAAGATGACAACTAAGTTACTTCCTTGGATGTATTAACTGCTGTGCAGCTGTATGTATGCATACATGTGTATATGGTTGTGTGTGCGTATGTAGATGTGTATATGTATGTATGTATGGGTGCGAGCGTGCGTCCGTGCGCGTGTGTATGTGTATATTATCTATCAATCTATGTACGCACCAAGAAATTTGCTTAGTCAAGATAAGAAGATGGAATTGAATTAGGCACATACCGGAAATAGATTAACGAATGTCATATGTACATTTTATTGTAATGTGTGTACGCGCCTATGAACGGGCTGGTCCCGGAGATATGGCGCTTTATAAATGCTTGTAATAATAAAATAATAATAATAATATGTAACTCGAAAAAAGCGATTGTAGAAAGACGAGGAATTAAGAAAAGAGATGGCAATAAAGTAACACCGGATAAGATAAGCCGCTGGGAACAGAACGAGACACGCGAGATGCAGAGAGTAGTGAGTTGGGCCAGTTGGACCAACCGAGCATGACAAATAGAGCGGGTGATAGATTGAAGAGTAGTGTGGATTGGAATACTGCGAGATAACTGTGCGAGGTAGTGATAAATGGAGATGACTCGTCGAAACAACGGAACTAACAGACTGATAAAAACCAATTGCGTATATAAAGTACATTGCAGCTCTCATTAATTACATTACGACGACGAAAAAAGATGTAGCCATAGCTTCATTTAGGTAAAATACCTTACAACGATATTGTGCACACGTAACCGCAAGTAAGCAAAGTATAATATTAAGTTAATAATGTGCAGCCATATCCTTAATTAAGTAAACGACATGTCATCTGAAGCGAGATGACGTCCAGTATTGGTCGATGTCGTATATTTGTAGTTGTGCCGACCTGTATACTGCTCAACATTAGATATTACGTCATCTTTTCTAGTGAGCGAACACCATTATTCTCCTTAAGATGATTTTGTAACTGTGAATATTATTATTTCTCAATCCTTATTCGGTCAGTTTTTGTGACTCTCGTTGTGTGCAATTTACGTACACTTAGCGCGGCCTTTAATTTACACAACGCCAGAGCATGTGTTTAGTTGGTTTACTAGTGTACGTACGACATTATTTCCAGTGGTAATCAAAGGTAAACTGGACGAATGTCTTCCCAGAACAGAAGTCATTGTTTTGCGCAGTGGTGCGTACCTGCTAGTTTAAGTAGGAGACCTAATGATAAAATATATGTATTTTACGAGCAAAACGGTCATTATATTCTTTATAACATTTGAATACAGTGGAATCTCCTCCCTGAAGATTTATGTTGATACATCACGATGACGATGTTCTCCACCGCCACATCACAACATCCCTCATTCTGGTTTCTCTCCGTGTTCTCCATTCAATACATTACACAGCCGAATCCACCAAAGCATCAGAAGCGCTTTGCCTCTACTCCGGCTAATGTCCAATCCATGTCGCTGACGGCGCGTGCAGGACTAGCCGCTCATCCAAGTAATTGACGTTCTACGCTGTCGGAATGGCACTGGACGGAACCTGCGCGCTGCCGTCTCTTCTATTAGTTTATTCCATTCGTCGAGGACGTGGCCTTCAGTAATAAGTTGAGTAGATGTGATGCCACTAGATCCATCTTTCACTCGTCTGCCGCGCATGTCGCAGGCGTTGGCGAACCAGGGGACCATTTCACTAGGATAAAGAGCTCTTAAGGAAAATTCATCCTGAAACAAAATGCGTTGTTAAACTAAATGAGTTTTCTCAAAACGCAAATATCCATTGCCGTATTACTGAGGACACTATTTCCATGACACACCAGTGACAGTGTCCCATTCGCGTGTCTCGACATGTTGACAGTTTTCAGATATTCAAGATAACTGTTAAGGATTAAAACTGATTTTAAAGTGCAAAATAGGTTTAGGAGCTCTTAACAATGTTAGTGAAATGGGCCCCAGGCCCTTCTGACCGCAAACAGATAGTATGGCCACAGTCTGGTTGACATCACACGGCACCATGCAGTGTTTTAATTTGACGCTGTCTCCTGTGACGGCACCGTCTGGTATTTCTTACGTCTACACCGCCACCAGCGAGATTGCTCTGATGTGCACTAGGAATGTCCCTTCTCTTAGAAGATGTACACCGACTGTAGGCAAGAGGTGCTGAACTTGGTTTATTCTGATTTGAAAGCAGAAGTGTCATCCTCTTGGGTACTTGACATATTAGCCAGGGGGAGATGCTGCGTCTATAAGAATATATGTATCCAGGTTGCTTAGCGTCAAACGATCAACACAATGGCTCCCTGAACACGTGTTTTGTTGTTGTACATTTTGTTTAAATTCTAGTTTCAGGAAATTATCTTTATAAAACATCTAATGGACTGTTGCTAACTTGTGGAACGTGCGCAGGTGCGGTTGTTCTGGGTGACGTCATATTGCATATTAACATATTTAACCTTTGTCATCATTGTTAACAAAAGCAATGCTTGAGTTTAATTTAGTTGACATTTATTTGACGCAGGTTCGCTCATACTTCCGCTTGTGACGTAAGCAAACTGTGACGTCCTGGATTAATCAATTAACCCCCCAAGACGTCATTACTGGGTCTTAGTTGTGGCCAGGATTTGTTCCTGCTGCCGAGACTCGAAGCAGTACAAAACATAATTACGTAACATCGCATGTGGAGGAGACAGTTTGACCTGTTCTTTCTGCTGTTCGTTTAATCCATTGAGATACGGTATGTACTGATTAAATAACATAGCATTCTCTATCCATAAATTTGTCCATTTCTTTGTGAGCCAAAACTGTGTTAATAGTATGTTTGGTGCATATAAATGATCCGATAGGATGGATACGATCAAGATTTACTAGTAATGACATACATATATTGGATGATGAAATAAATGGTGAACTAATTCCGTTAATTTCCTTTCCATGTTTGCTCTCAGTAGGAACTAGAATCTCAAAGGCGCCGCCGTTACGCATGTCCTTATATCGCTCTCGCGGCCATTTGCATTTAATTAAACCGGCCATTTTTGCAGACTTGTCGACCAACAGTGATCAGGGCATTCAGTGATCCAAACAAAATGGCAAGGCCTGATTAACGACCATCAGAACTCATGGCTTTTATCAAACCCAACGCTGTATAGCACTAATCAGTGTTTGCACTAACATTTATGGTATTATGTAAAACAACGCATTACGTAAACATTGTTATGGACATCTCACAGGGAATATATATATATATATATATATATATATATATATATATATATATATATATATATATATATATATATATATATATATATATATAATTATGTTATACATAGATATATATATACATATATATATATATATATATATATATATATTTATATATATATACATGTAATATATATATATATATATATATATATATATATATATATATATATATATATATATATATATATATATATATATATATATATATAGGCAGTACTCGAAAGCGTATTCCGACGACTGACTTGTAAAACCAGAGGCTTGACGATAGACGGCGAATATCTTAGTAATTTTCGCTTCGCCGACGACATACTCATATGCGCTAATACACCACATGAGCTACAACAAATGCTACAGTAATTAGCTGATGAAAGTGAAAATCAGGGTCTGAAGATGAACAAGTCGAAGACAAAGGTGATGATGGAACACGACATACCAGTGAATGAATGAATGAAAGTTTATTTAACAACAACAATAACAATAACAACAATAACAACAATAACAACAAAAACAACAACAACAACAACAACAACAACAACACAGCATCTTCAACGGTAGCATTGGAACATGCTTGAAGAGACAAGTCTACAACTCATGCGTACTTCCAGCAATGACATACGGCGCGGAAACATGGGCACTCATCGCCCAAGCAAAGAACAAACTAGCAGCCGCAAAAACTAAGATGGAAAGGAATATGTTAAACATCACATACCGGAACCGAACAACAAGATAACCGAAGGACGCTGCGTATTACCACCTGAAAACCCTACGAAAGGAAAAGACCTAGAGGAAGACCGGCGAGACGTTGGACAGACGAACTAGAGGACTACAGGAAGGGTACCATCTGGCAGAGGATAGCGCAAGATAGGCAGATGTGGAAGCAGCATGCTGAGGCCTTCGCCCAACCACAGGACACTATAGTTGCACAATGATGATGATGATATATGTATATAATCTTTAATGAAATATTTAAATAATATGTTTTCATATCATTCTAATGAGCCGATAAAGCTTATAAGTCAATATGTCTTAACTAGTTTCCAAACATATATGTATGTATGTATGTATGTATGTATGTATGTATGTATGTATGTATGTATGTATGTATGTATGTATGTATGTATGTATGTATGTATGTATGTATGTATGTATGTACGTATGTATGTATGTACGTATGTACGTATGTACGTATGTACGTATGTACGTATGTACGTATGTACGTATGTACGTATGCACGTATGCACGTATGTACGTATGTACGTATGTACGTATGTACGGATGTACGGATGTACGGATGTACGTATGTACGTATGTACGTATGTACGTATGTACGTATGTACGTATGTACGTATGTACGTATGTATGTATGTATGTATGTATGTATGTATGTATGTATGCATGCATGCATGCATATTATAATCGGAACAAAGGTCTTAGCGTTAGAAAGGGATTTCCATTTATCTGTATACATGCTGTATTTTCCATATAAGAAACAACGATTTATCGTGATTGTCTTAAAAGACAAATGGTGTGAACAGATTTTCCAAATTTTAAAACCACCGGACGCCTGGAAGTCTCACACCCGTCGGTCTGAGAAACTCGTCTTAAACAGTTGCACATAACAACTGTAGAACATTCAAAGTGTGGCGGATATTAGCAGAACTGACAATTGCATTCCTGTTGACCACTGTCTAACTGCGCACCACTGGCTACTTGCTGACCACTTTGTATTTGCTGACCACTGGCTACCTGCTAACCATTGACTACCTATCTGCCCCACCATGACTACGTTCTTTTGATCTGATTAGTTTCCTGCTCTTGAGGCAGTCAACGAGTGATTAGCAAGAACAGACCAGCTGAGCTGTTGCCATTTGCAATTACTGACAATGTTTTTCTTCTTACATAAGCCGAGTGTAGTGTTTACCCGTTGCTACGCATCGGGCCTTGTGGCGACGGTCCTCGCAGCAATCAGCTCATGAATTACAACGTTTCAAGTCAATGAAGCATCGTCGTGATTTGTTAATAAATCATTTTCGTATCGAGATTACGTCGACACAGTCTACGACTTCACCAACGCAATGCCGGAGGTCTGCATTTTCGACAATTGCCTTAGAAAGGTAACAATATGGAAATGGTAATTACAAACACTATTGCTTTGAATTCATCAGTGAAAAACTGTTCCCTTTGTGAGTATTGCAGTGAATTTATGTAAAAGGTGTGCTTGTTTGGAATAACACATTACTAATAAAGCCTCTTTCCCAGTTCAGACAGCGGCTGGTTCCAGGAATGCTCCGGGGTGTGATATGAGGTATTGCATTGTCAATGAAAGCGTTAACGCGCAGGTGGGTCATTCTAACGAGAGTATCCTAACAATAAGAGTTATGTTGTTTATAGGAGAGAATGTCGGACTGTTTACAAGAAAGCATGTCGAACGATTGGCTGTTGACAAGAAAGAATGTTGCACTCTATGTTGTTTTCATGAAAGGCTGTCGGTCTATAGGTTTCTATGACGAATATATATATATATATACATATATACATATATATATATATATATATATATATATATATATATATATATATATATATATATATAAATATATATATATATATATATATATATATATATATATATATATATATATATATATGTATATATATATATATATATATATATATATATATATATATATATATATATACAGAGAGAGACAGAGAGAGACAGAGAGAGAGAAAGAGAGAGACAGAGAGAGAGAGAGAAAGAGAGAAAGAGAGAAAGAGAGAAAGAAAGAGAGAGGTTGTCGGTCTGTAAGTTTCTTAAAAGAAAACAACTCATTTCACTAAAGTTTGCGCGTGTGGAATTTGCTGGGCACAGAACTCGAATCTAAGCGAACCGCTTTATTTTTAATGTAGTCCCCACCACAGTTGAAGCCTTTGTTATAACACTAAGCTAATTTTTGAATTAATTCATCATAGGGTTCTGTGCCCAGCACATTCCACCTAGTATTTGTGTCTTGTAATTCCAATCGCGCACAGACTTTGTGAAACGAAATTGTTTGTTGTAAGAAACCTACAGACCGACAGCTTCTCTCTCTCTCTCTCTCTCTCTCTCTCTCTCTCTCTCTCTCTCTCTCTCTCTCTCTCTCTCTCTCTCTCTCTATATATATATATATATATATATATATATATATATATACATACATACATACATACATACATACATACACACACAGATACTCCAGGATATGTCTTGTAAACTTACATTTGGACTGCCCCTCATAGTTTGTCAAAATCAGGTAGGAATTTGTTGTTCTTTACATATATAAAAATGCTACAGAAAATAATAAAAAGTAAACTATGTTGATAAAAAAAATCATTTCACAAATAAAATACATGACAAATAAATAAGTGCTTCTTACCAAATGCCTTGAAGTATTGCAGTACACAACTTCCTATTTTCACGAGCCGGCCACTGAAGCGCACTAAACGAGGTCAGCAACCTGATTGATTTATTGAAACTAGTGGATTTGTAATTAATTAAGTGAAAGTAATAAGAATTATCAGGGACTGACTGATGCGCAGCTTGGGCCGTTCAGACGAAAACAAGATAACACGTCTTGATGCCAGGTGAATCACACATGCTGTTGCTAAGCAACAGTAACTGTTGATATACATGTTTACTATAATTGCAGTCAATGTATATCCATTGTTCACTCGTTCTGGTGCGACTGTTTCTCCCGGACTAATTGGATAGTTTTTCTTGGGTCTCTAATACCCGCAGTCGTTATTTTACACTCGTAGGATAGGTGCTATCATTGTATTGCACGAATATAATTTGCACTTATATAATATTTCCACGAACAAATGGATCAGTGGTACGATGCTCGATACATGGAAGAGGATCTCAGAAAGCGTGTTGTTAATCCTTCCCAAGATAATTATGAAAACATTACACGGACATTTCCATTATGTCGTATGCATCTCGTTACCAATTCGTGATGTGTCTTTGTCACAATATGAAGTATATCTCAACTTTGCTTGCGTGTTTTGTAAACACACACATTGATACATAGCTACCTGTAAGTAATGGTAATACCCTCATTGTAACTCAGCAATTGTAGAATCTATTTGATCAATTAATTGTATACAACACATGACAAGGGAAGACGCAACTTTCAATGGCCGACATGTGAGTCATACCACGTGGGCGGTCCGTCTTCCTGACGGTACTGCAGATGCGTCGTTGTGAGCGCCAGTGGAAACTGATTCTACAGCCGAGACCACTCATGTGGATAATGCACTTCCAATTCAGCATGCTCAATAATTATTTGCTATGATACTCACTAATTTGATGCTGTACAGGTGCTTGTTTTTGTGAACTCGTTCTGTCCACGTGACGTCTTTGAGCGACGCTGATTGGATAGACTCGTAGGGTCGTCTCGTAAACCTCCATGTTACCTCCGTGTTCCACACGCCAGGTCGTTTACCGCGTATGGATGTAGCTCATTCGTCTTCCAGTATTTAGTCATAGGTCCCTTTTATTTCCACACGTCTCGCACACGATCCATATATGCTCGTGTGAGCGTGTGAGTGTGTGTGTGTGAGTGTGTGTGAGTGTGTGTGTGTGTGTGTGTGTGTGTGTGTGTGTGTGTGCGTGAATGTGTGTGTGTGTGTGTGTGTGTGTGTGTGTGTGTATGTGTGTGTGTGTGAGTGTGTGAGTGTGTGTGTATGTGTTGTCCCCCGTGTGAGCGTAATAATAGCTCAGTCAGTCAGTCAGTCAGTCAGTCAGTCAGTCAGTCAGTCAGTCAGTCAGTCAGTCAGTCAGTCAGTCAGTCAGTCAGTCAGTCAGTCAGTCAGTCAGTCAGTCAGTCAGTCAGTCAGTCAGTCAGTCAGTCAGTCAGTCAGTCAGTCAGTCAGTCAGTCAGTCAGTCAGTCAGTCAGTCAGTCAGTCAGTCAGTCAGTCAGTCAGTCAGTCAGTCAGTCAGTCAGTCAGTCAGTCAGTCAGTCAGTCAGTCAGTCAGTCAGTCAGTCAGTCAGTCAGTCAGTCAGTCAGTCAGTCAGTCAGTCAGTCAGTCAGTCAGTCAGTCAGTCAGTCAGTCAGTCAGTCAGTCAGTCAGTCAGTCAGTCAGTCAGTCAGTCAGTCAGTCAGTCAGTCAGTCAGTCAGTCAGTCAGTCAGTCAGTCAGTCAGTCAGTCAGTCAGTCAGTCAGTCAGTCAGTCAGTCAGTCAGTCAGTCAGTCAGTCAGTCAGTCAGTCAGTCAGTCAGATTCGTTCCATGCATTCAAATACATACGCCATCTATGACTCCTGTTTACATTGTGTTGCGTCTTCCATATATAGACATTCATTATCTGATACGATAATTTACTTTACGTTCAATTTACAAATTGTATTTCCACAGTAGCTGTCTTAACATATTTAACATTTAGCAGATCTCTGTAGGAGGTAAATATCCAGGAAATGATATTCGGATAAGTAATAATCATGAATTAACTGTTAATGTCATTGAGATAACTAACCATTTAAATGTATCAGATGAACACTTGGAATTACATTATGGGAGATACGTTCTTAGAAATACCTATACCACGAGAAAGGACATCAGTTAGGAAGGTGATGTATGGGAAATAATTGACTAGATTTCTGGGGGGTAAATTATCTAAGAACTAGATATATTGGGTGTAAAAATCCAGGAAGTAGATGTCTGGGAGATAAATATCTAAGCCCTGGATGTCTCGGTGGTAAATGTCAAAGGACTAGCTGTCTGGGAGGTAAATGTCTAAGGACTAGATGTCTGGGAGGTAAATGTATAAGGACTAGATGTCTGGTAGGTAAATGTCTAAGGACTAGCTGTCTGGGAGGTAAATGTCTAAGGACTAGCTGTCTGGCAGGTAAATGTCTAAGGACTAGATGTCAGGGAGGTAAATGTCTAAGGACCAGATGTCTGGGAGGTGAATGTCTAAGGACTAGATGTCTGGGAGGTAAATGTCTAAGGACTAGATGTCTGGTAGGTAAATGTCTAAGGACTAGCTGTCTGGGAGGTAAATGTCTAAGGACTAGCTGTCTGGGAGGTAAATGTCTAAGGACTAGATGTCTGGGAGGTAAATGTCTAAGGACTGGATGTCTGGGAAGTAAATGTCTAAGGACTAGCTGTCTGGGAGGTAAATGTCTAAGGACTGGATGTCTGGGAGGTAAATGTCTAAGGACTAGATGTCTGGGAAGTAAATGTCTAAGGACTAGCTGTCTGGGAGGTACATGTCTAAGGACTGGATGTCTGGGAGGTAAATGTCTATGGACTAGATGTCTGGGAGGTAAATGTCTAAGGACTAGCTGTCTGGGAGGTAAATGTCTAAGGACTAGCTGTCTGGGAGGTAAATGTCTAAGGACTGGATGTCTGGGAAGTAAATGTCTAAGGACTAGCTGTCTAGCTGTCTGGGAGGTACATGTCTAAGGACTGGATGTCTGGGAGGTAAATGTCTATGGACTAGATGTCTGGGAGGTAAATGTCTAAGGACTAGCTGTCTGGGAGGTAAATGTCTAAGGACTAGCTGTCTGGGAGGTAAATGTCTAAGGACTGGATGTCTGGAAGGTAAATGTCTATGGACTAGATGTCTGGGAGGTAAATGTCTAAGGACTAGCTGTCTGGGAGGTAAATGTCTAAGGACTAGCTGTCTGGGAGGTACATGTCTAAGGACTGGATGTCTGGGAGGTAAATGTCTATGGACTAGATGTCTGGGAGGTAAATGTCTAAGGACTAGATGTCTGGGAAGTAAATGTCTAAGGACTAGCTGTCTGGGAGGTACATGTCTAAGGACTGGATGTCTGGGAGGTAAATGTCCAAGGACTAGATGTCTGGGAAGTAAATGTCTAAGGACTGGATGTCTGGGAGGTAAATGTCTAAGGACTGGATGTCTGGTAGGTAAATGTCTAAGGACTAGCTGTCTGGGAGGTAAATGTCTAAGGACTGGATGTCTGGGAAGTAAATGTCTAAGGACTAGATGTCTGGGAGGTAAATGTCTAAGGACTGGATGTCTGGGAGGTAAATGTCTAAGGACTAGATGTCTGGGAGATAAATGTCTAAGGACTAGATGTCTGGGAGGTAAATGTCTAAGGACTGGATGTCTGGGAGGTAAATATCTAAGGACTAGATGTCTGGGAGGTAAATGTCTAAGGACTAGATGTCTGGGAGATAAATGTCTAAGGACTAGATGTCTGGGAGGTAAATGTCTAAGGACTGGATGTCTGGGAGGTAAATATCTAAGGACTAGATGTATGGGAGATAAATGTCTAAGGACTAGATGTCTGGGAGGAAAATGTCTAAGGACTGGATGTCTGGGGTTAATGTCTAAGGACTAGATGTCTGGGAGGTAAATGTCTAAGGACTGGATGTCTGGGAAGTAAATGTCTAAGGACTAGATGTCTGGGAGGTAAATGTCTAAGGACTAGATGTCTGGGAGGTAAATGTCTAAGGGCTGGATGTCTGGGAAGTAAATGTCTAAGGACTGGATGTCTGGGAGGTAAATGTGTTTGGGAGGTAAATGTCTAAGGACTAGATGTCTGGGAGATAAATATCTAAGGACTAGATGTCGGGGAAGTAAATGTCTAAGGACTAGATGTCTGGGAGGTAAATGTCTAAGGACTAGATGTCTGGGAGGTAAATGTCTAAGGACTGGATGTCTGGGAAGTAAATGTCTAAGGACTAGATGTCTGGGAGATACATGTCTAAGGACTAGATGTCTGGGAGGTAAATGTCTAAGGACTAGATGTCTGGGAGGTAAATGTCTAAGGACTAGCTGTCTGGGAGGTAAATGTCTAAGGACTGGATGTCTGGGAAGTAAATGTCTAAGGACTAGATGTCTGGGAGATAAATGTCTAAGGACTAGATGTCTGGGAGGTAAATGTCTAAGGACTAGATGTCTGGGAGGTAAATGTCTAAGGACTAGATGTCTGGAAGGTAAATGTCTAAGGACTAGATGTCTGGGAAGTAAATGTCTAAGGACTAGATGTCTGGGAGATAAATGTCTAAGGACTAGATGTCTGGGAGGTAAATGTCTAAGGACTAGATGTCTGGGAGGTAAATGTCTAAGGACTAGATGTCTGGGAGGTAAATGTCTAAGGACTGGATGTCTGGGAAGTAAATGTCTAAGGACTAGATGTCTGGGAGATACATGTCTAAGGACTAGATGTCTGGGAGGTAAATGTCTAAGGACTAGATGTCTGGGAGGTAAATGTCTAAGGACTAGCTGTCTGGGAGGTAAATGTCTAAGGACTGGATGTCTGGGAAGTAAATGTCTAAGGACTAGATGTCTGGGAGATAAATGTCTAAGGACTAGATGTCTGGGAGGTAAATGTCTAAGGACTAGATGTCTGGGAGGTAAATGTCTAAGGACTAGATGTCTGGAAGGTAAATGTCTAAGGACTAGATGTCTGGGAAGTAAATGTCTAAGGACTAGATGTCTGGGAGATAAATGTCTAAGGACTAGATGTCTGGGAGGTAAATGTCTAAGGACTAGATGTCTGGGAGGTAAATGTCTAAGGACTAGATGTCTGGAAGGTAAATGTCTAAAGACTAGATGTCTGGGAAGTAAATGTCTATGGACTAGATGTCTGGGAGATAAATGTCTAAGGACTGGATGTCTGGGAAGTAAATGTCTAAGGACTAGATGTCTGGGAGATAAATGTCTAAGGACTAGATGTCTGGGAGGTAAATGTCTAAGGACTAGATGTCTGGGAGGTAAATGTCTAAGGACTAGATGTCTGGTAGTTAAATGTCTAAGGACTGGATGTCTGGGAAGTAAATGTCTAAGGACTAGATGTCTGGGAGATAAATGTCTAAGAACTAGATGTCTGGGAGGTAAATGTCTAAGGACTAGATGTCTGGGAGGTAAATGTCTAAGGACTAGATGTCTGGGAGGTAAATGTCTAAGGACTAGCTGTCTGGGAGGTAAATGTCTAAGGACTGGATGTTTATGAGGTAAATGTCTAAGGACTAGATGTCTGGGAGGTAAATGTCTAAGGACTAGATGTCTGGGAGTTAAATGTCTAAGGACTAGCTGTCTGGGAGATAAATGTCTAAGGACTAGATGTCTGGGAGGTAAATGCTTAAGGACTAGATGTCTGGGAAGTAAATGTCTAAGGACTAGATTTGTGGGAGGTAAATGTCTGTAAATTTAAAAAAATCTAGAAATAAATATCTGGAATTGGAATATCCGGGAAGAAGTATGGGAGGTGGGTATCCAGGAAGAAGACGTATTGATAAAAGGGATGTTAATGTCGTTGAATAAAGGTCTGGCTGGCAAATATTCAGGAAGTAGATGTTTGAGAAGACATACATATCTGGGAGATACATTTCCAGGAAATAGACCTCTGTCCGCAAATAAAGTGGTGATTATGTATGTAAATAAAGTTGGCATACATGTACAAGAAACACAAGTTTGACAAGTTAAAGCAAATACTTTAAATATTAAATCATTATGTTGACCTCAACAGTTTACCATCTTTGTACCTCGCTAAATGTTTATGTTGCCTATGCATTTTGGAACGATTGTGACTTTTGTCCCTGCTCGAGTTTTTCTATTAACTATCGTTTTAATATAAACATCCTATTTTCCCGGGAAGTGATGTTAGAAATGCATTTAGGGGAAACTATTAGTGTAGAAAAATCTTGGCAAAAATGATCTTTCACAAAAAGAAGGCCTTGACGATGGCAATGCACCGAAGGGACTCAACACACTCGTCTACCCGGTGAGTGACAGGGAGTCACCCGGTGGGACCGTAGTCGTCTACTCGGTGAGTGACAGGGAGTCACCCGGTGGGACCGTAGTCGTCTACTCGGTGAGTGACAGGGAGTCACCCGGTGGGACCGTAGTCGTCTACTCGGTGAGTGACAGGGAGTCACCCGGTGGGACCGTAGTCGTCTACTCGGTGAGTGACAGGGAGTCACCCGGTGGGACCGTAGTCGTCTACCCGGTGAGTGACAGGGAGTCACCCGGTGGGACCGTAGTCGTCTACTCGGTGAGTGACAGGGAGTCACCCGGTGGGACCGTAGTCGTCTACCCGGTGAGTGACAGGGAGTCACCCGGTGGGACCGTAGTCGTCTACTCGGTGAGTGACAGGGAGTCACCCGGTGGGACCGTAGTCGTCTACTCGGTGAGTGACAGGGAGTCACCCGGTGGGACCGTAGTCGTCTACTCGGTGAGTGACAGGGAGTCACCCGGTGGGACCGTAGTCGTCTACCCGGTGAGTGACAGGGAGTCACCCGGTGGGACCGTAGTCGTCTACCCGGTGAGTGACAGGGAGTCACCCGGTGGGGCCGTAGTCGTCTACTCGGTGAGTGACAGGGAGTCACCCGGTGGGACCGTAGTCGTCTACTCGGTGAGTGACAGGGAGTCACCCGGTGGGGCCGTAGTCGTCTACCCGGTGAGTGACAGGGAGTCACCCGGTGGGACCGTAGTCGTCTACTCGGTGAGTGACAGGGAGTCACCCGGTGGGACCGTAGTCGTCTACTCGGTGAGTGACAGGGAGTCACCCGGTGGGACCGTAGTCGTCTACTCGGTGAGTGACAGGGAGTCACCCGGTGGGGCCGTAGTCGTCTACCCGGTGAGTGACAGGGAGTCACCCGGTGGGGCCTTAGTCGTATACCCGATGAGTGACAGGGAGTCACCCGGTGGGGCCGTAGTCGTATACCCGGTGAGTGACAGGGAGTCACCCGGTGGGGCCTTAGTCGTATACCCGGTGAGTGACAGGGAGTCACCCGGTGGGACCGTAGTCGTCTACTCGGTGAGTGACAGGGAGTCACCCGGTGGGGCCTTAGTCGTATACCCGGTGAGTGACAGCGAGTCACCCGGTGGGGCCGTAGTCGTATACCCGGTGAGTGACAGGGAGTCACCCGGTGGGGCCTTAGTCGTATACCCGGTGAGTGACAGGGAGTCACCCGGTGGGACCGTAGTCGTCTACTCGGTGAGTGACAGGGAGTCACCCGGTGGGACCGTAGTCGTCTACTCGGTGAGTGACAGGGAGTCACCCGGTGGGGCCTTAGTCGTATACCCGGTGAGTGACAGGGAGTCACCCGGTGGGGCCGTAGTCGTATACCCGGTGAGTGACAGGGAGTCACCCGGTGGGGCCTTAGTCGTATACCCGGTGAGTGACAGGGAGTCACCCGGTGGGGCCGTAGTCGTTGTGGTACATTACTCATCGGCTCAGTTGACAAGAGACATGTCGACGTGTCTTCAGATTAATGACCAGCAGCTGTTAGCCGGCGCCCATTGTGGGGTCTAATTGACGGATCCCTGTCCGGCTGTCATGTCGACTCGGCACGGGGGATTTTGTAACAACAACACGATGTTTTGGCATAGAAAAGATAAATAAGAGATGTCGAGCTGATAATGGAAGACCGTGGCAAAGATTTAGAGCAGTAGGATCACGCAATTGATAATGGCGCAAGAAAAGGGCAATGGTGTAGCATTGTAGATAGATGTATTCGAGACGTGCCTCGCCAACATAAGTTTCATCCAACATGTACACGAGTGGCTGGTTGTTATGCTGCTAAACGATTACACTGCTGCATTATGATGTTATACGATACAATGCCACTGTACTGGCATCAAGGACTACATGTACCCTACAGGCAGGAATGAATGTTTCTTTAGTCAAGAGTCATTATCGAGTGACAAAAGGTGGCAAGAAAGGGTTATTTGACAATATGGCACAGTGTATAACGTTATATAGCACACCGTCGTAGTCCTGAAGGTATTTTATTGTGTCTTCAACACAGATTGGTGAGATCCTACGAGATGCAAGATGTATATCTATTATCTATACAGAACACAGTAACCTTGATTGCACTAATTATCTTTTTTCAATCAATTTACGATTCACATAATGCTCTGTAAATAGTTATATTGTACTAAGTACTAAACCATGATATATTTGGTAAACACGAAGCTGTTTGCATGCAGTCAATGTGATTGACCGCTTTTAAATTGGTACGATAAAAGAAATGTTTTATTAATCATTACTGTGACACTTGACAATACTGCAACTTCCCATATCCTGCCTGATGTGAAAACAATCTCATAAATACTCTTACTGTCACTGTGATGCAGATCTTGACGGTGTCAGCCCGTCAGGTGAACTAGCATTGATACGATTATGAACAACGAATGTCACGGTATGCACAATTAAAGTAGATGCTTTGTAACTGTTGCAATAATATCATTCAGGACAATAACGTGAAGTCATAATTATAATCAAACATGTAAGGTGTTAGCCATGGTGAAGGTTATAGTCAAATACAATCACGCACATGTTGTCGTTGCTGACATCGCCGTAGCCTCGACCCGGAGAAGGATTTGCGGTTCAGTGTCCATTTTATTTGTACATGCTTCAAGCGTCGTGTCTTCCAACTGATTAGCCTAGTGCGGTTTACGACTTAGAGCGTTGCTGAAGCAGGCTCGCTCCACAAAGTACCGATTTGAACTTCTGTCCACATCGCTGGTTAGATAAACACATTGGCTTATTTGCAAGAAAGAATGCTCGCATATGCCCAACTCAAATCAAGATAATGTTAAACGTATCAATTGTGTTGACGATAGTGCGTGTATTGAGATCAGGTCTACAAAATATACTGTTTTCATATCTTGTTTTTTAAACTAATTGATATTTTGTGATGCTATTCGACAATTAATACTGTATTTGTAAAACATAATATATTTAAATTGGGAAATTAATGTATAAGCATGAGCTACTGACAATATATTATATAAATGAAAACAAACTACCCATTACATGTTTTATCGGTATCACTGACTCTTAATCTGAGAGTTACACTGCGTAAATGCTCCATAAACAACACACTCGGGTCTGAGATTAATTACTTGTCCTACAGACTTTTTGTTCCAACCGTATGTCTGATGTATGGATGCACGTGACATTTTCACATTTCAAAGAAAAGAAAATAACGGCATGCGTGATTCTTTATTGATCGCCGGAATAGGAAAGCAATCACGAAGTTGCATATTAGGGCCCATTGACCTGTCTTGGCTGCTATTTCATAATGTTTCCAACAAAGAATGATAAATGAATTGCCCACTGCTCGTGCACATTTCATATGCATTTTACAACATTTATGGCTTTCACAACAATGATCATGTATAATTAAACAACATACTGCAAGATCAGTTTATTGCATTGTGCAGTATTCACCGACGCTGTCAAGTGGCTGCAAACTGGTCCTACTATTAAATATTTTATCCTCATTTAATGGCGGCTTCGTCTACTATTTCTTTATTTGCCGTCTGGAAGGTTAATCAGGCGGAGTGGAGATATAAACATGGGCGGGGTTAATGAACCGATATCCACTTTATTATAGTAGATCACCATTCAGATGAATGCTGATTTATGATATTGTACCTTGCAAAGACTGTGCTGGATGCTTGTCCTCCAGTCATAGTTTCTAAACCTATCGTTATAGTTTCTGGCAAAGAGCCAGTTCTAAATGCAAACATGATTTTGTTTGTTTAAAGAAATATATTTTCGAATAATGCGAATACACAAAATTAACCACAAACAGTGATGGGAAAGAATATATAATGTCTAAGCAGGACGTGTATATGCGTTCGTGGGCTTCTGAATTAAATTATAGACCATGACGTATTTATAGTCAGGCAGTCTGGCCATTATAGGTTGACTTGGCTGATATAGTTTTTTTCTCGACTGATTCTGATGCCCAAGATACCCTAGAAACATAAAATGCCTGATACAATTTTTGTATCCTTGAGCAATTTTCATAATTCAAGATGGACGCCAAGATGGCCGCCGATAGTGTATGTCCACAGGAATGACCCTACAACGCTAACACTTTGCACGATATTGATGAACTTTGGGTCCTTTTGTAGGGTTTCGATGATGCCCAATCCAATGAGCATGGTACCAATGACCTCAAATGTTAATATCCAGGTCATTGGCAAGGTTGTAGGTGTTTATAACCCAAAATGTTTGAGAAATTTGCATGCGCGATTCTGGCAGTGACATTTTGGTTCATGCTGTGATTTGGGATGATATGACATATGTTTAGAATGCTAAACAGATGCTACAAGATGATTTTGAGGTAAATCCTCGCATCAGGGCAACGTCGAGAGCATTTATAACCGGATAACATTCCCCATATTTCCGCTGTGGCACATTCACGAACAATCCAAGTAGTCAGGCTGTCTGGCCATTATAGGTTGACTTGGTTGATACAGTTTTTTCTCGATTGATTCTGACAGCCAATATACTCTATAAACAGAAAATGCCTGATACATTTTTTGTATCCTTGAGCAATTTTCATAATTCAAGATGGCCGCCGATAGCATGTGTTTACAGGAATCACCATAGAATGCTAACCCTTTGCACGATTTTGATTAACTTGGGGTCCATTAGTAGGTTTTCGATGGTGCTCGATTAATTGAGCATGGTCCCATTGACCTCAAATGTTCATGTCAAAGTCATATGGCAAGATCATGGGCATTTTGGCTCAAAGGTGCACCAAAATATTTTCAATATTTTCATATTCATACACTGTATAATTTTCAACATTCTCATTTTACGTTTAGATCTAATGGCAGAATATTGTGTCTTCAAGTGTGTGCATGGGAAGTGTCCGATGAAACAGAAACTTTCCCGAAGTCAGCCTGATGGAGCGAGACTGCGCAACATCATTGATGCCAGCATTCAGTATGGTGACTCCTTGCATGTTGACTTGCAGGAGCAACTGGACGCCAAAGAAAACCTGCAAATGAGTTGTCACAGGTCTTGCATCACCTGGTATCTAACACATGCACCAGAATCTGAAACGGGTGAAAGATGTTCCCCGGTGAAACGTAAGAGACGTTCACCCTTTCCTCTCTTCAAATTTAGGGAGCACTGCATCTATTGTGGTGAAACATGTGCTATAGATAAAGCATGCAAAAATCCCAACCGATGGGTGCCTGCCTATCTGGTGACCGAGGTGGACACAAAGGAAGTGGATGAAAGGGGCAAACATGTAACGAGCAAGGACAGAATCCTAAAGCAGTGCAAGGTCAGGGCTGATGATTGGGCAGATGTGGTGATGATGCGCGTCACCGGCGCCCCCAACGACTTGCATGCATCAGACGCAAGATATCAGAAGGACTGTTTGAGCAGATTATTCAGCCAACGACACGGAGGAGACACCGCAGTCAGTAGGTGAGGCAACGCATCACAGAGATGCGAGCTGATAGTACCAAAATATGGGATTCAGTGGGCTTGCAGGAACGTTTCACAGAGCTTGTGGGTAGCTGCATGAAGAGAAGTGATTTGTTGAGGATGTTATCTCTCCATGCGGATGATCTGGTTATCCTGTCCGCTCCCGGGTACCGCAAGGTCGTTATGTTCCACGACAATGCCAGGGCAACACTTAAGGTGACCAAAAGCGACGAAGAGGAAGGCAATATCGACGCTGCCCTGAATGTTATCGTCCAAGCTATCAAGGCAGAAGTAGTTGCCATAGAGTATGAAAGGAATACATAGTTTTTACATACACACGGAATATCTCCATGTCTATTGCTGTTGAGTCTGTTTCCGGAACCACCTAGTTGCTGCTACAAAAGCTGTCGCCTTCACTTGGAGCTGAATCCTTGACATCACTCCTCATAGGAAACATAGTGACCAGTATGTTGCGCAATCATGCAACTCCTCTTCAAATCGCTCTTGGAGTACTGATTAATCGAAAGAAGATTATTAAACACATGTTCGACTACAAGGTGACTTGTTCCTACGACGAATTGCGGCGATACAAGAAGTCCTCTGCAGTGGCGAGATACACAAAGCTGAGAAGAGATATTCCGTGTGTATGTATTATTTTCGTCTGATGCAAGCAAGTCGCTGTGGGCGCCGGTGACGCGCATCATCACCACATCTGCCCAATCACCAGCCCTGATGTTGCACTGCTTTACGACTCTGTCCTCTTTACATGTTTGCCCCTTTCAGCCACTTCCTTTGTGTCCACCTCGGTCACCAGATAGGTAGGCACCCATCGGTTAGGATTCTTGCATGCTTTATCTATAGCACATGTTTCACCACAATAGATGCAGTGCTCCCTAAATTTGAAGAGAGGAAAGGGTGAACGTCTCTTACGTTTCACCGGGGAACATCTTTCACCCGTTTCAGATTCTGGTGCATGCGTTAGATACCAGGTGATGCAAGACCTGTCATAACTCATTTGCAGGTTTTCGTTGGCGTCCAGTTGCTCCTGCAAGTCAACATGCAAGGAGTCACCATACTGAATGCTGGCATCAATGATGTTGCGCAGTCTCGCTCCATCAGGCTGACTTCGGGAAAGTTTCTGTTTCATCGGACACTTCCCATGCACACACTTGAAGACACAATATTCTGCCACTAGATCTACACGTGAAATGAGAATGTTGAAAATTAGACAGTGTATGAAAATATTAAAAATATGTTGTTGCACCTTTGAGCCAAAATGCCCATTATCTTGCCATATGACCTTGACATGAACATTTGAGGTCAATGGGACCATGCTCAATGAATCGAGCATCATCGAAAACCTACTAATGGACCCCAAGTTAATCAAAATCGTGAAAGGGTTAGCGTTCTATGGTGATTCCGGTAAACACATCGGCGGCCCTCTTGAATTATGAAAATTGCTCAAGGATACAAAAAATGTATCAGGCATTTTCTGTTTATAGAGTATATTGGCTGTCAGAATCAATCGAGAAAACACTATATCAACCAAGTCAACCTATAATGGCCAGACAGCCTGACTATTTGGATTGTTCGTGAATGTGCCACAGCGGAAATATGGGGAATGTTATCAGGTTATAAATGCTCTCGACGTTGCCCTGATGCGAGGATTTACCTCAAAATCATCTTGTAGCATCTGTTTAGCATTCTAAACATATGTCATATCATCCCAAATCACAGCATGAACCAAAATGTCACTGCCAGAATCGTGAATGCAAATTCTAAACAAAATGTGGGTTATAAACACCTACAACCTTGCCAATGACCTTGATATTAACATTTGAGGTCGTTGGGACCATGCTCATTGGATTGGGCATCATCGAAACCCTACAAAAGAACCAACAGTTCATCAATATCGTGCAAAGTGTTAGCGTTCTAGGGTCATTCCGGTGGACATACACTATCGGCGGCCATCTTGGCGGTCATCTTGAATTATGAAAATTGCTCAAGGATACAAAATTTGTATCAGGCATTTTATGTTTCTAGGGTATCTTGGGCATCAGAATCAGTCGAGAAAAAAACTATATCAGCCAAGTCAGGGTTCACCTTGAAAATCATGTTTGGCGTCCTGACTATTATGGAATATTCAGAACAAAATTGTTCTCACAAAACAAAGTTAACCTAATGCTAGTATATATTTTTATAATTACAACATCTAAGTAAAGCAGTTTATGCGATGAATCGGGCTAACAGCAAGAATTCTATGGAGCTTGTTTGTATAATCGTGCCAATGAAGTCACTCTGTGATGCATAAACTGTTGCTTGGGCCGCGTCTTCAACCACCAGGTCAAACTGAGCTCATCAATTCTCCAGTCACGTGACTCGTCGCTGCCGTCTTGTTGTGTTGGCCTCACATTGGCCGAATCGACGATGACCTTGTATCCGCCTTCGGGCAACAGAACAAACGAGGCCAATCTAGCCCCAATCATTGCCCACACCTCAACATATCAATCACGTGACTTAGAACTGCCACTTTCTTTCTGAAACACACATTCATCATTGGCGCCGATGCATCATCTGTTTTAGAATATGGAGCGCCATGGGAAAGTGTTAAATACATTTACACGGCATTAAACACAGTGTAATCTTAAATTTTTAGTAATGTTATTGGGTTTTACAAATTCCATTTATAGTACAACTTTTTACACGTACCGCTACTTGTTCAGACTATGACAACGTCCACAGTGGCACGTAGCTGTTGCATATGAGTCACTCGTGGTGTCAAGTCGACCTCTTTGACACTAACACCAGCGCGCTTTTTCTTCATTTCTGGAATAAGCCCATCGTAAAACACATTAGCACTGATGCTAGTGTCATGCCGACATTTCATGGAATACATGTTAGTGAAATCTCCATAAACCGGATCAATCATCCGGCCGTGGAAGAAGTCCTCTTTGCACACGCACGCCCCCTCACGGCGCCAGGGCGAGACTCGTGGCACCAGATTCTCATTTAGCGCCATCACGTCCTCAAAATTGTTGACCTACCGGCTTTGGGATTATGCTTTGTAATGTCGTCATAGTATTACTTTCGTTTGTTATATCAATGGGTAGGTCAACACCCAATGTGCATGAATATCCGCAATGAAACATAACAATTTTGTTTTGACGATGTAAACTAAATTAAAGACAAATGATGCGATAAACAATAAGAGAACATTACAAACAATGACAGAACAGAAAACACACGACGAGAGAACAGAACACACACTGAGAGAACATTACACACAATGACAGAACAGAACACACAATGAGGGAACAGAACACACAATGAGGGAACAAACACACAATGAGAGAACAGAACACACAATGGCAGAACAAAACACACAATGAGGGAACAAAACACACAATGAGAGAACAGAACACACAATGAGAGAACAGAACACACAATGAGAGAACATTACACACAATGGCAGAACAAAACACACAATGAGGGAACAGAACACACAATGAGGGAACAAAACACACAATGAGAGAACAGAACACACAATGAGGAAACAGAATACACAATGAGAGAACATTACACACAATGGCAGAACAAAACACACAATGAGGGAACAGAACACACAATGAGGGAACAGAACACACAATGAGGGAACAGAACACTCAATGAGGGAACAGAACACACAATGAGGGAACAGAACACTCAATGAGAGAACAGAACACACAATGAGGGAACAGAACTATACCACTGGTGACATACAACCATGTGACCTATACCACTGGTGACATACAACCATGTGACCTATACCACTAGTGACCTACTCCATAGTGACCTACACCACTAGTGACCTACTCCATAGTGACCTACACCACTAGTGACCTACAACCATGTGACCTATACCACTGGTGACATACAACCATATGACCTATACCACTGGTGACATACAACCATGTGACCTATACCACTAGTGATATACAACCATGTGACCTATATCACTAGTGACATACAACCATGTGACCTATATCACTAGCGACCTACTCCATAGTGACCTACACCACTAGTGACCTACAACCATGAGACCTATACCACTGGTGACATACAACCATGTGACCTATACCACTGGTGACATACAACCATGTGACCTACACCACTAGTGACATACAACCATGTGACATATACCACTGGTGACATACAACCATGTGACCTACACCACTAGTGACATACAACCATGTGACCTATACCACTGGTGACATACAACCACGTGACCTACACCACTAGTGACATACAACCATGTGACCTATACCATTGATGACATACAACCATGTGACCTATACCATTGATGACATACAACCATGTGACCTATACCATTGATGACATACAACCATGTGACATATACCATTAGTGACCTACTCCATAGTGACCTACACCACTAGTGACCTACTCCATAGTGACCTACACCACTAGTGACCTACTTCATAGGGACCTACACCACTACCGACCTACGCCACTAGCGACCTACACCACTGGTGACTTACACCATGACAAACCACCTTGGGTCATGACGATGAAAGAGTTACAACTGATAATTAGCATCGTGTTGCATGACATGAGAGCTATAGTACTCGTGTGGAAACACAAAGACGGTAATCTCTTGTCCTTCAGCTATGCAGACATTGTGTTAGTGTCAGTCACCGGCAAACTGCCTGTCATTATCATCTTGCACCTCCTGTCATGTTCCGGTCGTTCTCTCAGATGCTGCCAGTACTAAGGGTTGTCTCACTTTGATGCCGCCGTCAAACAGGTGTTTGCAATCAACCGTTAATTACGACGAACCACCAAAGTATACGTGTATATGACAAATGCCACAAAGTACAGACTTTACGATCCACTTCATGTTAAGTCCAAAGAAAATCAACTAACCTTATTGCAGAACGGAGAAACTTTCATTACGAAAATAGCCTGATGGAATGTGACCAGACTACATGTGACACGAAGATGTTTGTTGAAACGAATGTCGAATGGGCTATGCATAAATAGTGATCAGAACTTTATCGTCAAATTTACCGGGCGTTGTAAAACTAGTGGTCACAATGCAGAAAATATGAAGTTAACAGTATACATTAGAACATGACCATTCTCCTGGAGGACAGTATGAAGAGTATGATGCATTGACTGAATTGATCTTTCCAATGTGAATATGTTTAATTATCGAATTGGAAAACAAGATGAGAGTTGGCGATGTAATAAATGAAATGTCGACTTCCTTTGATATGGTAGCCATCAGCCTAATCGGGTCATTGTTTCCTGCGTGCCACCGTTGACATGGCTGACCCATACACTCGTGGATAACGCCAACTGATACCCCTTTATTCTAAAAGTCATGCAGGAAGCAACAACTCTAGTTTTGGTGAAACAATTGTATTTGTCACCATGGCGACGGAAATGGACTTTCCACAGTTAGTCGTGATCATTGTTTTGTGTAGTTTTCCTTTGACACTAAAATAGATTGATTAATTATGCATGAGAAAATTGTTGTCTTTGTTGATGTGCCAACTACCTGGTGAAAGCATGTGACAAAAAAAGAACATGATATCATTACTTCTGTTACAAATTTCCTGCAATATTGTAATCACTACAAATGAGTGACGAACGCCAACTTTAGACATAGCACCATAAATAGTACAACTCAATTAGAACAACATTAATTAAATGTTGTGGACTGTTAAGAATATCAGATTTATTAATCATTGTATGTATCGTACTAAATGTTGTCCCTAAGATTATAATCACATTTCCATTCAAACATAGAATAAATGTTGAATTGTCACCTGAAAAGATTTCTTCACAGTCATTGCAAATAACAGTAGACAACGTAAACATTGGGAGATTGGATAGCTTTTTGCATATCGATTCCGGCATAACTCATAACTTCACTGATGAACAGGTTTATTGTGAACAAAATCTAGACTAATTTTGTGAAGCGGATATTGCACCAACATAACAACACTATTGTTGTCGTCTTTCTGAAATACACAATCGTTTTCGTAGAAACGTCTCAACAAGTTGACAGTGATGGTCTAATATTCATTACCACATTTGAAATGATAATGTGTTAGTTACTCTGATTCTATCAAGGTATACACGAACCGTCGCATCGTTTCATTATCCATGGTGACTAATATAATAACTGTCCTGATAAATGTGCATCAGATTTTCATCGAGCTGTTTCCTCATGTGATAAATCGAACCAACTGGTAATTGCTAATTAAAATGAGAAAGCTTTGCGCGGCCAACACTTGGTTACGTGTTACATGCGCAGGAACAAACGCGCCACACAGACTGCGGAAGCGCGGACCAATATCGTTGTGATTCCGAGGCATACGCATGTGTTTGGCCAGCGGCATCTATGAATTGGCCACGTAACTGTAGCAACCACCTTCAGAACTAACAAGGTCATTAGGCGCGCACTTTGTAGTTGCCGCAAGCGGGTAATGAGTAGTATTGATTCGGTGTGCAATCATGCTGCACGTCTCACTACGCCAGCACACACACCTTGAGATGTCGCCGTAATTAAATCCGCGGCCGCTGCAGCTGGTGTCAGAACACAGGTGTGTGCCGCCGTGGTCGCCTCGGGCCCTCGCGGCGACGACTGCACTGATTGTGACAGTCCAGGCGCACGCTGCGGCTACGGCACACGCGTGCATCGTTATGCACTCGTCTCCGTGTCACGACGGCGCGACAGTAATGAGGATGTAATTGCGCAATCTATATATTTATAAGATTCTTCTCCGTTATGTTATTGTCTATGTTTGTTCCCTTCAAACATTGCGTAACATTACTCATACTAAGTAATTAGTTTACTATACCAATTTTTAAATAAAATATTCCCTTGAAATTCTTATTAGCCATTACCTTACTGTCTTGGTACAGTAACATAATGCAGTGTCATCTAAATAAACTTGTTGGTGAAATATTCCGTCGTTCGTTCGTTCGTTCGTTCGTTCGTTCGTTCGTTCGTTCGTTCGTTCGTTCGTTC
>OZ024866.1:9842648-9930148 GCA_964017155.1 Oasisia sp. SBJ-2009
AGTGCGAGTGTCGGCGAAGAATGAGGACGTGCGGCTTTCATCATATTTCTTGCTGCTACATGGTCAACTGACGGACAAACAGAACGGTATCAAGATGAAGTGAAGCTGTGTCAGAAAATGACGGCGTGTTTAATACGTAGTCATTCTCTGACAGCGCGTCTAACACGATTGGGTAGGATATGTGGCCACTTTCGCTGTCAGTTAGTTTCGTTAGGAAGGATGTATGCATTGAAGTATCCAAATCAGATCAAACTAGGTCAAGAAACGTATCATTCGTTCATAAACATGTCTAACAAACTACATAGATGTTGATATCGAAAATTAACGTGGGTAATACTACGAAATTTACGTAATGTATTAGTCACCATCACTGGTTAAAGTAGAGACGGACGGACGGACGGACGGACGGACGGACGGACGGACGGACGGACGGACGGACGGACGGACGGACGGACGGACGGACGGACGGACGGACGGACGGACGGACGGACGGACGGACGGACGGACGGACGGACGGACGGACGGACGGACGGACGGACGGACGGACGGACGGACGGACGGACGGACGGACGGACGGACGGACGGACGGACGGACGGACGGACGGACGGACGGACGGACGGACGGACGGACGGACGGACGGACGGACGGACGGACGGACGGACGGACGGACGGACGGACGGACGGACGGACGGACGGACGGACGGACGGACGGACGGACGGACGGACGGACGGACGGACGGACGGACGGACGGACGGACGGACGGACGGACGGACGGACGGACGGACGGACGGACGGACGGACGGACGGACGGACGGACGGACGGACGGACGGACGGTAAAAGCCCGCGAGGGAGAAACCCGCTCAACACTATATTTCGTGAGAGAATGACTCCTGGACGCTTTGTTCATGTAACGAGATCAAGTTAGAACCAATACATTTGTCGTATATATATATATATATATATATATATATATATATATATATATATATATATATATATATATATATATATATACATACATAAGTAAAACATACGGCGTACTTTTTAAAGAAAGTCGTTAACCTAGCTCTGATGAATTGGTACGACGACGAAGCTGTTGTGTAAGTCTACATTTTCTGCAAGAAGCAACAGCCGCGTGCCTTGTGTAGTGGAGCAGCAAGACACGTCAGTCTCCGCATTCTTGTCACTACAGTAATTGTGACATCCCTAATTAGCCACCGGTAAGCATGAGCTCACAGCAAATACTTATCGTGCGTTGCCACGGCAACCAGAACTGGTTAAAGGGAGGCCTAAACAGCCGCTCCCTCGGTCAGTGTAACGTGTTCTGTTTGTTTGTTTGTTTGTGAAACAACAACGTAAATTATGGTTACCGTACTTTCGTGTAATAGTTGATTACATGCATGAACTGCACACATATATACTTAATAATAATAGTAATATAGAGACATGGTTGGTTCAAGACTATAGGCCTATATGTCTGTAAATGTCGTAAATCAATCAAAATATTTTACATAAACGTGATCACTTTGATAGCTAATAAAGTGTTAACATAAAAAAAACTGGTGCTTAGTGTGAAAGAAATGAAAACAGCGCTTTTCAGAATTAGTATCCAAATGATTCTGCATGATACGGAGCAACTACAAAAGGTGTTGTTATCCATTAATCACGTTTTTACACGAGGCACGCATGATGCTTAATAAAAAATAACTGTTCGTTGCACGTGATCGAATCCGTTGTTCAGCTGCTAACATATTGCCAATATAAAAGGATAATGAATGTAATCCTGGATAATTTTATTGCAAATACGATATTGATGTGTATTCAATGTGGTCGGTGCCCAATATCCTGGCGTTTCCACATGACGCAACCTTATTCACGCGTCATGCAGTCTTACCGCAGTAATCAGACTCAGATCAAACCTGCATGTCGGGTTTGATAGGAAAATAAAACGAGACTGCAGCGGTGTGTGTGGTCTGATGGCACTGCTGCAGTGTTGAGTCAGGTCACTAAGTTCACGACAGTGGTCGACTCGCACAAGCTATGATGTCAAGAACAGTTGTTAGACTATGACAAAAGAAGTCACACACACACACACACACACACACACACACACACACACACACACACACACACACACACACACACACACACACACACACACACACACACACACACACACACACACACACACACACACACACACACACACACACACACACACACACACACACACACACAACATGTACACACACACACAACCACACTACACACACACACACACTCACACACACACACCACACACACACACCACATACACACACCACACACACACACACACACCACACACACACACACACACACTCACACACACACACCACACACACACCACATACACACACACACACCACACACACACACACCACACACACACACACCCACACACACACACACACACACACATGACATACATACACACACACACCACACACACACACACACACACACACACACACACACACACACACCACACACACACCACACTAACACACACACACACCACACACACACACACCACACACACACACACACACACACACACACACACACACACACACCACACACACACACACACACACACACACACACACACACACACACCACACACACACACACACACACACACACACACACACACACACACACACACACACACACACACACACACACACACACACACACACACACACATGCTTTGTGTAGATCTAATGAAATAATGATACAAAAACGGTTAACATAGCTTTGCAACATTTAAGAATTGCTATAGCTGTTATTATTGAATCACACTGATCCGTCGCAGTCATGGACACTGTATTGGCCTGGAATTCACGTGACATGGTGGTAGTGATTCAGAATTCGGACCATTTGAGTGACCACATTACCACTGACGGAAGAAACGAAGCCAATTTGGCCACATTAAACGTTCACGCACTGGAAAATCTCTCAAGTGTTTTTGAGTTGTTAGTGACGCCCAAGGCAGGACACGAGAACACAGTTGTAGATATTCCATTTGGGCATCTTTCTGCTACGACACAGTGATGCGCGCACGTGCGTTCGCGTGCGTGAGTGCGTATGCGTGCGTGTATTTATTGTGTTGTGCGTGCACGGGAGCGTGGGAGGGCGCGCGTGTGTGCAGCTCGGTCGGGTGTGGCAATATGACAGAAATGGGTGAATAATTATTATTGTTATTATTGTCATTGTCCTTGATGTTGAAATGCCATGCGGTCATGTTCCATTCTTACCAGTTACCACCATTGGATATAATACATTACCTGATCATGACATGTATAAGTTTTATCGTATTAATTAATGTTGAGGTTGCGCCACGTCCAACCACGCAGTTTCTGTCGCCAGACCACCTCGTCTGCTGTGACACGTTTAGCAGGCGACGTTTGAGGCTGATGATGCTACGTTGATATCACATGGTGGGATATAAATAGTGATTGTCCATTTCATCTAAACGTCAGTGTTTCTATCGATGAGTTCCGTCATCATCGCCCGCCATGTCGCACTAAGCGTGAGCGCAACGGATTGAAATAACAAAATGGTTTATGTAAATTAGACACAGAATCACAATGGTTCCATGGCTGACTCCGTTGCCATCAAACAGGTAGCGGGGAGTGGTCATCCACCAGGCGCGCTACCAGCCTCCAAGTGTCTATCATGTTATATTTACTGATTATGGTTCTTTGAATGATTTATAGGAATCAATAATTGAACCAGCTATCTATCTATCTATCTATCTATCTATCTATCTATCTATCTATCTATCTATCTATCTATCTATCTATATATCTATCTATCTATCTATCTATCTATCCATCCATCCATCCATCCATCCATCCACCCATCCATCCATCCATCCATCCATCCATCTATCTATCTATCTATCAATCAATCAATCTATCTATCTATCTATCTATCTATCTATTTAGCTAGCTATCTAACTAGCTATCTACTATTTTGTTGGGTGACATGCTCTGACATGTGCATAGTATGGTTGTGAATCGTCACATGTATTGTTTCCCTCATGTATGATTAATCGCGTGGGTGGCATGCTGTATTTGTTAAGTTGTGTACAACTTAGTCAGCAAACATGTTACAACCTTTTCTGGAATTAATATATATTGATATATTATACTTAACATTCTTATTTTCTCAGTTGATCCATAACTGTTACGTTTTAATAGTTGTGATTAGTTGCGGTATTCCTAACCTTCTTTCTGGCTCCGGTAAAACATATTCAGTAGGTTAACGTAAGACTATATATTGCAACTGTGTTTTGCTGCGTATTGATTGAGTGTTTGTTTATTGCAGCCTAACATGACGCCAAGGTATAGCTTCTCAACTCTGAAATCTGGAAGCAATAAGTTTCACCATGGTCTTCTACAACTAATGATCCACACCATCGACCCGCTCGGGGAAGGTAAGCTTCTTCACTTTTGTAGGATGTAGGAAGGTAAGTCCCTTCACTTCTGTAGGATGTAGGAAGGTAAGTCCCTTCACTTCTGTAGGATGTAGGAAGGTGAGTTCCTTCACTTCTGTAGGATGTAGGAAGGTGAGCTCCTTCACTTCTGTAGGATGTTGAAAGGTGAGTTCCTTCACTTCTGTAGGATGTAGGAAGGTGAGCTCCTTCACTTCTGTAGGATGTAGGAAGGTGAGCTCCTTCACTTCTGTAGGATGTAGGAAGGTAAGTTCCTTCACTTCTGTACGATGTAGGAAGGTAAGTTCCTTCACTTCTGTAGGATGTAGGAAGGTAAGTTCCTTCACTTCTGTAGAATGTCGGAAGGTAAGTTCCTTCACTTCTGGAGGATGCACACGTGGATGTCGTCAATGTTGCCAATAAATTTGGGACATAAGCGTAAAAACGTGCAAGAAAACGTTCGAAAGTTAACTGACTCCGTCCTTAGTTTTTGTTTGTTTGTAATACTGGTTGGTGCATTGCTTTAGAAAGAATTACATGTTTCAGTGGAAACTATAACTTACGTAATATCATTACATCATACCACTGAGCGAGCGGTGTAAATGTGACATTGTTATTTACCCACTGTCTCAAGTATCACGCTCACAGCTTCCTTCTCAACGCCAACATTCACCAAATCACGGTCACGGTGTGTGCATTTGTATATAAATTGTGCAACTTGCGTAGGAACAATAACTATGCCCAGTATTGAAGGCATTCACACGTGTACCTCAGCATATAAGCATAGTATCAGCCACGATGTTATCCGGACAACATGGACCAGATATTTTACAACTTGCTATTCTATGCGTGAACGTAGGCATAAGACGCTATGTTCGTCATCTAAATACTTGACTGCGTGGACCAGCACATTGCCACCACCACAGCACTCACTCGCGAGCTGGTCAATTTATGCGGGAAGGTAAATTAAAAAAGTTCACGAACCCTCAGGACATTGGTCTGTCGTCGGTGTCTGAACATTCCGCTACAACATTGTCTATATAGAAACTAATGTACATCTTGTATCGCTACAGAAACTCCTTTCTCTATGCGCTTTTTATGACGCATAAACATGATCTACAATACACTAATGGTGGCTCTTACCTTTGCATTCAAGAGCTTCATGGTTCAATGACCGCCTACGTCACATCTGTCATGAACTCAATACTCAATGTCCAACTCTATCTCTTGTATTTCACATTACCATATTCAATGGTCAATTGCACTTCTCAAACATCACCAATCAATGGCTACTTACACTTCTTGTGTCTCAAAGCATCATCATCAATGGCCACTTACACTTCTTGTGTCTCAAAGCATCATCATCAATGGCTACTTACACTTCTTGTGTCTAAGGCATCATCATCAATGGCCACTTACACTTCTTGTGTCTCAAAGCATCATCATCAATGGCTACTTACACTTCTTGTGTCTAAGGCATCATCATCAATGGTCACTTACACTTCTTGTGTCTCAAAGCATCATCATCAATGGCCACTTACACTTCTTGTGTCTCAAAGCATCATCATCAATGGCTACTTACACTTCTTGTGTCTAAGGCATCATCATCAATGGCCACTTACACTTCTTGTGTCTCAAAGCATCATCATCAATGGCTACTTACACTTCTTGTGTCTCAAAGCATCATCATCAATGGCTACTTACACTTCTTGTGTCTAAGGCATCATCATCAATGGCCACTTACACTTCTTGTGTCTCAAAGCATCATCATCAATGGCTACTTACACTTCTTGTGTCTAAGGCATCATCATCAATGGTCACTTACACTTCTTGTGTCTCAAAGCATCATCATCAATGGCCACTTACACTTCTTGTGTCTCAAAGCATCATCATCAATGGCTACTTACACTTCTTGTGTCTCAAAGCATCATCATCAATGGCTACTTACACTTCTTGTGTCTCAAAGCATCATCATCAATGGCTACTTACACTTCTTGTGTCTCAAAGCATCATCATCAATGGCTACTTACACTTCTTGTGTCTAAAGCATCATCATCAATGGCCACTTACACTTCTTGTGTCTCAAAGCATCACCATCAATGGCTACTTACACTTCTTGTGTCTCAAAGCATCATCATCAATGGCTACTTACACTTCTTGTGTCTCAAAGCATCACCATCAATGGCTACTTACACTTCTTGTGTCTCAAAGCATCATCATCAATGGCTACTTACACTTCTTGTGTCTAAGGCATCATCATCAATGGCCACTTACACTTCTTGTGTCTCAAAGCATCACCATCAATGGCTACTTACACTTCTTGTGTCTCAAAGCATCACCATCAATGGCTACTTACACTTCTTGTGTCTCAAAGCATCATCATCAATGGCTACTTACACTTCTTGTGTCTCAAAGCATCACCATCAATGGTCACTTACACTTCTTGTGTCTCAAAGCATCATCATCAATGGTCACTTACACTTCTTGTGTCTCAAAGCATCATCATCAATGGCTACTTACACTTCTTGTGTCTCAAAGCATCATCATCAATGGTCACTTACACTTCTTGTGTCTCAAAGCATCACCATCAATGGCTACTTACACTTCTTGTGTCTCAAAGCATCACCATCAATGGCTACTTACACTTCTTGTGTCTCAAAGTATCATCATCAATGGCTACTTACACTTCTTGTGTCTCAAAGCATCATCATCAATGGCTACTTACACTTCTTGTGTCTCAAAGCATCACCATCAATGGCTACTTACACTTCTTGTGTCTCAAAGCATCATCATCAATGGCTACTTACACTTCTTGTGTCTCAAAGCATCACCATCAATGGCCACTTACACTTCTCGTGTCTCAAAGCATCACCATCAATGGTCACTTACACTTCTCGTGTCTCAAAGCATCACCATCAATGGTCACTTACACTTCTCGTGTCTCAAAGCATCACCATCAATGGTCACTTACACTTCTTGTGCCACAAAACATCACCAATCAATGGTCACTTACACTTCTTGTGCCACAAAACATCACCATCAATGGTCACTTACACTTCTTGTGCCACAAAACATCACCAATCAATGGTCACTTACACTTCTTTTGCCACAAAGCATCACCATCAATGGCCACTTACACTTCTTGTGTCTCAAAGTATCACCATCAATGGTCACTTACACTTCTCGTGTCTCAAAGCATCATCATCAATGGTCACTTACACTTCTTGTGTCTCAAAGCATCATCATCAATGGCTACTTACACATCTTGTGTCTCGAAGCATCACCATCAATGGTCACTTACACTTCTCGTGTCTCCAAACATCACCAATCAATGGTCACTTACACTTCTTGTGCCACAAAACATCACCAATCAATGGTCACTTACACTTCTCGTGTCTCCAAACATCACCAATCAATGGTCACTTACACTTCTTGTGCCACAAAACATCACCAATCAATGGTCACTTACACTTCTTATGTCTCAAAGCATCACCATCAATGGTCACTTACACTTCTTGTGCCACAAAACATCACCAATCAATGGTCACTTACACTTCTTGTGCCACAAAACATCACCAATCAATGGTCACTTACACTTCTTATGTCTCAAAGCATCACCATCAATGGTCACTTACACTTCTTGTGCCACAAAACATCACCAATCAATGGTCACTTACACTTCTTGTGCCACAAAACATCACCAATCAATGGTCACTTACACTTCTCGTGCCACAAAACATCACCAATCAATGGTCACTTACACTTCTTGTGCCACAAAACATCACCAATCAATGGTCACTTACACTTCTCGTGCCACAAAACATCACCAATCAATGGTCACTTACACTTCTTGTGCCACAAAACATCACCAATCAATGGTCACTTACACTTCTCGTGCCACAAAACATCACCAATCAATGGTCACTTACACTTCTTGTGCCACAAAACATCACCAATCAATGGTCACTTACACTTCTCGTGCCACAAAACATCACCAATCAATGGTCACTTACACTTCTTGTGTCTCAAAGCATCACCATCAATGGTCACTTACACTTCTTGTGCCACAAAACATCACCAATCAATGGTCACTTACACTTCTTGTGCCACAAAACATCACCAATCAATGGTCACTTACACTTCTCGTGTCTCAAAGCATCATCATCAATGGCTACTTACACATCTTGTGTCTCGAAGCATCACCATCAATGGTCACTTACACTTCTCGTGTCTCCAAACATCACCAATCAATGGTCACTTACACTTCTTGTGTCTCAAAGCATCATCATCAATGGCTACTTACACATCTTGTGTCTCGAAGCATCACCACCAATGGTCACTTACACTTCTCGTGTCTCCAAACATCACCAATCAATGGTCACTTACACTTCTTGTGCCACAAAACATCACCAATCAATGGTCACTTACACTTCTCGTGCCACAAAACATCACCAATCAATGGTCACTTACACTTCTTGTGCCACAAAACATCACCAATCAATGGTCACTTACACTTCTCGTGCCACAAAACATCACCAATCAATGGTCACTTACACTTCTTGTGTCTCAAAGCATCACCATCAATGGTCACTTACACTTCTTGTGCCACAAAACATCACCAATCAATGGTCACTTACACTTCTTGTGCCACAAAACATCACCAATCAATGGTCACTTACACTTCTCGTGTCTCAAAGCATCACCATCAATGGTCACTTACACTTCTCGTGTCTCCAAACATCACCAATCAATGGTCACTTACACTTCTCGTGTCTCCAAACATCACCAATCAATGGTCACTTACACTTCTTATGTCTCAAAGCATCACCATCAATGGTCACTTACACTTCTTGTGCCACAAAACATCACCAATCAATGGTCACTTACACTTCTCGTGCCACAAAACATCACCAATCAATGGCCACTTACACTTCTTGTGTCTCAAAGCATCACCATCAATGGCCACTTACACTTCTTGTGTCTCAAAGCATCATCATCAATGGCTACTTACACTTCTTGTGTCTCAAAGCATCATCATCAATGGCTACTTACACTTCTTGTGTCTAAAGCATCATCATCAATGGCCACTTACACTTCTTGTGTCTCAAAGCATCACCATCAATGGCTACTTACACTTCTTGTGTCTCAAAGCATCATCATCAATGGCTACTTACACTTCTTGTGTCTCAAAGCATCACCATCAATGGCTACTTACACTTCTTGTGTCTCAAAGCATCATCATCAATGGCTACTTACACTTCTTGTGTCTAAGGCATCATCATCAATGGCCACTTACACTTCTTGTGTCTCAAAGCATCACCATCAATGGCTACTTACACTTCTTGTGTCTCAAAGCATCACCATCAATGGCTACTTACACTTCTTGTGTCTCAAAGCATCATCATCAATGGCTACTTACACTTCTTGTGTCTCAAAGCATCACCATCAATGGTCACTTACACTTCTTGTGTCTCAAAGCATCATCATCAATGGTCACTTACACTTCTTGTGTCTCAAAGCATCACCATCAATGGCTACTTACACTTCTTGTGTCTCAAAGCATCACCATCAATGGCTACTTACACTTCTTGTGTCTCAAAGTATCATCATCAATGGCTACTTACACTTCTTGTGTCTCAAAGCATCATCATCAATGGCTACTTACACTTCTTGTGTCTCAAAGCATCACCATCAATGGCTACTTACACTTCTTGTGTCTCAAAGCATCATCATCAATGGCTACTTACACTTCTTGTGTCTCAAAGCATCACCATCAATGGCCACTTACACTTCTCGTGTCTCAAAGCATCACCATCAATGGTCACTTACACTTCTCGTGTCTCAAAGCATCACCATCAATGGTCACTTACACTTCTCGTGTCTCAAAGCATCACCATCAATGGTCACTTACACTTCTTGTGCCACAAAACATCACCAATCAATGGTCACTTACACTTCTTGTGCCACAAAACATCACCATCAATGGTCACTTACACTTCTTGTGCCACAAAACATCACCAATCAATGGTCACTTACACTTCTTTTGCCACAAAGCATCACCATCAATGGCCACTTACACTTCTTGTGTCTCAAAGTATCACCATCAATGGTCACTTACACTTCTCGTGTCTCAAAGCATCATCATCAATGGTCACTTACACTTCTTGTGTCTCAAAGCATCATCATCAATGGCTACTTACACATCTTGTGTCTCGAAGCATCACCATCAATGGTCACTTACACTTCTCGTGTCTCCAAACATCACCAATCAATGGTCACTTACACTTCTTGTGCCACAAAACATCACCAATCAATGGTCACTTACACTTCTCGTGTCTCCAAACATCACCAATCAATGGTCACTTACACTTCTTGTGCCACAAAACATCACCAATCAATGGTCACTTACACTTCTTATGTCTCAAAGCATCACCATCAATGGTCACTTACACTTCTTGTGCCACAAAACATCACCAATCAATGGTCACTTACACTTCTTGTGCCACAAAACATCACCAATCAATGGTCACTTACACTTCTTATGTCTCAAAGCATCACCATCAATGGTCACTTACACTTCTTGTGCCACAAAACATCACCAATCAATGGTCACTTACACTTCTTGTGCCACAAAACATCACCAATCAATGGTCACTTACACTTCTCGTGCCACAAAACATCACCAATCAATGGTCACTTACACTTCTTGTGCCACAAAACATCACCAATCAATGGTCACTTACACTTCTCGTGCCACAAAACATCACCAATCAATGGTCACTTACACTTCTTGTGCCACAAAACATCACCAATCAATGGTCACTTACACTTCTCGTGCCACAAAACATCACCAATCAATGGTCACTTACACTTCTTGTGCCACAAAACATCACCAATCAATGGTCACTTACACTTCTCGTGCCACAAAACATCACCAATCAATGGTCACTTACACTTCTTGTGTCTCAAAGCATCACCATCAATGGTCACTTACACTTCTTGTGCCACAAAACATCACCAATCAATGGTCACTTACACTTCTTGTGCCACAAAACATCACCAATCAATGGTCACTTACACTTCTCGTGTCTCAAAGCATCATCATCAATGGCTACTTACACATCTTGTGTCTCGAAGCATCACCATCAATGGTCACTTACACTTCTCGTGTCTCCAAACATCACCAATCAATGGTCACTTACACTTCTTGTGTCTCAAAGCATCATCATCAATGGCTACTTACACATCTTGTGTCTCGAAGCATCACCACCAATGGTCACTTACACTTCTCGTGTCTCCAAACATCACCAATCAATGGTCACTTACACTTCTTGTGCCACAAAACATCACCAATCAATGGTCACTTACACTTCTCGTGCCACAAAACATCACCAATCAATGGTCACTTACACTTCTTGTGCCACAAAACATCACCAATCAATGGTCACTTACACTTCTCGTGCCACAAAACATCACCAATCAATGGTCACTTACACTTCTTGTGTCTCAAAGCATCACCATCAATGGTCACTTACACTTCTTGTGCCACAAAACATCACCAATCAATGGTCACTTACACTTCTTGTGCCACAAAACATCACCAATCAATGGTCACTTACACTTCTCGTGTCTCAAAGCATCACCATCAATGGTCACTTACACTTCTCGTGTCTCCAAACATCACCAATCAATGGTCACTTACACTTCTCGTGTCTCCAAACATCACCAATCAATGGTCACTTACACTTCTTATGTCTCAAAGCATCACCATCAATGGTCACTTACACTTCTTGTGCCACAAAACATCACCAATCAATGGTCACTTACACTTCTCGTGCCACAAAACATCACCAATCAATGGCCACTTACACTTCTTGTGTCTCAAAGCATCACCATCAATGGCCACTTACACTTCTCGTGTCTCAAAGCATCACCATCAATGGTCACTTACACTTCTCGTGTCTCAAAGCATCACCATCAATGGTCACTTACACTTCTTGTGTCTCAAAGCATCACCATCAATGGTCACTTACACTTCTCGTGTCTCAAAGCATCACCATCAATGGTCACTTACACTTCTTGTGCCACAAAACATCACCAATCAATGGTCACTTACACTTCTTTTGCCACAAAACATCACCATCAATGGTCACTTACACTTCTTGTGCCACAAAACATCACCAATCAATGGTCACTTACACTTCTTTTGCCACAAAACATCACCAATCAATGGTCACTTACACTTCTTTTGCCACAAAACATCACCAACCAATGGTCACTTACACTTCTCGTGTCTCAAAACATCACCAATCAATGGTCACTTACACTTCTTGTGCCACAAAACATCACCAACCAATGGTCACTTACACTTCTCGTGTCTCAAAACATCACCAATCAATGGTCACTTACACTTCTTGTGCCACAAAACATCACCAACCAATGGTCACTTGCACTTCTCATGTCTCAAAGCATCACCAATCAATGGTCACTTACACTTCTCGTGTCTCCAAACATCACCAATCAATGGTCACTTACACTTCTCGTGTCTCAAAGCATCACCAATCAATGGTCACTTACACTTCTCGTGTCTCCAAACATCACCAATCAATGGTCACTTACACTTCTCGTGTCTCAAAGCATCACCAATCAATGGTCACTTACACTTCTCGTGTCTCCAAACATCACCAATCAATGGTCACTTACACTTCTCTCGTGTCTCAAAGCATCACCAATCAATGGTCACTTGCACTTCTCGTGTCTCCAAACATCACCAATCAATGGTCACTTGCACTTCTCGTGTCTCCAAACATCACCAATCAATGGTCACTTACACTTCTCGTGTCTCCAAACATCACCAATCAATGGTCACTTACACTTCTCGTGTCTCCAAACATCACCAATCAATGGTCACTTGCACTTCTCGTGTCTCCAAACATCACCAATCAATGGTCACTTACACTTCTCGTGTCTCCAAACATCACCAATCAATGGTCACTTGCACTTCTCGTGTCTCCAAACATCACCAATCAATGGTCACTTACACTTCTCGTGTCTCCAAACATCACCAATCAATGGTCACTTGCACTTCTTGTGCCACAAAACATCACCAATCAATGGTCACTTACACTTCTCGTGTCTCAAAGCATCACCAATCAAAGACCGTCTACATATCTTGAAGATCACATACCAATGTCTTTGGTTTCGGTAAGAAGATTGTTCAAGGACACTTCATTTCAGCCTTCAGCTGTAATGTAATACAAACATTAGCTAGCATTATTCGACAAAACCACAATCCCTGCTTGCTACAAATCAAGGTGTATTATGTGTTAGGATGTTGATAACATGTACAGGTTTGATTGATATGTATATAATAACAATAATAATAATAATAATATATGTCTATGTCCTCGAGAATCCGAGCGCAGAAAAGGGACGCACAAAATGATTAAGAGAATGAATTTATGAATGGTACGTAGGCAAAGCAACAGTTTTTCATTGGAATATATCAACGCATTGTTGTATGAGATAGAGTATATTAAATCACCTTTATTTTATTGAACATCTGGATTAGTGTATAAGTCATTGGATAAATAAAGTAACCTTCTAAGACTGCCTGTCTAGTCGATACACAGTAGAACTGAATTGCTTTTTCCCAATCTAAGCCATAAATCACCTGTGTCAAAGGAACTCCGTGATGGACGGTGACTCTGCCCATATCTCATTCTTCCATTGTCACTACAAAGAGAGTCGTAATTATAACAACCGCACGTCTTGGTGACATTAATAGATGAAACAGCGAGAATACGTGTATACATCAACATCTCCTTCATTTCATCTGCATATTGCTAGCACGTATTACGTTTCGTTATCGCAATGAATCTTGTGAGATGTCAACTTGAACACATATTTAGTTCAGCAAATATAACATATACACACATACATACACACACGCACGCACGCACGCACGCACGCACGCACGCACACACACACACAAACAAACACACATACACACGCACGCACGCACGCCCACACACACACACACACACACACACACACAAACACACATACACACAAAAACACACCCACGCACGCACACACGCACACACATACACACACACACGCACGCACACACATGCGCACGCACTCACACCCGTGTATTTGTCGAAATCTAACATATTACCAAAATTCACATTTGAATGGCAATGCTTCCTGCTAGAACAATTCCTAATTCTGACACGTGATACTGTTGCAGTTAAAGTACACGAGAAAGCAACTGAGCTCCATGCAATTGCGTCTCTTACTGTCATGATGAACAATGAGAACCACAACACCATCGAGCAGGAGAACCAGAATGGTGGCCGGCAGGTGGCGCCAGTGTGCACTGGGTCAAACGAACAGGCATCGAATTGCACTGCGCCGTCAGTGTCAAACGGGAAGATACACAACAGTGACTATGGTGATACAGGGCGGAAGTGCAGTCAGATATCAGCGCAGCAGCAACCGGAAGTGATCACTGTAGCGATACCGGCGAGAGGGTCGGAGGACTTACATCCGGCCGAGGACGGGCCGTCAGCTACCGCAGACCAGATGCAGGTCTGTGTGTGCTGTGTGAGCGCTGTGTGAACGTACCCGTGTATGCACGACTGCTTGAATATGTGGATTAATGCATGCATATGGAGTATACATGTATATGTATGCAAATATCCATGCAATCACCCATATGTTGAGCGGGCGCGCGTGCATGTTCATGCTCGTGCATAGGTTTGTGCGTGCGTGTGTGTTTGCTTGCAAGTATGTATGCTAAATTGATATATGTTCATAATAAGTTAATGTGTAACCTCTAAGTCTCTATTTATTACCACGCCAGCCAGTTTAAATTACGTGCTGAACATTCGTAGTTATCACCGAGTTGGCCGCTGTGCCAGGTCTCCACAAAGAAATTACACCAGTCAATGTATTTAACGTAATTGATTAACTTCGTGGAACGGAATATCCAGGACCCACCTCATCCGAACTGTGTAGGTAACTGGAACAATAACGGAAATGCAACCTAGAAGCATCCTGTATGCAAAAAGAGACATGGAAATGCTGTCTATGTGTATGTCTGTCTGGCTGTCTGTCTATTTGTCTGTCTATTTGTCTGTCTATTTGTCTGTCTATTTTTCTGTCTATCTGTCTGTCTGGCTGCTGGCTGTCTGGCTGTCTGGCTGTCTGGCTGTCTGGCTGTCTGGCTGTCTGGCTGGCTGGCTGGCTGGCTGGTTGTCTGTCAGGCTGTCAGGCTGTCAGGCTGTCAGGCTGTCTGGCTGTCTGGCTGTCTGTCTGTCCGTCCGTCCGTCCGTCCGTCCGTCCGTCCGTCCGTCCGTCCGTCCGTCCGTCCGTCCGTCCGTCCGTCCGTCCGTCCGTCCGTCCGTCCGTCCGTCCGTCCGTCCGTCCGTCCGTCCGTCCGGCCGGCCCCGGCCGGCCGGCTGGCTGGCTGGCTGGCTGGCTGGCTGGCTGGCTGACTGACTTGAAGGTAATTAGGACACATTCTGTTGTCGATCCTGCTTCGCATAACTCTTCAACTAGTGACTAAGCCCAATAAATAACACAGCCACCTCTTCATTCGTTTGATGCGAACCGTAAAGGTTTCTGCTGTCCTAAATTAGAAAGGTGCGTTTACGGTACACTAGTGTGTGTGAGACAACCATGTCTTTTCTGGTGTCTAGAAGGTCGCTGTGTCATGCTCCAGCGAACTTCCAGACAGCGCCGGTCACCATTGGCGCAGCATTCAGCGCTCACCACATACACATGTTGGTCATATGCATACCAGCTGTAAAAAGCGCCCTCATAATATTTGACAGTCGATATCATCGCAGCTTGTGCCAGACAAATGCAGTGATGGACTACGCCAGTGGTCGAGCTTATGCCAATGCTAACGACTTTAGCAAAGCTGGAAAGACGTGCTAACACTGTTCCAATATCTCTGGTACATACTGGCAGCACCTGGCTGCAACATACACCCAAAGACGATTTTCGTCGAGAGAGCAGAGTTTCCGGAATGTTTGTCCTGCTATATTGGCGTCGTCTTCCTTCGTTTGTTTACGTGGCCGCGTGGTTGGTAGACGAATGTATTATATATATATATTGGCTAGGAGTGAGGATGGCAATCACTTGTATTTTGGTTTGAACGGCAATGTGTTTAAGTCTTCTTAAAAAAGAATACAGCGGCGCAGTGGCATGAGCATCGAACTCTCAAATAAGATTCGGGTTCGAATCATGTGCAGATGTTTCAAACATTGGGCAAGTTCGTTCACTCTGCGTTGCCCAAGTTGACCCAACTACATGAGTGAGTATATGGTGATATACAGTGGTGGATAGTTGTATGCGAATAGTCTTCGAGTATTAATTGCAGCGAGGCTAAATGTTTCCCATGGAAGACAAAATAGAGTTCGATTGAACAGGTCTGCCATGGAGAAACCTTAACAGCGCTTACAATAGTGTTACTGTCATGTGTATGTGACGCGTTCCTATGTTTCTGTCCAGGACTCTGATGGCAATGATGCACTGGACATCAGCTGGCCAGACTCTTGGCGAAAGCGCATTACCTACATCCTCGTTGTCCCGATAATCTTCCCACTCTGGGCAACATTACCAGATGTCCGACGGCCGGTGAGTTGTGACTAGGTTTCTTCGCAGTGCATCATGGATACTTTCATAGCCAGTGCCAGTAGCGAGGTGTTTTGAAGCGGGTAGTGGTGGAGGAAGTACGTATCTCGGTAACCGTTACATTTCGTCAATTCGCTGTTGATGTGGTATGTCTAGGTGTCATGTTAAGAGTAAATTAAGAGGTTTTCTAAAGGAACAGTAAACTAATGTTGTAAATGGTAATAGAAAATCCAAAATAACTGCTAAAACCCTATGATCTGACTTATATACTGATGTTAGACACTTGAGCTGATGCTGTTCCTACTAAATAAGACGTTAGTGTGTGTGTATATACTGTGTGTGTGTGTGTGTGTGTGTGTATATATATATATATATATATATATATATATATATATATATATATATATATATATATATATATATATATATATATATTAACTTATTATTTTATTCAGTAGTATTTTAACTAACTTATAAAAAAATTCAAACTACACACTATACAGACTAGTGAATATCAATTATTAATATTAAGCAATTAAGGTTTACTTTCGATTGTATTTTAGCATATCCGTTTTGTTTTAATGTAATGTTTATCAATTTTCTATGACATATTTTACGTTTGTAGCGGCTTCGAGCGAGTATTTTACTTCGATACATGGCGTGTAATAAATGCTTATATATGCTTATATATTATATAATATAACATTGCATTGTATAAGATGTCACCTGTCATAGTTTAATTATTATCAAAGACTTGTCATAAACCCATCGGGAAGAGCGGCAAACATTTGTGTTTATTTCTGCTTCAGGATCGTCGGAAATATTACACATGGACGTTCATCGGAAGCATAGTTTGGATAGCAGTATACTCTTACCTGATGAACTGGTGGGCGGACACCACGGGCCGCACATTCGGGATACCAGACTCGGTAAGTGGAAGTGTGGGAGAAGGGAGAGAGTCGGTTAAGCTATAAGGTGACAGAAGTTTCGCCTTCCAACATATCGTTTTCATGTAATTGTGCGTTCATAATCCGACGCCCAACGACTCGAACCAGCTATGTATTATTTTGCACACGGCCGTAACTGCCACATCAGAAACTTTCATTGTACATTTTATAGGTTTCAACACAACAAAACCCCACTTAGAAGGTGGCAACTATTATGCAGGTATGTTATTATTTTCAAATTGTTTGCGTAATGCAATATTTTGACTTTGTATACACTTACAGTGGAGACCAGTTGTGCATCATCTCGTTGAGTGTCGCTCAAAGCGTCGGAAATGAAAATCATTTGCATGCCCAATAAGTACTGAATACGCTAAACCTTTGCTTATGTATCCATGCCACGGAGCCCAGCGTGACATGGCCTGCAGACCTACTATTCCAAGCCGTGCACTCCAGACTTTAAATGGCATGTATACCATGTAATCATGTGCACCATTTCGGCATTCGCTGTCAATGAGAATCTGAAGACAGTTTCACTAACATAGTGAGCGCATATCAGGAAAATGCATCATTAAACAAAACGTATTATTATAGTTACATGTTTAGGAATATGGTTTTTCAGTATGCAATAAAGTCGCCGCGTTGTCAGTTAAGACACGATTTCTGTCCGTAAAACACCGGCGAAAGTGTGCAAGTGGGGCTTGGGGTTGACAGTTCTCAAAAGCGAGCGTATTATCCCACAAGAATGTCATTGAAATGGTTCTCTGGTTGCGTAAATGTCTCACACACAGGATCGTATTCTTGGGGAATCCGGACTACGGTATTAATTAATCTCGGGTAGAACATGTTTTACGAAACTACCAAGTCTCGTGGACAGTCACATTTAAGCACTGCAAGGTCTCTAGGAGGAAGCAGTCTCGATATTACCCGCTCCATATGCTGATACAGTCTTGATAATGCGTTACCTCAACGAGGGTACAATCTTGAGACTGCCTGGTCTCTATGAGGATACAGTCTTGACATTGCCAGCATCGTTGGTCTATGATTTCAAGATGCAGCCTTGCAACTGTCTGTGTTTAGGAGGATACAATCTTGACACTTGCTAGTCTCTACAGTGTGGTCTCTGTAAAGAAACCATCTTTTCACAGCCTGGTCTTAATGAGGATACAGTCTTGACAGTGCATGATGTCTATAAGGACACAATCTCCACACTGTATGGTCTCTGTGGGAATGCAATTCAACCGCTTGGTCTCTACGGGAATGTCATTAAACCGTTAGGTCTTTATGAGAATGTTCAACCGTTTGGTCTCTATGTGAATGTAGTTCAGCCGCTTGGTCTCTATGGGAATGTAGCTCAACCGCTTGGTCTCTATGGGAATGTAGTTCAACCGCTTGGTGTCTATGGGAATGTAGTTCAACTGCTTGTTCTCTATGGGAATGTAGCTCAACCGCTTGTTCTCTATGGGAATGTAGTTCAATCGCTTGGTCTCTATGGGAATGTAGTTCAACCGTTTGGTCTCTATGGGAATGTAGTTCAACCGTTTGGTCTCTATGGGAATGTAGCTCAACCGCTTGGTCTCTATGTGAATGTAGTTCAACCGCTTGGTGTCTATGGGAATGTAGTTCAACCGCTTGTTCTCTATGGGAATGTAGTTCAACCGCTTGTTCTCTATGGGAATGTAGTTCAATCGCTTGGTCTCTATGGGAATGTAGTTCAACCGCTTGGTCTCTATGGGAATGTAGTTCAACCGCTTGGTCTCTATGGGAATGTAGTTCAACCGCTTGGTCTCTATGGGAATGTAGTTCAATCGCTTGGTCTGTATGGTAATGTAATTCAACTGTTGAACCTTTCTTCATACAACTCGAACAGCCGCACAAACATAATACACGATGTCGTACATATTATCCCTTACCCAGAATAAAAGCCAATAGGACAAAGAACTGCTTCATAAACTGGTGTGGTTTGAATTAAAAACAAACTCACAGTGACTATTCCAACAAAATATGTGCATATTGATATGTATGTGTGTGTATATATATATATATATATATATATATATATATATATAAATATATATACATATATGTATATATACATATACATATATATATATATATATATATATATATATATATATATATATATATATATATATATACATATACATATATATATATATATATATATATATATATATATATATATATATATATATATATATATATATATATGTATATATACATATATGTATATATATATATACATATATATATATATATATATATATATATATATATATATATATATATATATATACATGTAGTCATCAGCCAAAATGTATTCGTGTATGCCATTATTATGGGTGCATGAATATCTGCCTGTGTGTATGTATGTATGTATGTATGCATGTATGTATGTATGTATGTATGTATGTATGTATGTATGTATGTATGTATGTATGTATGTATGTATGTATGTATGTATGTATGTATGTATGTATGTCTGTATGTATGTATGTATGTATATATGTATGTATGTATGCATGTATGTATATATGTATGTATGTATGTATGTATGTCTGTATGTATGTATGTATGTATGTATGTATGTATGTATGTATGTATGCATGCATGTGTGTATGTGTATATTATGTATACGTACATATTATATATCCATATTCAGGTATCCAGACAAAGCAGTCCCTGGAGAAAAAGTAGCATAATTTGCGTTGTAATGTTAATGTATGGATATGTATGACATGACCCGTGGATACACGTTACACGTGCTGCAGGTGATGGGGCTGACATTCCTAGCAGCTGGAACAAGTATTCCAGACCTTTTGACAAGTGTCATCGTTGCAAAGAAAGGATTTGGTGACATGTCCGTATCGAGTTCAGTGGGCAGCAATCTCTTCGATGTCACAGTCGGGTAGGTTTCCCTCTGCTTGCCTGCTGCACATGTCACACCCACTGTACTGCGCGATGCAGACGTGCGGGTAAACACTTGTAATGCATTGTTGAATACAAGAAGGACACTATTAGAGAGCTAACATCAATTAACACGTGTTTTGCAAACTCTCAGTCTGTGCAAACAGGCAATCAACAAAATCAATTGAACTGCAAGACCTTGCCGAAATCCATTACGACCTGTGACATCTTCTATAAGAGTTATATAAATAACAGTTTAGCAGTGGATGTATTGACAGCTAAAATATGTCTTCTCATGCCTGCTTCGTAAGCACCTTACAAATGCCTGTGCGTTTCGCATTTGATAATATGGACTTTTTGTATTTGTTTTGCAATAGGTTATTTTTACACAATCCCCAAAAGATTGTTTCATTATCTTTACTAGCATATTGTATCATGGCGGCCCAATCACATTTCATGTTTCTATTTTTTGTTACAACAGTCAACGCTTGTATTCTCCATACACCGTAGATGCTGTAATACGTTTGCCATTTCTTGCCGTTCGTGGTTTCATTCCAATTTAATTTCGATTTTGTCTTTCCCTTTGAAATATTTGCCACAAGGTCATCATTTATCGAGTTATGTTTCTTCCTGTTTCAGACTGCCATTGCCGTGGCTTATGTACACAATGATCTTCAACAAGGTGTACATAGTCGACAGCACAGGCATGCTCTGCTCGATTGTGCTGCTCTTCGCGATACTAATCTTCGTCATTATTACAATCATACTATTCAAGTGGCGCATGCATCGACCCATGGGATACGTCATGTTCCTTCTCTATGCAGTCTTTGTCACCATCAGTCTCCTCCTGCAGTTTGAAATCATCCTTTGTCCAAACGTCATGGGCTGAACACGCCCTCACCACGCTTCACAGCATCACACGACTTACAGCTTTCGTGATATTTCTATTTATGTATTTATATTATCATCAAAATTCGACAGAAACAGAGCGAACAACTAATTTAATAATATTGTATACTTAATCAAGTTGTTACTTAATTAAAGCCGGTTATTTTACAACATTTGCTGAATATTACATTCCGCCGTTATAATCATGACTAGGCACTCAGCATGATGTTCAATCGACATCATGCATGATGTTGTATTGTATTACTCTACGATCAACTCATTTACTGTAAGCGCAGATATATATTGACGTCTTCAGTCGGAAAGTTTTATCAGAACGCAGAAGGTACCTTTTGTTAGACCTTCTTCACGATTTTACCTACTCGAAGTTTGCTTCTTGCTATTGCTACACTAGATTTCTGACAGTGGGGAACACAATTAAGGTGTCAGGGGACATTTCACTGACGTTGTTAAGACCTCTAAAACCCGATTTATTTTACTTTAAGATCAATTTTGATTCTTAATAATGATCTTGAATATATGAAACCTGTCAACACCAGCGGGGCATTGTCACTGGTGTGTCATAGAAATAGTGTCCTCGGAAATACGGCAATATATATACATTTGTTTGTTTAAAACAAATAATAATTTAACAACGGGTTTTGTTTAAGATTAACTTCCGTAAGAACTCTTTACCTTAGTGAAAAGTCCCATGGAGTTGTTGGTTAGTGAAAAATGCAAAATTGACGGCAGTGAACATTGGGGAACTGATTTACTCGGGAAACTGTTTAACTCAGGCCTTCCTACCCTAGCTGTATTGTGCCGTCCTGTCCTTCTGATTCCACGCCTATGTAGTGTCCGACGACTCATATAATGACACATACGGTGGAGTCCTCAGCCAGTTGGTCAATCTATGTCACACTTGACTACAGAAATAACTCCTCGTCGTGTGCTGTGTAACGATCGATCGTTTGCAGCTGCTGTGTGCAATTCTACACGACTCTTGTTGGGAGAGTCACAGTTGAACAATGTGTCGAATTGTTGTGACTGTCCCAGCAAGACGAAACTGACAACTGACCTTCTTAGCAAGGGACGGGCTCAAGGCTACTTAGGTGGACAGCAGATGTAAGACACTCACAGACACTTCCGCCTAGCTTTCGCTGTTAATGTTCCAAAACAGTAAACATCGATGTACCAGTGATGGGACGTATAACACTAGGCCAACATGATTGGGCAGTGCTCAGATCATATCTGCATGCTTTGATTTATATAATGGTGGTTAGTATATTTATTTACTGAGAATATCAAATGAATCGAATTGCATTTGAAATGATATCTGGAGATGCATGTTTATGACGTCTTTATATGGTTAGCCAGAAATGAAGTAGCTGCGTGCATAATCGCCGTGCGAATTGAACGAAGCAGCGCAGTTACCTGCTTTCATCCCGTACAAGTATAAGTATGCGCATCAGCCATATCAGAAGTACATTCAGCTACACAGTTATGCGCACATTACTGGATGTAGGTCTATATACTAATAATGCTATGTATTTCTGCATAAGTACATAGGCATAGAAATGTACATAGAACATGTGTATGCATATACATATTTGCACATGCATACACAGTGCACATACACAATTGTGCACACTTAATTGCTAATGTTTCTAACAAACCACGATGACAATATTTACATGTACATGTGCAATAACTTCTAGTTGGATATGCATTGTTAGTAGCATATTAAGTATGACATGGCATGAATGGCTTCGTCTTACCGATACGTTTGTAAAATATGTATGTGTATGTATGTATCTATCTATGTATGTAAGTATATATGCATATATGTATATATGTATATATATATATATATATATATACATGTATATCTATGCCTATATATATATGTACATATATGCACATATATGTGAATATATATGTATACATATACATGTATATATGTACTTATATATGTATATACATGTATATATGTAATTGTATATGTATATACATGTATATATGTACTTATATATATATATATATATATATATATATATATATACATATACATATACATATATATATATATATATATATATATATATATATATATATATATATATATACATATACATATACATATACATATATATATATATATATATATATATATATATATATATATATATATAATTACACACTGAACATTGAACACAGACACACGGACACTACTCCTACATAAGTCCACACTCACGCACGCACGCGCGCACGCGCACTCACGCACGCATGCACACCAGACACAGCTTGGGCTCATGTATCAGGAAATAAATTCAAGTAATGCGTCTATGTGTATGCTTGCGGGCGGGCGATCGCGTGTGCTTTATTTCCAGTGCACTTTTTCAGTTTAAGTCTAATTCAGTCTTCAGTATATTCACAAATATTATGTGAATGTATATGTGTGTGCGCGCGTGTGTGTGTGTGTGTGTGTGCGCGCGCATGTGTGTGTGTGCGCGCATGTTTGCAAAACGAATAGCTTACATGCAGAAATAGTGTTGACAACGTTAGAACAGTAATTGAGCCCAAATTTGAAGTGTTGTGCATATTGCATATTAGTACTGTTCGCGTGATGCCATGTGACACTTTCTTAACCACACCCAAGCCTGTGTAAATACCAACAGATTCAGCACTGCATAATAAATGTTGTACAGTGTATCTTCATTTGATGTATTATCGAATATTAAATTCGTACAGAATCATGTTGTTGTTGTTATGACAACATGGAACCAGTCAGGTCGTCGTCACGATCACGATGTAATTCTATACGTGTTTTATTGGTTTGCCTAGCTGTGTCCTCTCTGTGACATGAGATTGTTTCAAATATTCAAACAGTTTGACACATATTGGCATTATTTATGGTCGCATTAAAGCAGTGTGTATTCCTGTGAGTGCACGGTTTGAAGTTGTGGCTAAAACAACATCATCTTGCAAGGTCAAGCGTTCTAATATTGTCAAGCAAACACCGATGCAGTAATGTAACCCTCTAGCAGCATCGCAATGTCTTCTTGCTACAGTGACACCAACTATTAGTACCTTTGATCGTCTGCGACCTTTTGAAATGTTGTCAACAGCATAGGTCCCTACCTCCCTGTAATATGTAGAATGACTTGTTCTAGCTCATGAAATGAACACACGCAATCAGCAGAAACATAAGATGACCAGGAATACGGTCTACGTTTGACACAATACAAAACAATTAATTTTACGTCATTCTAAATTCATCTTACTAGATACAGGTGGATCACGATTGGTGTTGTGCGGTGTTCCAATGATTAAATGTTTCAAGTAATCACTGTAGCTTTCTAATAGGTGTTTTTTTATACAAAATAAATATATTTCCTGTCATCAGTCATTAATCGTCAACATAAAATTGCAACATCTGTGTTGGTATTGTTAAGATTCACGAGAATGCATTTTTAATTACAGGTTTCCATGATTTAACATTCAGCGCAGACAAGAGCACGACCCGAAAACATTACCCCACAGTTGTGTTGAGGAGTTCTCCTCCATTTACTCTATTAGCGAAGAGACGGGCGACGGCAGCCACATGCCGACTAGAGACAACGACTTGGGACAGTCGGTCCTTCCCTCTCCCCTTCCCTCTCCCCTTCCCTCTCCCCTTCCCTCTCCCCTTCCCTCTACCCTTCCCTCTCCCCTTCCCTCTCCCCTCTCCCCTTCCCTCTCCCCTTCCCTCTCCCCTTCCCTCTCCCCTTCCCTCTCCCCTTCCCTCTCCCCTTCCCTCTCCCCTTCCCTCTCCCCTTCCCTCTCCCCTTCCCTCTCCCCTTCCCTCTCCCCTTCCCTCTCCCCTTCCCTCTCCCCTTCCCTCTCCCTTTCCCTCTCCCCTTCCCTCTCCCCTTCCCTCTCCCATTCCCTCTCCCCTATCGCACTGTTTCAGGCATACTCCAAGATCATGATGAATAGGTAGACTATCTATGTGGCGAGAGGTTCTCTGAATAATTCCTGCATTTATCTCATAATACGTGCATTTTCCTCTGGAGCAAGAACAACATATAATTCACAGGTGTTGTCGTTCGTAATCGGGGTGGCTGTGACAGGTTTCTCCAGGATGTCGTTGCTTTCTTTTTGCTGGGACATTGGCTCTCATCAAGTCGGTTGAGAAAGAGGCTATTTCTTTCTGATGGTTTCTCGTGTCCTCGATGATGTGATTAAATGCAAGCATGGTTATTTAGACATGTATATAGTAAAGATTCTGGTTTCTCCGCAAGCTCTTTTCTCTCCCAGGACGAACGCTGTTAACAGTTGTATGTCCCCTTTGTAGGCGCCTGTGTTGTTGCGATAATCTTCAGGGTGTGTCAGGTCTCCTGTCTTATGTACTCACACCAAAGTCGAGCTCCCTCGATGCAGTGTTCTATTTCTTAGTATGTTTCGTTGCATCATATCATTAGGTGCTTCTTTGACTTTGGGAATGTCCAGCCTTCAATGGGAATAATATATAATCCTTGGACTTACCATTTGACTGCCACGTTAACCTTTGCTAATGGACCTGTGTAAGTTTCGACGTTAGATTAGTTCTCAAACACAAGATCAGTTGGATAATCTGACGGACTCGTCTTACCCGTAGACAGCGGTCGTTCAGTTAGTTGTCCACATGTCTACGAGGTATCGAATACAATGAACTTTTTATTCCCTTCAAGAAGTGTTAGTTTTAAATTCATGGCTCCAGACATAACACGATGTGCGTTCGTTATACGGAGCCGTTGGGTTCGTCTTGCCTGTCACGTACAATACATTGCAGTGTAGAAAGTCTTGATGGCAGTGTCCTAGCCCAACACATCACGTGCTGCATTCACGTCAGCCGGAGACTCGAGTCTTGAATGGTACATGAGGCGGTATTATGGTTGAGCCTGCTTTATTTCATACTATCTGAGCTATCAGGCGTTGTTCGGGGTAAAGGGGAAGTAATACACGTGTGCCAAACCCGTCTCAAATGGTTTCAGCCTATCCGCATTAATACATAGTAAGTGGCCATGTCCTTAGTTTTTAGGACAACTTGCCATACATCTCATGCGCTCACTCGCCATCTGACGTAGGCCTAAGTGTAATCAGCAGCGTGAAAGGGACGAACGCTGGGTTGACATTTCAGTCACACACAGTCAAATTAAGGGATATATGGGTGTACATGCAAACAGGGAACAACCGTTTTTTTAATATAGATATATTGTATTCTTAGTTATCCGATGAAACTGTTGACATTCTTCTTTAACACACTAACTTACTGAGCAATTACGTCAACGCTAAGTGACACATAGCACCACCTGGAGGAAAGTTAAAATCCGAAAGAGGGCGCCACTACATGCTGAAACGCTGATGCCTGATATGATAATTTTCAAACGTCAATGATTTACAAACAATGCAGAAATTCTGTACAGGGTCTACGCCCGGTGACATATTTGTAGATGGCCACACTTATCTCTACGATAATATAGACAAATATGACATTCAGCAGCTGAACCTCCAGGTATGAACCTTTGAAATATTGAAACCCCCTCAGTTCTCCAATCCCCGGACGAATTTCGAAAGTTTAAATCTATGAACCGATATAGTATATACCTTAAACCCCTGTATAAACGCCCATATCCCTGTAAAAAAAATCCATATCTAATCTAAATGACTGGTTGATTGCTGACAGTGTCTTTTTCGTCATTCGATGTATCATTTTGCTAAGTAATAAAACTGAAAACAAAATCAAGTGGTGTACCTATTTTGTATTCGATTCGAAGCGTTTTTCAGTAGCACGAAGCGTGTGTAGACTTCCAGATGATAGCCACTAGCGAAATGAGGACTCCATAATTATACCGTGACAAACATTATGTAACTTATGTTGAGTTCTGCAAACATTCGGCGATGTTGAGATGTACGTACGCATTATCCATTCATTATACTTAGCACTGATGTCTGAGAAAACACCAGGTCGGGTTGTAACACAATAATTCGGGGCAGGAATGAGCGAACCAATGCATAAATTGAGTTAAGAGAACAACGATTGCAGTTATTTGTGACTATTGATATAATGACTTACTCTGTACAGAATAATGAACACGACTTCCTGGATTATAGTTATGTATCTTTTAACGAATATGGGGGTTCGTGGACTTACAGCATAGTGCCACAGAGGAATCGGTGTGTTGAGGGGTAATAGTCCCCCTAGATCGTCGAAATGTTGCCTTGCTATGTTTTCATCAGAATAACGTTTCCCATATATACGCTTTCACTTTGAAGCTGACTTCCCCATCACATCTAAATGTTCCGCGATGGATATTCTTGAGTTCTGAACGTCGCCGCGTACAGGTACTAAATGTTCTACCCCCTTCCCCCACGCCCGGTCTTGTCTTCTGACGTCCAGACCCGACTACCGAGAAATTGCTAACGTCGCCGCGAAAAAACATCAATACGTCCCATCCCGATATCGTGTTGAGCTGAATCTACGGCTCAATCTTCTCAATCGAAGTTTTTTCTCCTATGCCGCCCGTATTTGCTCACGTGGTATGTCATCTGCATGGTCTATCGTTACATGAATGTATCCTTAAAATAGACCAATTACGCAAATGTGTGCATAGTTGGTGTGTTGAACAAATCGCCAAGGAAATTCCAATTCTCTCAGACGAAACGATTGCTCTGTTAGAAATTATTGAATCCATTTAAAACCGAAAAAGTTATGAAAATAAACTATACGGTACATGATAAAGTGGTAGGTAGTTAAATTGTTTGTAGTTGCCACTATAATCGGCCCCCAACCAGCCGATGAGATGGTTCGAGCACAGAGACACGCAATACTTCAAGATGGACTACGATCTTCCGAGTGGCGATTCCGATGTTCGTCTTGTGTTTGGGATGCAGACTGTTGATGACGAAGGCGCCAAATCGGAATAGTTCAGTATGTAGGTCGTAGCAAAGCCGACGAACACCATTGCGCCAATTGTTTATCGCGTCCAGTTGTTTGAAGGCACAATGACGAATACTTCTAGGCAGCCATGTTTCAAAAGGGATGGACGAGAAAAAGATCACCAATGTGGCGATGTCCTTCGTAGCTGACTTGCGACAAGCTGCGCTAACGTTTGGCGATGGGTCACAGCAGAATTACTTCACCCCGACAGATCACGAAAACGACTTTACCATGTCGATACTGAGTTTTTTAATGCCATATATTGGAATAAATAAGTCGCTTTAAGCAAAAAAGTATTACAAAATGACAAAGAGCCAGCTGGTGTCAGTAACGAAATGCAGGTGTTGTATCACAATGAATTCCCCCTACATTAGACGACCGTAGCAGCGTTTCTTTGGTTTACTGCCAAGTTTCCTTAGACGCGGGAAACGTATCGGGCCACAACATATGGCTACACTCCTTCGACTGACTACGACAAGCGACAACGATTAAGGCGATATTAATTTGCCACTGCCCGACGAAACAGTTCCGAAATGCTACAGCAATACGCACTGACACATATGATCGGGCCAGTAGCTCCCTTGCATTTATCCTCTATGGAAATCATTTGCTAAATACATAAAAGCGTTAATGTCTAAATTGATCCTATCACATCATTTAATTGTTACTAATTTATATTAATCAAAATTAATACACAACTACATGCTATAATTGCAATATTAAGTGATTGTGACAAGTAAGCCTCTACCGGAATACATTTACGGCAAGTTACGTAACTTATCCTGAAGGTGCCGACATTTAACGTTTCCGTGGATACGTCAAAAATGGATTCCTTCATGTTTTGTTATACTTTCTAATCAATAATTAATGTCCATTTATTAGTCTCCAGCAAAATATGAATACTTTCTTGCATACGTACACTAATTAGTATTGCTCCGGCATGTCGGCTTAGAAAAATACATATCCCTGATTGCAACGTATTAGTCGTAATTGGCGATTTTGATCAGGCGAGGGGTTGTGAATTTATTGTTAATTATGTGACAAATGTGTACATATCTAGGCCAACTAGACGGGACTTAGCTTAATGTACCTTCGTCTTTTGCAGTTTGACTGATGAGGTATAGACAATTGTAGAGATGCGCATTATCTGTGTAATGTTTGTCAGTTCGAAATTACGGTATTGTTTACATAAATATGTAATATTACTTCAATCCCATAGTACTTTTTAGCAAAACATAGAATTGGCTCATCCACAGACATGGAAGAGGTTACAACTTTTCACATATGATCGGGCCAGTAGCTCACTTGCATTTATCCTATATGGAAATACTTTGCCAAACACATAACAAAATCAATGTCTAAATTGATCGTATGACATCATTTATATGTTACTAAATTATTATATTAATCACAATTAATACACAACTACATGCTATAATTGCATTATTAAGTGATTGTGCCGTTTCTCGGAATACATTTACGGCTAGTTACGTAACTTATCCAGAAGGTGGCGACATCTTACGTTTCCGTGGATACGTCAAAAATGGATTCCTTTATGTTTTGTTATACTTTCTAATCACTAATTAATGTCCATTTACTAATCTCCAGCAGCATGTGAATACTTTCTGTCACACGTACACTAATTATTATTGCTCCGGCATGTCGGCTTAGGAAAATATATCTTCTTGATTGTAACGCATTAGTCGTAATTGGCGTTTTTGATCACGCGCAAGGGTTGTGGATTTATTGTTAATTATGTGAAAAATGTATACATATCTAGGCCAACTAGACGGGACATAGCTTGATGTACCTTCGTCTGCTACAGTTTGACTGATGAGGTTTAGTCAATTGTAGAGATGCGCATTATTCGTGTAATGTTTGTCAGTTAGAAATTACGGTATTGCTTTACATAATTATGTAATGTAACTTCGATCCCATAGTACTTTTTATCAAAACATAGTTTGGCTCATTTACTGACATGGAAGAGGTTACAACTTTTCACATATGATCGTCTGATATAGTTTTACTGATGGGGTATAGACAATTGTACAGATGCGCATTATTCGTGTTAGGTTTGTCAGTTAGAAATTACGGTATTGCTTTACATAGATATGTAATATTACTTCAATCCCATAATACCTTTTAGCCAATATAGTTTGGCTCATATACGGCCATGGAAGAGGTTACTACTTTTCACATATGATCAGGCCAGTAGCTCACTTTCATTTATCTTATATGGAAAACATTTGCTAAATACATAAAAGCATTAATATCTAAATTGATCATATGACATCATTTAAATGTGACTAAATTATATAAATCACAAGTAATACATAACTACATGCTAGAATTGCATTATTAAGTGATTGTGACAAGCATACCGTCTATCGTGTGGGGGTGGGGGAGCCATTCTGAAATAGGTATTACAGAAGTGGCCTGGTGTGGTCGGTTCCCCCATCTTTGCTGTCAGTGTATGTATTTGTTATAACGTGTATAACTGTGATGCATTGTGTACTAGTGTATTGGAATTATATTGTGCTAGTTATACATAAAGAGTTGGCTTACGTTTAGGCTCGCATACAAACATATACCTGACTTGTGTTTTCAGCAAACTAGCCATGTCTTTGTGTCACACATTTAGATGGTAGCGTTGTCCCGCATAAATACATTTATGGCTAGTTACCTAATTTATCCAGAAGGTGGCGACATTTAACGTTTCAGTGGATACGTCAAAAATGGATTCCTTCATGTTTTGTTATACTTTCATATCAACAATTAATTTCCATTTATTACTCTCCAGCAGCATGTGAATACTTTCTAGCATACGTACACTAATTATTATTGCTCCAACATGTCGGCTTAGAAAAATGAACAGGTCTGTTGGGAAAGTAAAGTGTAAAGCGCTTTGAACGGTCCTGAGGACTGGATACTGCGCTATGTAAGAACTCGCCATTTTTAAATACGCACCCGCAAGGGTGTGTACATGTACATTAAAATAAAAACGGGGTGAAACATTATCGTCATATCCTGAAAACAATTATTCAGAACATTTCCATAAATTGACACATCATAAATAACATTCACTGACAAACGTGCCGTGGAAAATTCGTGAAACAATAACACGACATTTTCAACAACAAAAAACTACTGTCCACCCTGTCACCCTTCTATTTCTGTTAAGGCCAGAGCGTGGTTGGGCGTGACGCTATCACCAATCTAAATTGCACCATCTCTGCCAAAAAGACGCACTGCCATCGGACTTAATTTGACAACTGTTATACCCCACTGGTTGAACAAAACTGTCACTTTAATTCACATAAAATATCAAAAAACAACATGACAAAACACCAGTTCTCTCAGATTTCCAAACAACCTGCGTTGTGAAAAGTTGTAACTTCTTCCATGACCATGTCCGTAGATGAACCAATTCTATGTTTTGATGAAAAGTACTATGGGATTGAAATAATATTACATAATTATGTAAAGCAATACCGTAATTTCTAACTGACAAACATTACACGAATAATGCGCATCTCTACAATTGACTAAACCTCATCAGTCAAACTGTAACAGAGGAAGGTACATCAAGCTATGTCCCGTCTAATTGGCCTAGATATGTATACATTTTTCACATAATTAACAATAAATCCACAACCCTTGCGCGTGATCAAAAGGGCCAGTTACGACTAATACGTTGCAATAAGGAAGATATATTTTTCTAAGCGGACATGCCGGAGCAATAATAATTAGTGTACGTATGCTAGAAAGTATTCATATGTTGCTGGAGACTAATAAATGGACATTAATTATTGATTAGAAAGTATAATAAAACATGAAGGAATCCATTTTTGACGTATCCACTGAAACGTTAAATGTCGCCAGTAGTAATGTAGGATCCGATGAAATGGATGCTGACGCGGAGCAGCGCGGAGGGGAGGAGAGGAGTCCAAAGTCCCATGTTAAAAGATTGGCGAAAAAGTCAAATGTCAAAAGGTCAAGTGGTTCCACCTGGCGGAAGGTTATACGCTGGCGCGGAACGCGGTGGTTCCTCGGTGAGGAAGGTCAAGGTCAAAGGTCACGTGCCACGGTCACATTTCAAGTGGCGACCCCTTATGCAGTGTACCTCCTCTCCTGGTAGTGAAGTCCCACGTACGCGACTAACATCCTTCATGTCCAGTGTGGGTGCAACACGGGCTTGTCTATCTACCCAAGCTTGCTGCCTCCCGACCAGGCCAGTCGGATGCTGTGTTCTCGTCGAGGGACAGTGGCTCAGTCAGCTTCAGTGGACGACGTTGTAGTGTTGCAAGTGGTTGGTACAGTAATCTACGACAAGTAGGACATATTAACCATCGACCATCCTCCCTCCGACTGTGCGACTTGCAAGGCCAACACTACTGTAAGTCACCGGATCAACTATAGGTTGCTTGGCTACAAGCAGTAAATAAAAAACAACGTAATATATTGTATCTGTCACGTAGTGTCCCTATCTTCACAAGTCTGGACACGTTCATTCATATGGCGGTCTCACTACATGTTCAGTCACATAGCACTTCCTCCAATAAACAATGGCAGCTCACGAGTCGCTACCATGTCCCGCATGCAGGTCACACAGGTCACGTTCTCCACGTAAGGAACTTACATATATCGGCGTGCGCATGGGTGTTATCCAGTATGTAGTTCACATAACACTTCCACCATTACAAAATTCACGTAGGGACTTACATATATCATGCGTGCACATGCGTGTTGTCCAGTATGAGGTCACATAACACTTCCACCAATACAAAATTTGAGCTCACACGTCGCTACTATGTCCAAGTATGTAGGTCTCACACAGGTCACGTTCTCCACGTAGGTAATTTACATACGCCGGGCGTGTCCGCCGCATGTGGCCGCGTGTTTTCGCGTGTGTCCCCAAGTGATCGTGTGTGTCCGTAACTGTTTGCGCGTGTTCGCTGCGTGAGTTCGTTTGTGTCCGCGTCTGTCCACGTGTGTCCGCGTGTACCCGCGTGTATCCGCGTGTATCCGCGTGTGTCCGTGTGTGTCCGCGTGTGCCCGCTTGTATCCGCGTGCGTCCGCGTGTGACCGAGTTTGCCCTCGTGTAACCACGTGTGTCAGGTTGTGTTCGCATGTGTCCGCGTGTGTTCCGTGTTTCCGCGTTTGTCCAGCGTGTCCGCGTGTGTCCACGTGTGCCGGCGTGTGTCTGCGTGTGTTCGTGTGTGTCCGCATGTGCTCGCGTGTGCTCGCGTGTGACCTCGTGTGTTCGCGTGTGTTCGCGTGTGTCCACGTGTGACCGCGAATGTCCGCGCGTGTTCGTGTGTGTCCGCGTGTGACCGCGTGTGTCCGCAAGTGTTCGAGTGTGTCCCCGTGTGACCGAGTGTGCGAATAAGTGGTCGCGTAAATGTTCGAATGTGTTCGCCGCGTGTGTTCGTCTGTGTCCCCGTCTCGCCACGTGTGTCCCCGTGTATCCGCGTTTATCCGCGTGTGTCCGCGAGTGTCAGCGTGTACCCGCGTGTACCCGCGTGCTTCCACGAGTGTTCGCGTTTGTCCGCGTTAGGCCGCGTATGACCGAGTTTGTCCGCGTGTAACCACGTGTGCCCGCGTGTGTTCGTATGTGTCCGCGTGTGGCGGCGTGTGTTCGCGTGGGTTCTCGTGTGTCCGCGTGTGTCCGCGTGTGTTCGTGTGTGTTCACATGTGTCCACGTGTGTCCGCGTGAGTCCGCGTGTGTCCGCGTGTATCCGCGTGTGTGCTCGTGTTTCCTCGTGAGCCCGCTTGCATATGCGTATGTGCAGGTGTGTTCGCGTGTGTCCGCGTGTGTCCGCGTGTAACGACGTGTGTCCGGGTGTGTTCGTGTATGTCCGCGTGTGGCCGCTTGTGACCGCGAGTGTTCGCGCGTGTCCTGTATGTCCGCGTGTGTCCAATGTGTCCACGTATGCCCGCGTGTGTTCCCGTGTGTCCGCGTGTGTCCGCTTGTGCCCGTGTGTGTTCGCGTGGGTCTGCGTGTGTTCACGTGTGTCCGCGTGTGTCCGCGTGTGTTCGGGTGTGTTCGCGTGTGTCTACGTGTGACCGCGTGTGTTCGCGTGTTTTCGCGTGTGTCCGCGTATGTTCCTATATGTCCGCGTGTGTCCGCTTGTGACCGCGTGTGTCCGTGTGTGTCCCGTATGTCCGCGTGTGTCCAATGTGTCCACGTATGCCCGCGTGTGTTCCCGTGTGTCCGCGTGTGTCCGCGTGTGTCCGCATGTGTTCGCGTGTTTTCGCGTGTGTCCAGGTGTGTCAGCGTGTGTCCGCGTATGCCCGCGTGTGTCCGGGTGTGTCAGAGTGTGTTCACGTGTGTCCGCGTGTGCGCGCGTCTCCGCGTATGTTCGGGTGTTTTCGCGTATGTCCACGTGTTACCGCGTGTATCCGCGTGTGTTCGTGTGTGTCCGCGTGTGACCGCATATAACGACGTGTGTCCGCCTGTGTTCGTATATGTCCGCGTATGACCACGTGTGTCCCCGTGTGTCCGCGTGTGTCCCGTATGTCAGCATGTGTCCAGTGTGTCCACGTGTGCCCGCGTGTGTTCCTGTGTGTTCGCGTGTGTCCGCGTGGATCCGCTTGTGTCCGCGTGTGCTCGCGTGTGTCCGCGTGTGCACGCGTCTGTCCGCATATGTTCACTTGTGTTCGCGTGTGTCCCGTGTTACCGCGTGAGTGCATAAGTGTTCGTGTGTGAGAGCGTGTGTCCGTATGTGTTCGCATGTGTTCGCGTGTGTCCTTAAGTGTTCGAATGTGTTCGCATGTTTTCCTAAATGTTTGCGTGTGCCCGCATGTGTTCGCGTGTGTCTGCGTTTGTCCGCGTGTGTCCGCGTGTGACCGTATGACCGAGTGTGAGCATAAGTGTTCGCGTGTGATTGCGTATGTCCGTAAGTGTTCGTCTGTCTCCACGTCTCTCCACGTGTACCCGCGTTTATCCGCGTGTGTCCGCGTGTATTCGCGTGTATCCGCGTGTATCCGCGTGTGTTTCCGCATGTGTGCTCGTGTTTCCTCATGAGCCCGCTTGCATATGCGTATGGGCAGGTGTGTTCGCGTATGTCCGCGTGTGACCGCGTGTAACGACGTGTGTCCGGGTGTGTTCGTGTATGTCCGCGTGTGGCCGCTTGTGACCGCGAGTGTTCGCGCGTGTCCTGTATGTCCGCGTGTGTCCAATGTGTCCACGTATGCCCGCGTGTGTTCCCGTGTGTCCGCGCGTGTCCGCTTGTGCCCGTGTGTGTTCGCGTGGGTCTGCGTGTGTTCACGTGTGTCCGCGTGTGTCCGCATGTGTTCGGGTGTGTTCGCGTGTGTCTACGTGTGACCGCGTGTGTTCGGGTGTGTTCGCGTGTGTCCACGTGTGACCGCGAATGTCCGCGCGTGTTCGTGTGTGTCCGCGTGTGACCGCGTGTGTCCGCAAGTGTTCGAGTGTGTCCCCGTGTGACCGAGTGTGCGAATAAGTGGTCGCGTGTGATTGCGTGTGTCCGTAAATGTTCGAATGTGTTCGCCGCGTGTGTTCGTCTGTGTCCCCGTCTCGCCACGTGTGTCCCCGTGTATCCGCGTTTATCCGCGTGTGTCCGCGAGTGTCAGCGTGTACCCGCGTGTACCCGCGTGCTTCCACGAGTGTTCGCGTTTGTCCGCGTTAGGCCGCGTATGACCGAGTTTGTTCGCGTGTAACCACGTGTGCCCGCGTGTGTTCGTATGTGTCCGCGTGTGGCGGCGTGTGTTCGCGTGGGTTCTCGTGTGTCCGCGTGTGTCCGCGTGTGTTCGTGTGTGTTCACATGTGTCCACGTGTGTCCGCGTGAGTCCGCGTGTGTCCGCGTGTATCCGCGTGTGTGCTCGTGTTTCCTCGTGAGCCCGCTTGCATATGCGTATGTGCAGGGTGTTCGCGTGTGTCCGCGTGTGACCGCGTGTAACGACGTGTGTCCGGGTGTGTTCGTGTATGTCCGCGTGTGGCCGCTTGTGACCGCGAGTGTTCGCGCGTGTCCTGTATGTCCGCGTGTGTCCAATGTGTCCACGTATGCCCGCGTGTGTTCCCGTGTGTCCGCGTGTGTCCGCTTGTGCCCGTGTGTGTTCGCGTGGGTCTGCGTGTGTTTACGTGTGTCCGCGTGTGTCCGCGTGTGTTCCCGTGTGTCCGCGTGTGTCCGTGTGTGTCCGCATGTGTTCGCGTGTTTTCGCGTGTGTCAGCGTGTGTCCGCGTGTGCCCGCGTGTGTCCGGGTGTGTCAGAGTGTGTTCACGTGTCTCCGCGTGTGTTCGGGTGTTTTCGCGTATGTCCACGTGTTACCGCGTGTATCCGCGTGTGTTCGCGTGTGTGACCGCATATAACGACGTGTGTCCGCCTGTGTTCGTATATGTCCGCGTATGACCACGTGTGTCCCCGTGTGTCCGCGTGTGTCCCGTATGTCAGCATGTGTCCAGTGTGTCCACGTGTGCCCGCGTGTGTTCCTGTGTGTTCGCGTGTGTCCGCGTGGATCCGCTTGTGTCCGCGTGTGCTCGCGTGTGTCCGCGTGTGCACGCGTCTGTCCGCATATGTTCACTTGTGTTCGCGTGTGTCCCGTGTTACCGCGTGAGTGCATAAGTGTTCGTGTGTGAGAGCGTGTGTCCGTATGTGAGAGCATGTGTTCGCGTGTGTCCTTAAGTCTTCGAATGTGTTCGCATGTTTTCCTAAATGTTTGCGTGTGCCCGCATGTGTTCGCGTGTGTCTGCGTTTGTCCGCGTATGTCCGCGTGTGACCGTATGACCGAGTGTGCGCATAAGTGTTCGCGTGTGATTGCGTATGTCCGTAAGTGTTCGTCTGTCTCCACGTCTCTCCACGTGTACCCGCGTTTATCCGCGTGTGTCCGCGTGTATTCGCGTGTATCCGCGTGTATCGGCGTGTTTCCACGAGTGTTCGCGTGTGTCCGCGTGAGGCCGCGTGTGACCCAGTTTGTCCGCGTGTAACCACGTGTGCCCGCGTGTGTTCGTATGAGTCCGCGTATGTCCGCGTGTTATCGTGTTTGTCCGCGTGTTCCGTGTGTCCGCGTGTGTTCAGCGTGTCCGGGTGTGTCCACGTGTGCCCGCGTGTGTTCGCTTGTGTCCGCCTGTGACCGCGTGTGTTCGCGTGGGTTCTCGTGTGTCCGCGTGTGTCCTTGTGTGCCCGTGTGTGACCGCATGTGTCCGCTTGTGTTTCCATGTGTCTGCGTGTTACCGCGTGTGTCCGCATGTGTCCGCGTGCAATCACGTGTGTCCAGTGTGTCCAATGTGCCCGCGTGTGCCCGCGTCTGTCCGCGTGTGTTCGCGTGTGTTCACGTCAGCCCGCGTGTGCACGCGTGTCCGTGTGTGTTCTCGTGAGTTCGCCTGTGTCAACTTGTGACCGCCTGTGACAGCGTGTGTTCGCGTGTGTTCGCGTGTGTCCCGTGTTACCACATGTGTCAATGACAGTTCGTGTGTGTCAACGTGTGACCGCGTGTGTCCGCGTGTGACCCCGTTTGTCCTCATGTTTTTTGCGTGTCCGCGTGTGTTCCCCTTTGACTGCGAGTGTCCGTAAGTGTTCGTGTGTGTCCGCCGCATGTGCCCGTGTGTGTTCGCGTGTGATCGCATCTGTCTGCGTGTGTCCGCGTGTGCCCGCGTATGTCCGGGTGTAACCACGTGTGTTAAGTGTGTCCGCGTGTGTTCACTTGTGTCCGCGTGTGTTCGCGTTTGATCGCGTGTGTCCGCGTGTGAGCGCGTTAGTCAGCATGTGTTCGCGTGTGTCCCATGTTACTGCTTTTGTTAATAAGTGTTCGCGTGTGACAGCGTGTGTCCGTAGGTGTTCGCATGTATTCGTAAGTGTCCGTAAGTGTTCGCGTGTGTTCGCGTGTTTCCTTAAGTGTTCGGAAGTGCTAGCATGTGTTCGTAATTTTTCACGTGTGCCCGCGTGTGTTCGCGTGTGTCCGTGTGTCCGCGTGTGCCCACTTGTGTCCGCGTGTGTTCTCGTGTGTTCTCATGTATCCGCCTGTGACAACGTGTGCCTGTGTGCGACCGTGTGTGTGTATAAATGTTCGCGTGTGATTGCGTGTGACCGGAAGTGTTCGCCGCGTGTAGTCGTGTGTGTCCGTCTGTTCACGTGTGTCCGCGTGTGACAGAGATTGTCCGCGTGTGTCCAATGTGTCCTCGTGTGTCCAGCGTGTTCGCGTGTGTCCCTGTGTCCCTGTGTCCGTGTGCCCGCGTGTGTTCGCGTGTGTTCTCGTGAGTTCTCGTGTGTCCGCCTGTTACCACGTGTGTCTGCGGCGTGTGACCGTGTGTCCACGTGTGTTATGTGTTCGCGTGTGATTGTATGTGTCCGTATGTGTTCGTGTGTGTTCGCCACGTGTGTTCGTGTGTGTCCGCGTGTAAGCGTGTACCCTCGTGTATCGGCGTGTCTCCGCGTGTGTCCGCGTGTATCCGCGTGTGTCCACGTGTGTCGGCGTGAGGCCGCGTGTGACCGCGTGTGTCCGCGTGTGTCCGCGTGTGTTCGTGTATATCCGCATGTGTTCGCAAGTGTTAGCATGTGTTCGTAAGTGTTCGCGTGTGCCCGCGTGTGTTCCCGTACGTCCGTGTGTGCGCGTGTGCCTGCGTGTGTCCGCGTGTGTTCTCCTGTGTTCTCATTTGTCAGTCTGTGACCACGTGTGTCTGCGTGTGACCGTGTGTGTGTAAGTGTTCGCGTGTGATTGCGTGTGTCCGGAAGTGTTCCCGTGTGTTTGCAGCGTGTGGTCGTGTGTGTCCCGTCTGTACACGTGTGTCAGCGAGTGTCCGAGTTTGTTCGCATGTAACGACGTATATGCGCGCGTGTTCGTATGGGTTCGCGTATGTCCGCGTGTGATTACGTGTGTCCGCCTGTGTCCCGTGTATCCTCGTGTGTCCAGCGGGTCCGTGTGTGTCCATGTGTGCCCGCGTACGTTCGTATTTGTCCGCGTGTGACCGCGTGTGTCCGTGTGTGCTCGATAGTGTACGTGTGTGTACGCGTGCGTCCGCGTGTGTCCTCGTGTGTTCGCCTGTGTTCGCCTGTGTCCGCCTGTGTTCGTGTGTGTTCGTGTGTGACCGCAAGTGTCCGACTGTGTTGGCGTGTGACCCATTGTGACCCAAAGTGCACATAGGTATTCGCGTGTGACTGCGTGTGTCAGTATGTGTTCGCGTGTGTTCGCCACGTGTGTTCGTGTGTGTCCGCGTCTGTCCGCGTGTGTCCGCGTGTCCGCGTGAGTTCGCGTGTGCGAGTGTGTCCGCAAATGTTCGCGTGTGTCCACGTGTGACCGCTTATGACCCCTTATGTTCACGTGTATCCCAGTGTGACTGCCTGTGTCCATTAGTGTTCGCGTGTGACTGCATGTGTCCGTAAGTGTTCGCGTGTGTCCGCCCGTGTATCCGCGCGTGTATACGCGTGTGTCCGCGTGTGCCCGCGTGTGCCCGCGTGTATCCGCGTGTGCCCATATGCATTCGGGTGTGTCCACATGTGTCCGCGTGTGATTGAGTATGTCCGCCTATAAGTGAGTGTGAGTGAATATTGAGTGTGTCCACGAGTGTTCCTATATGTCTGCGTGTGTCCGCGTGTGACCGAATGTGTCTGCGTGTAACCACGGGGGTCCAGTGGGTCCGAGTGGGTCCCCGTGTGCCCGCGTGTGTCCGCGTTTGTGCGCGTGTGTTCACGTGAGCCCGCTTGTGCACGCATGTATGTTCTCGTGTGTTTGCGTGTGTGAACGTGTGACCGCGTTTGTCCCCGTGTGACGGCGTGTGTCCGCAAGTGTTCGTGCGTGTCAGCGTGTGGTCGTGCGTGTCAGCGTGTGGCCCCTTGTGTTCGCGTGTGTTCGCGAGTGACTGCGTGTGTCCCTATGTTTTCGTGTTTGTCCGCCGCGTGTGGCCGCGTGTGTTCGCGTGTGTTCGCACAAATCTGCGTGTGTCCGCGTGTATCCGCGTGTGTTCGCTTGTGCCCGCGTGTGTTCGCGTGTAACCATGTGTATTCAGTATGTCAGCGTGTGGCAGCGTGTGCCAACGTGTGTACGGGTGTGTCCGCGTGTCCGAGTGTGTCCGCGTCTGTTCACTTGTGTCCGCGTGTGTTCGCGTGTGACCGCGAGTGTCCGCGTTTGACCACGTGTGTCCGCATGGGTTCGCGTGTGTACAGTGTTATCGCGTGTGTGTTCATGAGTGTGACAGTGTGTTTCCGTAGGTTTTCGTGTGTTCTGAAGTGTCCGTAAGTGTTCCCAAGTGTTAGCATGTGTCCGTAAGTGTTCGCGTGAGCCCGCATGTGTTCGCGTGTGTCCGTGTGTCCGCGTATGCCCGCGTGTGTCACTGTGTGTTCTCGTGTGTTCTCGTTTGTCCGCCTGAGACCAGGTGTGTCTGCGAGTGACCGTGTGAGAGCATAAGTGTTCTTGTGTGACTGCGTGTGTCTGGAAGGGTTCCCGTGTGCTCGCCGCGTGTGGTCGTGTGTGTCCGCGTTTGTACACGTGTGTCCGCGTGTGCCCGCGTGTGTGCGCGTGTGTGCGCGTGTGTTCACGTGAGCCCGCTTGTGCACGCATGTGTCCGTGTATGTTCTCGTGTGTTTGCGTGTGTCCGCGTGTGACCGCGTGTGTCCGCGTGTGACGGCGTGTGTCCGCAAATGTTCGTGCGTGTCCGCGTGTGGCCCCGTGTGTTCGCGTGTGTTCGCGAGTGACTGCTTGTGTCCCTTGTGTTCCCAAGTTTTCGTGTTTGTCCGCCGCGTGTGCCCGCGTGTGTTCGCATAAATCTGCGTATGTCCGCGTGTATCCGGGTGTGTCCGCGTGTGTCCGCGTGTGTCCGCGTGTGTCCGCGTGTGTCCGCGTGTGTCCGCGTCTGTTCACTTGTGTCCGCGTGTGTTCCCGTGTGACCGCGTGTGTCCGCGTTTGACCACGTGTGTCCGCATGTGTCCGCGTGTGTCCAGTGTTACCGCGTGTGTGTTCATAAGTGTTCGAGTGTGACAGTGTGTTTCCGTAGGTTGTCGTGTGTGTTCTCAAGTGTCCGTAAGTATTCGCGTGTGTTCGCGTGCGTCCGTAAGTGTTCCTAAGTGTTAGCATGTGTCCGTAAGTGTTCGCGTGAGTCCGCATGTGTTCGCGTGTGTCCGTGTGTCCGCGTGTGCCGCGTGTGTCAGTGTGTGTTCTCGTGTGTTCTCGTTTGTCCGCGTGTACCCGCGTGTATCCGCGTGTGTCCGCGTGGGACCAAATGGTGTTCGCGTGTGCCCGCGTGTTTCCGTGTGTCCACGTGTGCCCACGTGTGCACGCATGTGTCCGTGTATGTTCTCGTGTGTTTGCGTGTGTCCGCGTGTGACCGCGTGTGTCCGCGTGTGACGGCGTGTGTCCGCAAATGTTCGTGCGTGTCCGCGTGTGGCCCCGTGTGTTCGCGTGTGTTCGCGAGTGACTGCTTGTGTCCCTTGTGTTCCCAAGTTTTCGTGTTTGTCCGCCGCGTGTGCCCGCGTGTGTTCGCATAAATCTGCGTGTGTCTGCGTGTATCCGGGTGTGTCCGCGTGTGTCCGCGTGTGTCCGCGTGTGTCCGCGTGTGTCCGCGTGTGTCCGCGTGTGTCCGCGTGTGTCCGCGTGTGTCCGCGTGTGTCCGCGTCTGTTCACTTGTGTCCGCGTGTGTTCCCGTGTGACCGCGTGTGTCCGCGTTTGACCACGTGTGTCCGCATGTGTCCGCGTGTGTCCAGTGTTACCGCGTGTGTGTTCATAAGTGTTCGAGTGTGACAGTGTGTTTCCGTAGGTTGTCGTGTGTGTTCTCAAGTGTCCGTAAGTATTCGCGTGTGTTCGCGTGCGTCCGTAAGTGTTCCTAAGTGTTAGCATGTGTCCGTAAGTATTCGCGTGAGTCCGCATGTGTTCGCGTGTGTCCGTGTGTCCGCGTGTGCCGCGTGTGTCAGTGTGTGTTCTCGTGTGTTCTCGTTTGTCCGCGTGTACCCGCGTGTATCCGCGTGTGTCCGCGTGGGACCAAATGGTGTTCGCGTGTGCCCGCGTGTTTCCGTGTGTCCACGTGTGCCCACGTGTGCACGCATGTGTCCGTGTATGTTCTCGTGTGTTTGCGTGTGTCCGCGTGTGACCGCGTGTGTCCGCGTGTGACGGCGTGTGTCCGCAAATGTTCGTGCGTGTCCGCGTGTGGCCCCGTGTGTTCGCGTGTGTTCGCGAGTGACTGCTTGTGTCCCTTGTGTTCCCAAGTTTTCGTGTTTGTCCGCCGCGTGTGCCCGCGTGTGTTCGCATAAATCTGCGTGTGTCTGCGTGTATCCGGGTGTGTCCGCGTGTGTCCGCGTGTGTCCGCGTGTGTCCGCGTGTGTCCGCGTGTGTCCGCGTGTGTCCGCGTGTGTCCGCGTCTGTTCACTTGTGTCCGCGTGTGTTCCCGTGTGACCGCGTGTGTCCGCGTTTGACCACGTGTGTCCGCATGTGTCCGCGTGTGTCCAGTGTTACCGCGTGTGTGTTCATAAGTGTTCGAGTGTGACAGTGTGTTTCCGTAGGTTGTCGTGTGTGTTCTCAAGTGTCCGTAAGTATTCGCGTGTGTTCGCGTGCGTCCGTAAGTGTTCCTAAGTGTTAGCATGTGTCCGTAAGTGTTCGCGTGAGTCCGCATGTGTTCGCGTGTGTCCGTGTGTCCGCGTGTGCCGCGTGTGTCAGTGTGTGTTCTCGTGTGTTCTCGTTTGTCCGCGTGTACCCGCGTGTATCCGCGTGTGTCCGCGTGGGACCAAATGGTGTTCGCGTGTGCCCGCGTGTTTCCGTGTGTCCACGTGTGCCCACGTGTGCACGCATGTGTCCGTGTATGTTCTCGTGTGTTTGCGTGTGTCCGCGTGTGACCGCGTGTGTCCGCGTGTGACGGCGTGTGTCCGCAAATGTTCGTGCGTGTCCGCGTGTGGCCCCGTGTGTTCGCGTGTGTTCGCGAGTGACTGCTTGTGTCCCTTGTGTTCCCAAGTTTTCGTGTTTGTCCGCCGCGTGTGCCCGCGTGTGTTCGCATAAATCTGCGTGTGTCTGCGTGTATCCGGGTGTGTCCGCGTGTGTCCGCGTGTGTCCGCGTGTGTCCGCGTGTGTCCGCGTGTGTCCGCGTGTGTCCGCGTGTGTCCGCGTCTGTTCACTTGTGTCCGCGTGTGTTCCCGTGTGACCGCGTGTGTCCGCGTTTGACCACGTGTGTCCGCATGTGTCCGCGTGTGTCCAGTGTTACCGCGTGTGTGTTCATAAGTGTTCGAGTGTGACAGTGTGTTTCCGTAGGTTGTCGTGTGTGTTTTCAAGTGTCCGTAAGTATTCGCGTGTGTTCGCGTGCGTCCGTAAGTGTTCCTAAGTGTTAGCATGTGTCCGTAAGTGTTCGCGTGAGTCCGCATGTGTTCGCGTGTGTCCGTGTGTCCGCGTGTGCCGCGTGTGTCAGTGTGTGTTCTCGTGTGTTCTCGTTTGTCCGCGTGTACCCGCGTGTATCCGCGTGTGTCCGCGTGGGACCAAATGGTGTTCGCGTGTGCCCGCGTGTTTCCGTGTGTCCACGTGTGCCCACGTGTGTCCGTGTGTGTTCTTGTGTGTTCTTGTTTGTCAGCCTGTCACCACGTGTGTGTTCTTGTGTGTGCATAGGTGTTCGCGTGTGACAGCGTGTGTTCGGAAGTATTCCCTTGTGTTCGCCCCGTGTGGTCGTGTGTGTCCGCGTCTGTACACGTGTGTCCGCGTGTGCCCGCATGTGTCCGCGTGTGTTCGCGTGTGATTGCATGTGTCCGTATGTGTTCGCGTGTGTTCGCCAGGTGTGTTCGTGTGTGTCCGCGTCTGTCCACTTGTGTCTGCGTGTACCCGTATGTATCCCCGTGAGTCCGCGTGTGTCCGCGTGTGTCCACGTGTGTCAGCGTATGTCCGCGTGTGACCGCGTGTGTCCGCATGTGTTCGCCTGCGTCCGTGTTACCGCTTGTTTCCATAAGTGTTCGCGTGTGACTGCATGTGTTCGCATGTGTTCGTAAGTGTTCGCGTGTGTCCGTGTGTGTTCGCATGTGTCCGCATGTGTTCAAGTGTGTCCGCGTGTGACTGAGTTTGTCCGCGTGTAACGATGTATATCCGCATGTGTTCGTATGGGTTCGCGTATGTCCGCGACTGATCACGTGTGTACGCGTGTTTCCCGTGTGTCCTCTTGTCCAGCGTGTCCGCGTGTGTCCGCGTGTGTCCACGTGTGCCCGCGTGTATTGGCACGTGTCCGCGTGTGTCCGTGTGTCACGTGTGTTCACATGTGTCCGCATGTGCCTGCGTATGCACGCGTGTGGTCGATTGTGTCCGGGTGTTTACGCGTGTGCCCGCATGTGTCATGGTGTGTTCGCGTGTGTCCGCCTGTGTACGCGTGTGTTCGTGTGTGTCCCCCGGTGACCGAGAGTGCGCGTAATTGTTCGCGTGTGACTGCGTATGTCCGTAAGTGTTTGCGTGTGTTCGCCACGTGTGTTCGTGTATGTCGGCGTCTGTCCACTTGTGTCCGCGTGTACCATCGTGTGTCCGCGTGAGTCCGCGTGTTTCCGCGTATATCCACGTGTGTTCGCATTAGGCCGCGTGTGACCGAGTTTGTCCGCGAGTAGCCACGTGTGTTCGTTTGTGTCCGCGTATATCCGCGTGTGGCCGCGTGGGTTCGCGTGCGTTCACGTGTGTCCGCGTGTGTCCGCGTGTGTCCGCGTCTATTCGCGTGTATTCGCGTGTATGCCCGTGTGTTCGTGTGTGTCCGCGCGTGTCCGCGCGTGTCCGCGTGTGACCACGTGTGTTCCCGACACACGCAGACACACGCGATTACACGCGAACACACGCGGGGACACGAACACACGCGGACACAAGCGGGCACACGCAAACACACGCGGGGACACGTAGACATCCGCGGAGACACTGGACACACGCGGACACACGCGGACACACGCGGACACACGCGGATACACGCGGACACTCGTGTTTACCCGCGGACACACTCGGTCACACGCGGACACAGGCGGACACACGCGAACATACGTGGATACACGCAGATATACGCGAACACACGCTAACACACGCGGAGGACACGTGAACACTTACGGACACACGCAGTCACATGCGAACACTTATGGACACACGCTTTCACACACGGATACACGCGGATACACGCAGACACACGCGAACACACAGGAACACACGCGGTCACTCGCGGACACAACACGGACACACATGCGTAAGCACGACATATGTAAGGTACCTACGTAGAGAACCTGACCTGTGTGTGACCTACATACTGGGCATGGTAGCGACGTGTTAGCTAGAATTTTGTATTTGTGGCAGTGTTATGTAACCTACATTCTTGACAACACGTGTGCGCACGCATGATATATGTAAGTTCCCAACTTGGAGAACGTGACCTGTGTGACCTGCATACTGGATATGGTAGCGACGCTTGAGCTACAATTTTGTATTGGAGGAAGTGCTATGTGACCTACATCCTGGACATGCAGTGAGACCGCCATATGAATAAACGTGTCCAGACTTGTGAAGGTGACAAATGCAATGTTACATTTTTTTTATTTAGTTCTTATTGCCAAGCAATCTTTAGTTGAACTGGTAACTTACAGTAGCGCTGGCCTTGCAAGTCGCACCGTCGGAGGGAGGACAATCGATGGTTAATATGTCCTACTTGTCGTAGGTTAGTGTACCAACCACTTGCAACACTACAACGTCGTCCACTGAAGCTGACTGAGCCAGTGTCCCTCGACGAGAACACAGCAACCGACTGGCCTGGTCGGGAGGCAGCAAGCTTGGGTAGATAGACAACCCCGTGTTGCACCCACACTGGACATAAGGACCAGGTATGTTAGCCGCATACGTGGGATCTAACTACAATGAAAGGAGACACACTGCATAAGGGGTCGCCATTTGACATTGGCAGGTGACCTTTGCCCTTGACCTTTCACTTTCCTCACTGAGGAGCGTGTATCTTTCCGCCTGGTAGAACCACTTGACTTTTTACCTTTGACCTTTTCGCCTATCTTTTAACATGGGACTTTGACCTCCCTCCCCGAGTCCATTGATCGGATCCTACATTACTACTGTCGCCACCTTCAGGATAAGTTACGTAACTAGCCGTAAATGTATTGCGGTAGAGGGAATCACTTAATATTGCAATTATAGCATGTAGTTGTGCATAAATTTAGATATTAATGCTTTTATGTATTTAGCAAATGATTTCCATAGAGGATAAATACAAGTGAGTTTCTGGCCCGATCATATGTGAAAAGTTGTAAGCCCTTCCTTGTCCGTAGAAGAGCCAGTGGGTTTTGCTAAAAAGTACTATGGGATTCAAATAATATTACATAATGATGTAAAGCAATACCGTAATTTCGAACTGACAAACATTACACGAATAATGCGCATCTCTACAATTGTCTATTCATCATCAGTCAAACTGCAACAGACGAATTTAAGGTACACGAAGCTATGTCCCGTCTAATTGGCCTAGATATGTATACATTTTTCACATAATTATAAGCTTGTCACGATAACTTAATATTGCAATTATAGCATGTAGTTGTGTATTAATTTTGATTAATATAAACTAGTAACAATAAAATGATGTGATACGATCAATTTAGACATTAATGCTTTTATGTATTTAGCAAATGATTTCCATACAGGATAAATGCAAGTGGGCTATTGGCCCGATCATATGTGAAAAGTTGTAACCTCTTCCATGTCAGTAGATAAGCCAAACTATGTTTTGATAAAAAGTACTAAGGGATCGAAGTAATATTACATAATTATGTAAAGCAATACCGTAATTTCGAACTGAAAAACATTACACGAATAATGCGCATCTCTACAATTGTCTAAACCTCATCAGTCAAACTGCAACAGACGAATTTAAGGTACACGAAACTATGTCCCGTCTAATTGGCCTAGATATGTATACATTTTTTAAATAATTAACAATAAATCCACAACCCTTGCGCGTGATCAAAAACGCCAATTACGACTAATGCGTCACAATCAGGAAGATATCTTTTCCTAAGCCGACAAGCCGGAGCAATAATAATTAGTGTACGTATGATAGAAAGTATTCACATGCTGCTGGAGACTAGTAAATGGACATTAATTAGTGATTAGAAAGTATAACAAAACATGAAGAAATCCATTTTTGACGTATCCACGGAAACGTTAAATGTCGCCACCTTGAGGATAAGTTACGTAACTAGTCGTATATGTATTCCGGTAGAGGCATGCTTGTCACAATCATTTAATATTGCAATTATAGCATGTAGTTGTGTATTAATTGTGATTAATACTAATTAGTAACAATTAAATGACGTGATAGTATCAATTTAGACATTAATGCTTTTATGTATTTAGCAAATGATTTCCATACAGGATAAATGCAAGTGAGCTACTGGCCCGATCATATGTAAAAAGTTGTAACCTCTTCCATGACAGTAGATGAGCCAAACTATGTTTTGATAAAAAAAAGTACTATGTCTATGGGATCGAAGTAATATTACATAATTATGTAAAGCAATACCATAATTTCTAACTGACAAACATTACACGGATAATGCGCTTCTCTACAATTGTCTAAACCTCATCAGTCAAACTGTAACAGAGGAAGGTACATCAAGCTATGTCCCGTCTAGTTGGCCTAGATATGTATACATTTTTCACATAATTAACAATAAATCCACAACCCTTGCGCGTGATCAAAAACGCCAATTACGACTAATGCTTTACAATCAGGAAGATATGTTTTCCTAAGCCGACATGCCGGAGCAATAGTAATTAGTGTACGTATGATAGAAAGTATTCACATGCTGCTGGAGACTAGTAAATGGACATTAATTAGTGATTACAAAGTATAACAAAACATGAATGAATCCATTTTTGACGTATCCACGGAAACGTAAATTGTCGCCACCTTTGAGGTTATGTTACGTAACTAGCCATATATGTATTCCGGTAGAGGCATTCCTGTCACAATCACTTAATATTGCAATTACAGCATGTAGTTGGGTATTAATTTTGAATAATACAAATTAGTAACAATTAAAAGATGTGATACGCTCAATTTAGACAGTAATGCTTTTATGTATTTAGTAAATGATTTCCATACAGGATAAATGCAAGTGAGCTACTGGCCCGATCATATGTAAAAAGTTGTAACCTCTTCCATGTCAGTAGATGAGCCAAACTATGTTTTGATAAAAAAAAGTACTATGTCTATGGGATCGAAGTAATATTACATAATTATGTAAAGCAATACCATAATTTCTAACTGACAAACATTACACGGATAATGCGCTTCTCTACAATTGTCTAAACCTCATCAGTCAAACTGTAACAGAGGAAGGTACATCAAGCTATGTCCCGTCTAATTGGCCTAGAGATGTATACATTTTTCACATAATTAACAATAAATCCACAACCCTTGCCCGTGATCAAAAACGCCAATTACGACTAATGCGTTACAATCAGGAAGATAAATTTTTGTAAGCCGATATGCTGGAGCAATAATAATTAGTGTACGTATGATAGAAAGTGTTCACATGCTGCTGGAGACTAGTAAATGGACATTAATTAGTGATTAGAAAGTATAACAAAACATGAAGGAATCCATTTTTGACGTATCCACGGAAACGTTAAATGTCGCCACCTTGAGGATAATAAAAGTTACGTAACTAGTCGTATATGTATTCCGGTAGAGGCATGCCTGTCACAATCATTTAATATTGCAATTATAGCATGTAGTTGTGTATTAATTGTGATTAATACTAATTAGTAACAATTAAATGATGTGATAGTATCAATTTAGACATTAATGCTTTTATGTATTTAGCAAATGATTTCCATATAGGATACATGCAAGTGAGCTACTGGCCCGATCATATGTGACAATTGCAACCTCTTCCATGTCAGTAGATGAGCCAAGGCCAAGCTATGTTTTGATAAAAAGAACTATGGCATCAAAGTAATTTAACATCAGTCAAACTGTAATAGACGAAGGTACGTCTACTGATCTAGCTATGTCGATCCGTCTAATTGACCTAGATATGTATACATTTTTCACATAATTAACAATAAATCCACAACCCTTGCGCGTGATCAAAAACGCCAATTACGACTAATGCGTTACAATCAGGAAGATATATTTTTCTAAGCCGATATGCCGGAGCAATAATAATTAGTGTAAGGTAGGGTGGGGTATAGCGCCCACCATAAACAGGAAACGCTGCATTTGTTTGAATAATTATCCAATCGAATATATTTTAAGTTGCAGGCAATCTAAAATATATATCCTACTTTGTGTAAAAGTATTTTACATATATATACAAAACATATTTAAAAATTCTACTTTTTAGAAATAGCTACGAAAAGGGCGTCTTGCCCCATGGGTGTGGCGAAACGCCCATCAGGGTGGGGCAAGATGCCTTTCCAAAGGTTGTTGAATATTTACAAGTATGTGAGTTAGTATGGGTGGTATGTGGTGGGTGAGATGTGCTTAGGTGGGTGGGTGTGTATTCTGCCTGCTGTGTATCCGCTTATTTACCATTGACGTAAGCATGCAGTTGAATAAACACCAACACCCATAGTGTTGTGAAATACATTTAAGCAGGCATGCAACAAGTTCATACACAAAACGATCGAACACTCTACATAATTATTAAGTGTGTTTTATACGGCGATGACGATACCCAGGCTGCTGATTCCTGTTTTTTTACTTGCTGCGTGCTGTTGATGTTTTTGGCAAAGGATAAACGTTCCTAATAAGGTAGGCATCTTACCCCTATTCAAAAACGGCGTCTAGCCCCACGGCTTGTGCGCTAGTAAAATAGCTGTATGTTGTATGCAGCTTAACTATCGCACATTTAACTGTTACCAAATGTTAGTCAATATGTATATCCTAAGGGTAGCATCCTAAGAGATGACTAAATGTCATGGTTATTTATGGTAATCCCCGAGTTTTACAATGATGTAGGGAATGACATGTTTTACTATTTTACACGTACAAATCAACTAGGTCACATTTTGTACTCACGATTGCAAAATCTGGCTTCTTTTTATGTTTCTTTTCATCCCCTATGTGGCAGCACGGATATACAAAAACCTTAGTGGCGATCTGAGCCGTTGTTATGTAGATAGGACGGGTGGGCGAATCGCCTCGTATAGGCGCCTTACCCCACCCTACCTTACACGGATAATGCGCATCTCTACAATTGTCTATACCCCATCAGTCAAACTGCAAAAGACGAAGGTACATCAAGCTATGTCCCATCTTGTTAGCCTATATATGTAATATCTGCTCTTTCCAACGATATATATATATACATATATATATATCCTCGTCTTCTCCCTCCTTGGACTGTGCCAAGGCAGTCATATTCATGGGACTGGTTCATCTATTCAGAGTTTGCACGTTTCATTACGTATGCACATGCTTAGACTTCATGTTTACGTGTTTGATTTGATTAATAAGACATCGCAAATTTATTTATTTTAATTACTTTCTGTAAATAAACATACACCTACCCCTTCCCTCCAACACCCCTCTATTCCTCTCCGTTCTTAACGTTTTGTAATGACCATACATATTGGTCAACGTTGAATTCACACCAACTTTACATGTGCTTGATGACGTATAACTGGGATAAAAAACGTAGTTTCTTGTCATTTGTGTACTTTATGAGCAAAACGTTACAACTAAAGATCGATGTCTCTTTATAATTACACATTTCGGACTTACCCTGATGCAGATGTGTTTATGCAGACTTAGGGGTAACCGAAACTGTACTGGTTAAATGTGTTTTGAATCATAGTCACCACAATCTCTTAACTGTAATCATCTCACTGGCATTGTGTCTGGTCATTCATGAGATGGCCAGAAACACAGCCGCATTGTGCAAATGCAGCAGACAATATCAGTAAAGTGTATGAATATGCCCACTATGGTTGGCTAGAATATTACTTTTCTATCTGTCATTTGTTACTTGCAGCTGGTGATATATCGTTAACCAATAGACACATAAGTCAAATAAATTTAGACATAATTAAACAAACATCAAAATAAACACAACTTGAAATTTTTTATATTTTGCTCTTTGTGGAGGCCATGAGATGCCCTTACAAGATTACTAAACCACAAATTTCTTGTGTAAAATGAAGACACCCTTAGATACGTCTATGCAAAAATAGAGGAAAGGTTTCAGAAAAGTATTTGAATAAAATCGGGAAAATGTATCCGTTTTAGGCCCTAAATCAAATTTACATTTCATGTGCATAGTGACAGTACCATTAGAAACGTCTATGCCAAATTTGGAAGAAAAAACAAATCTTCAACAGTTTCTGAGAGCACACAGTGATGCCATAAGTCCATTGGACCGTCTGCACAAAGGACAAACAGGCCAAACAATTGTACATAACACTGGCTTTATGTTAGGCCGGCTAAACTGTTCTCTGCAAACATAGCCTAAATAGAAAAAAGGTAGTTGTGAGAACCTATATTCCCACGAGACATCACAACCTGATCATTTGCAACTGCATTCAACAATATCACACCTGGAGTTTACTCATAATTTAATTCAAAGTAGCATTTCCCAAAGGATGACACACTGAGACATGTTCCCTATGCGTGGCCAATGAGCACCCGCAGCTTCTTTGACCTTGTCAGTGTAGTGTCGCGTTGAATGCCCGTTTCGTTGACATGTGTATGAATATGCCAGTTCGTACGTTCATTCGTCATGTACATTCATTCGTCGTGTAGGTTCATTCGTCATGTTTACTTTGATTTAGTGGTTCACTTGTAACAACTTGTAACAACCATTTCAACGTCACACAATGCTCCTAGCAGATGTAATTTTTTTACAGTAACAGCACTAAAACAAATCCTGCAACACAAACTAGAGTACCAGCTGAGATGACAGCAAGCTTTCATTTACAATGGCAATATTCATGCAATTAAAATACTGGCATGTGTCTTTGACAACGTTATGGTAGTAAATTGCTTGCATAATATCCTCAGTTGCTGTTGCTAACATTACGATTTTGTTTTTAGATGCGCAAACCTACAGAAAGCCATTTTTGTTTTCCGTCATTAAATCACGTAATCCATGCCAAAATTATAACTCTCACATATAATGTCTTGTTTACACCAAGTGTGAACAGCTGCCACACGAACTTTCACAAAAGACACAGATAGCTGTTGTGGACAAATAATGAAACATTTGTAGTTTGCTTTCAGCATCAACTTTCACTAAAACAGTGTGATAGAGACAGACAGCTTGGTTACTGATATGATACAAGACATGAACAAAGCAGGCTGGTCAGGCGTAGTAGTTGAGATTGGCTTTCTTCTTGGCTTGTACTTCCATGATGGCGTCCATGTAGTCCTCATGACACAGCTCTGTCGCCTCACGCCTCAGTGCAATCATGCCCTGAAACACACATTTCAAATATTTACTTTTACTCGTCAATTACCTTAGATTATTCGCTAACTTTTGTAAGTATAGAGGAACTGTAGTGCCTTTGCGAGCCATATTGGCCATCCTGAAGGTCAAACAACTATTAAAATACAGCTGAACTCCATTTTATGGTCACTTATGTTGTTAAATATAGCAGTGTTTTCCCTTCAGTTTCAGAAAATGGCTGCTTTAGTTTGGTCCTGATGGATAAGTTCTTGGTTAGTAGACCAACATGGAATCTGTAGTTAGACATAGTAAGTACTACATTGGCTGTGCATCTTAATACCCAGTTCGCTCTGAGAGGTTACATATAATTACTTGGCTGTTATCAGATTTGCTATCCTTCATCCATGGTATGTTTAACTAGAGAAAAAATGCACGTCATGTTACTAAAGAAACATTGCAATGTGGCTCTTAAGAATGCCAAGAGTATCATGGGCTGAAAATAAAATAACAGATGTTCTTATTTAATCATGGGAAAGGAAATATTTAGAACTTATAATAACAACAGGAAATAGTGAAGGAAGAGAACCAGAAGACGCATGAGAATTCAATTCACACAAAACGACATGGAATAGAAGAAGCATAACGTAGCTGCTAATATCTATAAATGACTGCGGTTTGGGCCATGACAGACTTGGCACATAGAAGACATTACTGAGGTGACACTAGAAGACAGTAAATACTTACGGCCTCAACACAGACGGCCTTGCACTGGGCACCGTTGAAGTCATCCGTGCAGCGAGCAAGCTCCTCAAAGTTCACATCAGGACTGCACAATCACAAAACACTCATATGCTTTTTGTCACAAATGCCTGTTACACCCACTCATCTGTCACAACAAATGCCTGTTACACTCACTCATATGTCACAACAAATGCCTGTTACACTCACTCATCTGTCACAACAAATGCCTGTTACACTCACTCATCTGTCACAACAAATGCCTGTTACACCCACTCATCTGTCACAACAAATGCCTGTTACACCCACTCATCTGTCACAACAAATGCCTGTTACACCCACTCATCTGTCACAACAAATGCCTGTTACACCCACTCATCTGTCACAACAAATGCCTGTTACACTCACTCATCTGTCACAACAAATGCCTGTTACACCCACTCATCTGTCACAACAAATGCCTGTTACACCCACTCATCTGTCACAACAAATGCCTGTTACACCCACTCATATGTCACAACAAATGCCTGTTACACTCACTCATCTGTCACAACAAATGCCTGTTACACCCACTCATCTGTCACAACAAATGCCTGTTACACCCACTCATCTGTCACAACAAATGCCTGTTACACTCACTCATCTGTCACAACAAATGCCTGTTACACTCACTCATCTGTCCTCTCAAGTGTCATAAGTGGACATCTCCAACACTGGGTCATACATTTGGGAATTTGGGATATGAGCATCACAAAATAAAAGTGCAAGAAAATGTCCACAAGATGTTTGTAATAAAGCACTACCCTGGTAAGGTTAGGACATGAAAAGAAACGTTTCTGCCTTAGCAAAATTTTATTTTGCTCTTGTACCAGGTAAGTTATGCATCATTGACTTAATACTGAAATAATTTATGAGTATTTTGTGTGTGCTGATTTTGAACACAGTTATTGTTTAAGAAAGGTTTGATGGAAACAAATATTATGCAACTTCAAACTGTGCCAACTATTTATGTCACAGAGAAGACAGTTAAAAGTAATTTCCAACATTCCATGTTCTCAGAAACATAGCTTCTTTCTGAACATGCCCAACCTAAGGCACCAGCCTTAGAGGCATGTGTGTGCATTCATATGTAATTGTCCGAAGTTATGTGGAAACCAGAAATGCTGTTTTGCCCACTATTGGAGATGTTTACATATCAAATCTGAAACTTAGAGATGCACACCTATAATAGTCTGCTTTGTGCAGTGCCTTTGTCTCTACGGCACATGGCATTCCCAGAAGTGTTATTTACTAGTACTGATAAAGTAGCCTCACTTGACATTCATCTTTCGGGAATGGATCTGCAGGATTCGAGCCCGGGCCTCCTCCGTTGGTGTAGGGAACTCTATCTTTCTGTCGAGACGTCCAGACCTGAGCAGTGCTGGGTCGAGAATGTCCACACGGTTTGTTGCTGCGATCACCTGGACAACAGTAGACAAGTAATTGTGATGCATTCAATACATGCTGCAATGTTCTGGTTAACAAACTTACTAGTAACTTTATTACAATCATGTTTGAATGGGTAAGCAAAGCACACAGGTCAGCTGGTAGGTAACAGAAGGTTTGGATGGAAAAAGATAAGTTCTTATATAGGCAATCGCAATATCCAATGCCTAGGACTGCTCAAAGTGCTTCACAATTTATTCCCTGGCAGATCTATTCACCCAAACACAATGTGAACTTTGCTGGGGCATATTTAGCCATGCTACAATCAATGCCCATAATACAAATATCTACCATCCATCTACACAGCTGAGTGTAATTACTCAAGATTTGACACAGCAGCACAGGATTCAAACTGCTGTTGACTCGACTGAGAACATGGCAGTCTATCCACTGTGTTACTGTGTGCCCATCAGTAGCACAAGGAAAGCTTTCTAATGTCACATTGCTCCAGTTCGCTCAGCTGTATGAGTAAGTGAGTACCTAACAGTTGTGGATATTAATAAACACATGTTCCGTTTGCACTAAGCCTACATAGGTACATGCTCACCAGAAAGTTCATATATTGTTCAAATGAACAGGACAGCCTGGGATGAAATGCAATAATTAGAGGTCCTCAGGACTGGATATTGTGCTATGACGTTTTCTATTAACAGCATACATTGGTGTCAGTGTAGCTTTGTGTGAAAGATGAAGTATTACCAGCAGCCTAACTTGATTGTAAGTTGACCCACTACAGCCTACCTTGATTGTAAGTTGACCCACTACAGCCTACCTTGATTGTAAGTTGACCCACTACAGCCTACCTTGATTGTCAGTTGACCCACTACAGCCTACCTTGATTGTAAGTTGACCCACTACAGCCTACCTTGATTGTAAGTTTACCCACTACAGCCTACCTTGATTGTCAGTTGACCCACTACAGCCTACCTTGATTGTCAGTTGACCCACTACAGCCTACCTTGATTGTCAGTTGACCCACTACAGCCTACCTTGATTGTAAGTTGACCCACTACAGCCTACCTTGATTGTAAGTTGACCCACTACAGCCTACCTTGATTGTCAGTTGACCCACTACAGCCTACCTTGATTGTCAGTTGACTCACTACAGCCTACATTGATTGTAAGTTGACCCCCTACAGCCTACCTTGATGTCAGAGTTGGGCATGAAGCCGTCCAGCTGGTTGAGTAGTTCCAGCATGGTTCTCTGTACTTCCCTGTCTCCAGCCTTCTCACTGTCAAACCTCTTTGTTCCTACAAGTGACATTGGTTTAGTTCTTATATCAGGTGCAAGTAACAAGTTGTATCACTCACATAAGAACAGTGCTATAACACACAAAATCAACAGTCACATTAGCCAATGGCCATTAATACTTTGTTAAAGACATGCCTGAGTGGTTGAAATATCAAGGGACACTGATATTTTGTTTCAAAACTAGGCAAAATGTGCACATGCAACCTCAGAACCTATCAATGAAATACCTGTCAACATTATAACCTTCAAAATCCAGTAGATTTGAGAATTGAGATTGATTAAATGTTAGCTTCACTGGACTTCATGTGGGGAGGGATTAAATCTCAGCTTCACTGGACTTCATGTGGGGAAGGATTAAATCTCAGCTTCACTGGACTTCATGTGGGGAGGGATTAAATCTCAGCTTCACTGGACTTCATGTGGGGAGGGATTAAATCTCAGCTTCACTGGACTTCATGTGGTGAGGGATTAAATCTCAGCTTCACTGGACTTCATGTGGGGAGGGATTAAATCTCAGCTTCACTGGACTTCATGTGGGGAGGGATTAAATCTCAGCTTCACTGGACTTCATGTGGGGAGGGATTAAATCTCAACTTCACTGGACTTCATGTGGGGAGGGATTAAATCTCAGCTTCACTGGACTTCATGTGGGGAGGGATTAAATCTCAACTTCACTGGACTTCATGTGGGGAGGGATTAAATCTCAACTTCACTGGACTTCATGTGGGGAGGGATTAAATCTCAGCTTCACTGGACTTCATGTGGGGAGGGATTAAATCTCAACTTCACTGGACTTCATGTGGGGAGGGATTAAATCTCAACTTCACTGGACTTCATGTGGGGAGGGATTAAATCCACAGTAGATTAAACCCCCAAGGTGGTTCTAATAAAAAACAAATCAAATTTGTAAACAATCTAGCAAACAGTATGACATACCAATGGCATCTAACTCGTCAATGAATATAATGGCCGGTGCTTTTTCCTTGGCTAGAGCAAATGCATCACGAACCAACTTTGCACCATCGCCGATGAACATCTGAACAAGCTGCGGGCCAGCAAGCTTCAGGAAGGTCGACTTGGTCTGTGCAGCACAAGCTCGGGCCAAGAGAGTCTTGCCTGTCCCTGGAGGGCCGTACAGAAGAACACCTACAAACACAATACAGGGCCAGTGACAACACTGTCTACTTACACAGAACACATACAAACACAATACAGGGCCAGTGACAACACTGTCAACTTACACAGAACACATACAAACACAACGCAGGGCCAGTGACAACACTGTCTACTTACACAGAACACATACAAACACAACGCAGGGCCAGAGACAACACTGTCAACTTACACAGAACACATACAAACACAACGCAGGGCCAGTGACAACACTGTCAACTTACACAGAACACATACAAACACAACGCACGGCCAGAGACAACACTGTCAACTTACACAGAACACATACAAACACAACGCAGGGCCAGTGACAACACAGTCAACTTACACAGAACACATACAAACACAACGCAGGGCCAGTGACAACACTGTCAACTTACACAGAACACATACAAACACAACGCAGGGCCAGTGACAACACTGTCAACTTACACAGAACATATACAAACACAACGCAGGGCCAGTGACAACACTGTCAACTTACACAGAACACATACAAACACAATGCAGGGCCAGAGACAACACTGTCAATTTACACAGAACACATACAAACACAACGCAGAGCCAGAGACAACACTGTCAACTTACACAGAACACATACAAACACAACGCAGGGCCAGTGACAACACTGTCAACTTACACAGAACACATACAAACACAATGCAGGGCCAGTGACAACACTGTCAACTTACACAGAACACATACAAACACAACGCAGGGCCAGTGACAACACTGTCAACTTACACAGAACACATACAAACACAATGAAGGGCCAGTGACAACACTGTCAATTTACAAAGAACACATACAAACACAATGCAGGGCCAGTGACAACACTGTCAACTTACACAGAACACATACAAACACACAGCAGTGCCAATGACAACACTGTCAACTTACACAGAACACATACGAACACATGGCACCATCACAACTCATTCAGTGCAAAACAAAAAGCCTCACATAAGAACACACCCATCTATTTGAGGGTAGCATCACCAAATTCATTAAAAAAAAAACCAGATAAAACATATTTACAAGCAAGCTCACTAGTCATATGTCTCACCTTTTGGAGGTTGGATTCCGAGGGTTTCAAATCTCTCTTTGTGTGTCATTGGCAGTACAACAGCCTCTATTAGCTGCAAGAAGAAACAAACATCTCTAACTAATGTGCCGTATTAAGTGCCCATCTATATATTCAGTAGCAACATTTATAATGTCTGCATTTTTGCAAATAATTGGGCCACAGTCAAATCATGCAGAAACTGGATGTAGCCAGTTGATGGCAAAAGCAGGCACCATTCAAACTTTATCAGGGATGAATTTATCATAACCATCATAATCACCATGATGTTTTCTCCCTCAACTACTGGACAATTTTTCATGCACCTTTACATTTGGTTGATAACATTTATGATAAGTGTATTTTAACTGCAAACAACACAGATAATGTGTTCCTGATGTGACGTAACAAAACCAACACTGCGGTCTGTGTACGTAGTTACAGACCTGGTAGTTGTCATTTGGCTCCAGCTACTATCTATGGAACATTTTTAAAGCAACTGCAAGTGCCTACCTCTTGTATTTGTTTGTCCAGTCCTCCAATGTCACTGTACTGTTCTGTTGGCCTCTCATCCACTTCCATAGCCTTGACACGCGAGTCATACCTGAAGCAGACACAGTTCACAATGCAGTCAGCATGCTGCCAAGAGGGCATTTTTAAATGCAAACCAATGCACAAGTGGAACCTTTTGAAGGGAAACAAAATACACAATTAAAGATTATTAATGTGAAACAAAGCATGTAGCGTTGTGTTATACACCTACAACTGTCAATACAAACTAACCACTTGCAATAGCAATGAACACTTTCATGTCAGTTGTATATTAACAATGTGTTTTAATGTGAGTCTTCTGAAATATCTGATTACATATGTTGGAGGCATACATCCTGCTCATGATGCAGAGGCTTAGCCAACAAGTACTTAGCTGTCATGTTGCCATGTCATATACTCCTAACATAGTTCGGTATTATGTATTTGAATACACCAACTCAGTTATTGGTTTCTTGCATTTGCCTTGATTCACAAACTGAGGTAATGTTTCTATGTATGAACAACTACTGCACTAATATATCATGCACCAATGAACAAATCTTCATCCAAATGAAACTGGACATATTACGATGATGAAAACGCTGAATGGTCTATATTCAGCAGTTGTTACTAGAAAATAAGACATCATTTCACCAGCTAAACAACATTCATTTTGTGTCAACTTACTCTTGTGGCAATGTCTCCAGAATCAAATAAGAATCTTTGTTGACACCCTGTAAAATAAACAGTGTGGTGTCAATTTATTTTAACAGAATGCACATACATGGAGAAACATTAACAACCAACCAAGACATTATCATAATCTTATTGCAGTAAAGTAGTTAGATCCGTCTGCTGAATAGCCAGATATAGCCCTTACGTGTGCTGTTATTAAAAAAAAACATTCCTCCGGATAGGTGGTGACACCATCTAGGATTTATTTGCAATATGTTGCTGCAATCTACAATAATGTGTTTGCAGATCTTAAGAACTTATGAAACCTCCTAGATAATGTCATGTAATCTGCATGCTGCCAAGAACACTTTTAATCCAGTCTGACTGGGTAATTTGTATTAAAACATGATGTGTATGTACAGCTAGTTACCACAAGATCGGCTGGCTTCAAGTTCTCTGGATCCACCAGTCCAATGACAGGTAAAAAGTAGGTCTAAAACAAAACCGCAATCAAGCAATTATAGCACACAACTGGACAATGGTTTATAGATGTTCTGTTGAATCTTGATTTATTAGTATTAGATATTGTTCTAAATACTATGAACACATCATAAAATCCATGCAAGGAGGTACCACCATGACCAATGTCAGGGAGACAGGCTCCTCATGAAATGGGTATACATCATATCACAACAACTACTTATTGCCAAATTTGCAAGGTATTATGTTTGTATAAAAAGGTTACCCACACGGTTATACACAATGTGCATCCTCATAACCATGACAACCAGTCTTTGAATTTTGGATAGGTGTCATTTTGTGGGAAGTCCCATGAAAAAAAATATTGTATGTTTCATTTTATGATTTATTCTTGTAATATGCCAAGTTGTGCAATGAAGTAGTTCGAACAAACAACAAGAAGAGATCACTTAAAAGAAAACAATTAATAACTTCATAACATAAATGGTTCTCCAGTTATCTCTCTAATCGTAAACAGTACATTGAGATGAATGATTGCAAATCACCACTGATAACATTAACTCATGGAGTATCACAAGGATCCATATTAGGACCTGTGCTTTTTCTAATCTATATTAATGATATCTCAAATTTGACCTCTCTTAACTTATCTTTTGCTGATGATACAATTTATCATTCAGATTGTGATATTGATAATTTAACCCCGAACGTTAAACCACGAATTAAAAAATATATACAATTGATTGTGTGCAAACAAACTGTGTTTGAATGTTAAAAAGACACACTATGTGTCTTTGGTCCTATAAATAGTAACTATGAAGTGAAAGGTAGTGTTAAAATAAACAACGAAGTTATTAACCAGATTGGCAAGTATAATAAAGATGAATCCATGAAATTCCTAGGAATACATATAGATAAACACTTAACATGGAAAGAACACATTAATATAATCAGCTCGAAAATTTCTCGAGCCATTTTTGCAATTAATAGAGTGAAACATATCTTGCCACATAAATCACTAATATCATTATATTATACTTTAATTCACAGTCATATAACATATGGTATACAAGCCTGGGGTAATGGAAACACTAATAAACTAGACATTTTACAAAAACATGCATTAAGAATAATCAATAAAAAACCATATAGGAGTCATACAGACCCCTTATTTAAGTCTACAAAAATACTGAAAATTGTGGATGTATTTAAGCTGCAGGCTTAATTATTTATGTATGATTTTGAACATGATTTATTTATTACCTAAGTTGTTCAGAAACTTTGTAATGAAAAAGAATGTTGATACAGATAAAATAATAACCAGACAATTCAAACTTCTTGTTCAAGAGAAACCCAGAACTAACTTTTCTTTAAAGCTACCTAGACATAATTTTACAAGAATATGGAACAACATTGATAAACAAATAAGAAATGTTAATCACAGGTCGAAGTTTAAATGTATGTTACGTGTTTTCTACTTAGACACAAAAGTCAGGTAATATGTTTAAACTCTAGATGTCAAGATTGCAATTAAGTTGCTACTTACTATAGTGTTTTATTTCATACTTATAACTTGCCTAAGTCATGCCAAATCTTGTTTGGATTCATCCATGCTTTTTAATTTGTTTACATTAAAACATATTTATACTAATTTATATTGTATTTGGTTCAAGCGCCTCAGATATCATCAGAAACAGTGACAAACTGCATACTTTATATATTCATCTTATTAGTACAATCTTGGTGATGTCTAACAATATGAGCAATTTTACATTAATAATTCTCCTGTTGTATTGTGTTGTAATACCACAAATGTGTATTGTATATCTATAGTGATGATGGTTATTTTCAATGATGATGGTGTCACTGGAAGACGACTTTTAGCGAAGTGACAGCCATGCAGTGCAACACACTGACAATTTATTATTTTGCTTATGTTTGTTCTTGTACACGTTGCGTTGCGAATAAAGTTACTCTCTCTCTCTATTACACCTATTACGTGCAAGTAGACATTTTCAATAATATCATATGCTTACGTACAAATCCACCATGACTGACATTATATGTTGAGCATAATTATACAAGACAACAAATATTTTCTTCATAATATATTGTTTTAAATATTTTTTTATCTGTAGCAAGTTCAGACTAAGAGTAAGCGCTAATTGAAAACATATATTTTTGTCCTACAGGTTTTGCCAGTAATTACTGGCAGTTGCTCAAACGTACATGATGTTAACGATAAATGAGCACGAAAACATCTGATCAATTTTTTTTGAATAACAAAAAATTTGCTTTTGAAATCTGCCACTGACAACTAGATACATGATGAATATTTCAAACAAACAATGAATGCCCAATGTTAGATGGTATGCTGAAAAAATGCTAGTTCAGGGTTGGAAATTAAGGACCGTCCGCTAGTCCGAGACTACAAGATTGTGCCACGGACTAGTAAATATTACAACTCGGTAGTCCGGTGGACTACTGAATTCATCAGAAATTTCAGTGGCACCACCTGGTGTTACAAAAGTTGATAATTTTATAATTGAAATACGCCGCCATTTTGCACCAATTTCGCGTAATTTTTCGTAAGAACAACAACGTGTATTATCGGCCGGGCTCGAAATTGGCACTGGCGCGATGACCCGACGCGTGTTTTAAAGCTGTCGGGCCAGTTCGGGCCACCAGTTTTTTTATTTAATATCAAGTGGTTTCAATCCCCTGACCACCGTCGATGTTTCCGTAACCCGACCATTCACAGAAAAATGGAACGACTTTAATAACATGAGTTTATTTATTAACGTTCGTTTTGTTACATGTTATATATAACTTATTACGCAATATGTCTAAAATGTTGTCGTGCGAACACAACTATTTCCATGTACCGTGGAAGTCATATTTTATAAATGCTTGCGTGATTGGCAAATTGCGGGAGTCACTCATTATTCACCCAATCAGCGACTTTGTTATACATTGCCGTTGGCTATGGGTGGTAGGCGATGTCGTTGTTGTCTGCATGATAAAACGCTAGTTCACATTCGGTAGTGGAAAGACATCTACGTAATTATACTATGAAACGTTTGATAGTGTTGCAAACGACCATTCCTGCAGCGGTAGATTTTGTAAAACAATCTTGGAAGAAAGAGGACAAGTGTTTTGGATAGCATTCACACTGTCACCGGCGCACGTGGGCTCTCGACTTCACACAGACGCGATGTTTACGCAGTCATAGCCATAGGCTAACTTGTCATTAGATGGGGCACGGGTTCGTTCTCGTGCTAGTTTATCATGGTATCATGTATGCCTGATTCTGCAGTAATAGTTTTCAGGCACAACCAAAACTAAGAAATGTTTTTCATGACAGACAGCTATAGTTTCAAGCCCCAAGCATGTCAAAACAGTCCAAGACCAAGTCATGAATTCGACTTCGCCGACTTTGCTTTAGTCTAGACTAGTCTCAATGCAGTTATGCAAAACCAACTATTAATTAATAGATATTGCCAACGAGCAAATCAATTGTTAATATTAAATATGAAAACATGTTTTTGTTTTATATTATTTATCGAATTTAAACTGACTTCATTATTTAATATTTAGAAGACACACAACACTGACACTGACAGAAGACGTTGACTGTTGTCATTGAGGTGAATATTTAATTTCTCATAATATGTAGTAATTTTAATCCATGTAAAGTTTATAAATAAATGTGCTAAAATTGTATAGTGTGAACGTTGCCTCAGATTTTATATTACCAGACTTACACCACAATTAAAACATTTCATTTAACGTCGAGTTCTCTCTTTTTATTGTTGCAATCTGAATAATGTACATTAAAAATAAACGCATGCAACATAAGAGCTTCAGAAAGTCTTCATGGTGTCACTCCTGTTGAAACTTGATCTTATAAAGTGATGGGCACCTCGGTAGCAGCATATTTTGTTTACAATATTCGGCCCAGTAACTTTTTTGGGGGCAGTAACCTTTGAAATATACTGGCCCCCCGGGCCAGTGGATGCAAATGTTTAATGTCAAGGCCGGTATAGTGTAGAGTGCCAGGACAATGATGCCAGTTGTGACAAGTACTTGGATGGTGCAGATTGAAAGATGTATATTATCGTTACTACCTGGTATGTTTTTCGTAAATAAATTTTGCATATAATTTGGTCATCTTGACTCCGTGTTGATGAATTTGACGGGACTAGTGGATTTGGCTGCGGACTAGTGAACTTTCCTGGCCACTAGTCCGGTGGACTAGTGGTAAAAAAAGTTAGTTTCTGCCCCTGTAGTTTCATGTTAGATCTCACCTGTCTAGTTGATGTTTTGATGACAGCACACTTGCCCTTCCTCTGTGAGTCCAGGTCTACATTCGCACCATCTTCCTCAGCCTGGTCCTGGGGGTCGACGTCCAACAACTGCAAAACACTCATTCTACAAATCCTCTTGCCAGTATTATTTTATTAAGTTCTTCGACTTTAAAGTTTAATATCACAGAAATTACACATAACATAGTGGACATTTGAGTCTGAATGTTGGAGTAATAATGGTATCATCTTTGTGAGCTCCAACATATAAATAATTAACCCGTTCTAAAAATACAGACCACCAATGTTTGCTTACTTGGCCACTAACAAGTATATTTGATTTACGAAGTTGTAACTGCAATGTTGACACTCAGAATGGTGTCAGAACCAGCACTGTACTTGAGAACTGTTGCCAAATGTTGTTGTACCAAAACTACATGGACACATTGGTATAGAACAAGTACCTTGAAGTGACAACATATCAGTTAACTTGGCTTTCCCATAACACCAAACATGTCCGCCATGTAGTGAGGGAAACCCCGAAGAATGCAACTCGAACAAGAGTGATTTACTGGTTCTGTTTTATGAAATTCATTCGTGAAATGTTACGTTGTGTTTCTAAAAAAAACTATAAAATGTACTAAATGAAAAGATATCAAAGTATACTTTTGTGACAAAAAGTCAAAATCGTCGGAAAATATTGTTGCATATTTATACAGTGTTTTCTCTTAATCAACTTCGCTGACATATAACTCATTTCATTAGAACACATCACATATATTACAAAGTAACACTGGTATTACTAGTGTTATTACTACTACAGTTCCACCAACCTCAATGACATTTGAGACGAGGTACGGCAGAGTCTTGTTAACTTTAATCTTCTCTGTATTCTCCTTGATTTTTTCTTTCTGTGCTTGTAGCTCATGTGAAATGCGCATCACCTCTGACCGCATAATCTTGACCTCATTGTCCAATAGTCGTGTCCGGCTAACGATCTCATCTGTATTCATACGAAGCACCTCTTCTCCAAGTGAATCCTGGTGTATTAAAATCATGGGAAATTATTGTTTAGCAACGTTCAATGAACATTCATTAATTATTAAATATGTAAGTGCCAGGGCCCAGGGCATAATTGACTACAACTAGACATCTTAGGTCATCAACTACGATTTGTGTTATGAATTATTGATTTAGCACATGGATACCCAACTTAAAAAAAGTAATCTCTCAGTTAACTGGCATAAATTAAAAGGGTCTTTTCAAGATGGTTTTACCACCTTTTTGATGTGTATGTGTTCAGAATGTGGTTCTACATCATTTCCGGTACAAAGAAGTAAGATATTTAACCCTAGAGGTGACATGGGCCGAAAATCGGCCCAAATGCACATGCCTCTGTTGTAATAATTTAATAACCATAACACATAATTCCATAACACATAATTTACATGCGAACACTTACTATCATTGGATAGCTGATACATTTTTTTAGATCATGTGTATTTTTTCTTGCACAGATTCAGTGACAGATTTTTCATAATCAAGTTTACAAATGATGTGATGTTGTGGGCACCACCCATATTTGGGAGATTGTACTATTCCCTGATGAATTAATTTACGCATCCATTCATAAAGTATACACCCCCTCACATGCAATATCAAAAGAAAGCTCTGTGACTGGCCAATCTGTTAAAAATAAGTCACATGGGTTCAGTCGATTCAGCCAATCAGAACCATCATTTCAAATGTAGGGTCATCGACCCCACAAAACCAACGTTAGAGATAAAATGGCAGAGTGGTAAACAACAGTTTATCCACTTTGCAACCTTCCTTTGCATTATCTCAAGTTTCTGTGTTGATATATTGACAAAATGCTTGACAGAATTCATAAACAAGGTTACACGCTTTCCTTGGCGCCACCTGACGGAGTTCACTGTGGCAGTAGTGACTTGGCGAGAAAACGCGTTATTTACTTAAACATTTTGATCGATTTCAGGCATTAATTATTATTTTTTGATCACGTGACAAGTGCATACGCATAGTACAGATGTAGTAGATACGCCCTGCGAAGTTAGGTCATCGTAGGTGCTCATTTTGATGTTTTTTTCGAGGTGCGGGCCTAAACTGCAAAAGTACCAAAAAATGTGGAAAATTGTTTTGAAAAGGACCTATTAATTGAACTGGAAGATTACCTTTTAAAATGTCAACCAAAATGTCTTAGGTTTGCCTACTTTGGGCTTGCCAGTATTAGGGAGGACGAATTATACTCAGATCAAAATAATCATGCTTCGACTTCACGCATGTTTACCTGGGCTACACTGTCACTGGCTTCTACAATGACTCAGTCAAAATTACATGTTTTTAATGCCACCATTTACATGTAATATTACGTCAAATGTAATTAGGAATTGTATTAATGAATTTTACAATATATCATCTTATAGGTATGATAATAAATAATACACATAGAAAAAGCATTTTGTCACAAAAACGTAAATTACCTCTCCATCTTCCCAAATCGACTTGTCTTCCAAAGACGCCATTTTGCTTGCTAGTAATGGTAAAAAGGCGGACTCGGAAATTAGCCAACGAAAATCAAACCAGTGTTTAATTACGACGAACTGGTCGAAAAAGAGCTTTATTCAAACAACATTATTTAATACTTTTTGTAGTATTTGAATAATATAAATGTTTTTTTTATAGATGTGTAGCCTTTTTGCTTACAATATCAAGTAATCATCGGCAACGTGGCACTATTTTGCAAACCAAAGCCTTTTGGCGATCCAAAGTAAATATTTTTTTCTTATTGTATAATTTGCGCGATTCAATGTAGCGTCGTCACCGTCACTTATGTTGCGTAAGTTGTATAATAATAATAATAAGGTTTATTTCAGACAAGACGTCCATATATGTATACATAAAATACAATTAAAAAAAAATAAAAGTACAATACATACAATACAATCAAAGCAATGAGATCAACGTAAAAATATAAGTGTAAAATTTAAAAAGTTATGTCTAAATTTATGAGGAAATGAATTAAATAAGTTGTAAAAATAAATATAAATAAAATAAAAAAAATATAAAATGATTCAAAAATAAATACAATACTAATGACATGAGTACAATAAAGACCTCCAGTATGAGTACAAATGGCTCTTAAAATGAATGTCGGTATGAAGGTAATTAATAAAAAGGATATTATCTGACTGATGAAGACGACATAAAAGACTGAATATTGATGAACGAATGCGTTCATTGAAGGATTTAATATAGTTGGTGGCAAACATAAAACTTGCACTACATCTTGAGGGTAAGTTTAGTAAAATTCTGAGGCTATTATTGAATGCGACAGTAATGCTTTTGAGGCTATATTTTTTTGAATGTGCACCAAAGACTAGAAGTATACATAGGAGCACAGTATGCTTGAAATAAAATAATTTTGGTAGAAATATTACAAAGACAAAATTTTCGAGCTAATACATTGGCTTGGGCATAAAGGCATCTTTTTTGTCTGGCTATGTCGTCATCATCAGTCAGGTTATTGTTGATTATATGACCAAGATATTTACATTTTGTAGTATAAGGTAATGGATGGTTATCGAGATGGATACAATGAAAATGTTTCCTGTCCTGGGATTGGTTGTCAATAACCATACAAAAGGACTTCTTGGCATTATAAGTAATATTGAACAATTCGCCATACTTGGCACAACAATCAGTAAGTTTTCTCAAACCAGCAACACTGGGAGAAAAAATACAGAGGTCATCAGCATACATCAAGTGGTTGATTAAGGTGCCAGCATAAAGACAACCAATATATAATTTGTTTAGATTAACGCTTAAGTCGTCCATGTACACATTGAAAAGATGGGGGGAAAGGATTCCACCCTGTTTAACACCATTGGAAACAGTAAAAAAGCTAGAAAATCCCTGACACCATCTGATGGTAAATTGTTGGGTACTGTACCAGTGGTATAGAATGCGTACAATAAAAGCTGGACAGCCACGATCAATTAATTTACCAAATAGCTTGCTGTGGTTAACTTTGTCGAAGGCTTTGGAGGCATCCAACATAGTAACATACATAGAAGACCCATTAGCAATATAGTTTCGAAAAAGTTCTTTTAACAGAAATATGAGCATCTCAGTAGAGTGATGCTTTTTAAATCCAAATTGATTGTCACATGTAATGAGAAATGGGATAGCCCTGGATAATATTAATGATTCAAATAGTTTGCTAGCTACTGTGGCAAGGGCAATGGGTCTATAGTTATTATTGTCTGACAAATCACCAGATTTATTTTTAATGATAGGAGCTATGATTGTTGTCATCATAGTATCAGGTAAAAAACCATGTATTAACAGACTGCTATACAACAAAGACATAAGAATATGTAGTTTTTCATTAGCATGCTTAAAATGTTCATTACTGATATGGTCATAGCCACAGGCTTTACCAACAGGCATAGCAATTATTAATTCTTGTAGTTCTTTAACTTTAACAACCATATTGTCGCTAAGTTGAATATTGCTACAATACATGTCAATCTTATGAATGTGAACAGTAGACTCGGGTACAGAGTTAAGCAGTGATTGGTAATGTTGAAGCCACTACAATCAGGTGCGTATATCCAGAGAGTGTTTTAACCTTTTCGTGTATGTCTATAGTTTTGTAGTTTATTTATTTACTTGTTCATATGGACATTTTGGTATGAAATAAGACATTGTTGTTAATAATACTCTAATATTACGCATAGAAGAACAGACAATGCGCCGTCTACTTTGCTGACTATACTACCGGACGAGCCGTGTACACATACGAAGACCTGGCTGAGATCACGGATCGGACATACGCGTACATATGCGGCAAGAAATAGCAATTAAAATGATTGTGTGACAGACACGACAAAAATACAATAAATGTTTCATGTTTAATTTTTTTATTAAGTACTATGCAATTGACTCCAACCAGTATTATAATTAGTATTAACTAGATCATATTTTACAGTAACATCTCGAAAAGATCAAGAAAAACCGAATTTTCGTTTGCCATTCTCCATTTGTTGATTTCCGATTTTTATCTCCACGGACGAAACTAAAGCCGAGGGCTTTTGGACGGTGTCTTTGCAGTTGGTTATTTAATCTCTTTGCATACAATCAGGTGCGTTTGATGTTTGTGAGCGACTACCATATGTGCACGTCATTCTATCATACTAATTCAGGGTTAACTGTGCTATTTATATGATTCAGGTTTAATTCGAGCATCGATGTTACGGGCAAGTTGAGCGATAATAGGTAGTATCGTCTCAAACCCGTTTCAAGAACAAGTACGTAAACGCGCATACTCACATGCACTTCGAATATGTGAGCGACTGACATGTCTATGTGTTATCAAGCCATGCTAATTTATATATATTTATGCTGTTTATATTCGGTTTGAGCATCTGTATAAAGGTAACCTCGGGTTGAAATTGGGCGATAATATAATTATGACGTACCGTCCTAATCCATTTCTGGTTTCTGGTTTCTGATGGTTTATAGTGCAAGACCCCTACTGGGGCATCACGCACTAGTGAGGGTGGTTGGTTTCAGGATGGCTGGCTTCATGTTATCTGGAAGTGGAATAAGAGCATGTGTGCTTGGGAATGTGGAATTAGGATGGGGTGGGTGGGGAAAAGTACAATTCAATGTTGGGGGATGATGTGGGTGTGGTAGGGATGGGATGTGGAGGGGTGGTGGGGTATGTTGTCTATTAGAGGTGCCTCAAGGGTGCAGTTGTCAGGTTAATATCCTACAATGCACCCTTGAAGGCGTCAAGACTTGTGGGTAAACACATTTCAAGAATTAATAGTAATACTATCCTGATTCTGGCGGGACAGAGGTCGCAGCAACAGTATTTCCTGTTTAGTCGTTTGGAAACACTCTTAATTGAATGAAATCTCTCACTAGATAGATATGTGGTTCTCATCAAGTCAGGTGACTAATAGTAATATAAACAAATCTACCCATCTCTGTCAACCCCCCAAAGTGTCATGCAATGTTTACAATTTGAACAGTTAGTTATATTGGGATTCCCTCCATTTGGTGTACCCATCTTCGAATTGCGCTGTTCTCTTGGCTGACATAGTCACGACTGGCAAAGTCAATTATGGCCAACACATGTATAGGGCAGGAATAAAAAACATGCCAACTTTAACGTATGTAGTCAAACAGAAGATAATTACGTAATACAAAAAGGATCATTGGGATGGATGATACACAAACTTAGGTCTGGAAACGTTATAAAGATGCAACAGTGTAACCTAATTTGTAAGAGAATAATTATAGGTGTGGTCATTTTCAGAAAATGTCGGTGTCGATCCGTCTGGCACTCCATGGCTGTACAAACCGACCATTCTACCACATAGTTGTCATGCAAACACACCGTGCACGCAACAGTCGGGCCATTGAACAGCTTGGCACATTTGACCCAATGCCAAATAAACATGATGAGAAGTTGGTAGCATTGAACTTCGACCGCCTCAAATTCTGGATAGGACATGGAGCAGAGTTAACGCAGCCTGTTGGCAAGTTACTAGGTGTGTATTATACAGCTGTGTGTTATGAACTGTAACCTGCCTCAAAAATGTGGAATCTAATTTTGTACCATTTTTTATTTCACAGATCATGGGCAAGCATCCATTTTACTAGTGTCAGATTATCAATGGAAATATATTGGACTTTGGAAGATAGGATTATAAGGCATGCATTTCTACCAAAATAACAAATTGATTGGATGTGATCTAGACTGCTGTTTTGGCTCGTGTGCAGAATAGATATATATTGTGTTATTTATGTATTATGGTTCTTTGCACTACCATGTCTTCCAACAGTATTTTTATCTCGTTTCTTCGTGTATATCATATTCCATTGTTGTACTAATTATATATACAATAATTTTTATACACAATTTGTTGTAGTAGTCCAAATTGAATCTGTTAACCCTCTAGATTGCAACTTAGGCAACTGATACATGGTGACTACTCTTTTTGGCCGAGTATGTCATGCATTGGGGAATCAGAGTGCGTATCACTGTTCAAACTATGTGGAGTACAGTGGGAGTCGACTCTGGTAATAACTCAAACAGTGGATGGTAGTACGCGAGAGCAGTAACAGAATAACATTATTGTCTAGTGCATCATGTGTATGCTGTCAGGGTATCTGAGTGACGTTATTGTGTTGCAGGTCTGTCAGGGTATCTGAATGACATTATTCCGTGTTGCAACATGCAGGCCTGTCAAGGTAGCCGAATGGCATTGTTCTATGTTGCAGGCCTGTCAGGATATCTGAGTGACATTATTCTCTGTCGCAGGCCTGTCAGGATATCTGAGTGACATTATTCTCTGTTGCAGACCTGTCAGGATATCTGAGTGACAATTCTTCTCTGTTGCAGGCCTGTCAGGGTATCTGAGTGACAGTATTCTCTGTTGCAGGCTTGTCAGGGTATCTCAGTGACATTATTCTCTGTTGCAGGCCTGTCAGGGTATCTGAGTGACATTATTCTCTGTTGCAGGCTTGTCAGGGTATCTCAGTGACATTATTCTCTGTTGCAGGCTTGTCAGGGTATCTGAGTGACAGTATTCTCTGTTGCAGGCTTGTCAGGGTATCTCAGTGACATTATTCTCTGTTGCAGGCTTGTCAGGGTATCTCAGTGACATTATTCTCTGTTGCAGGCCTGTCAGGGTATCTCAGTGACATTATTCTCTGTTGCAGGCTTGTCAGGGTATCTGAGTGACATTATTCTCTGTTGCAGGCCTGTCAGGGTATCTCAGTGACATTATTCTCTGTTGCAGGCTTGTCAGGGTATCTGAGTGACATTATTCTCTGTTGCAGGCTTGTCAGGGTATCTGAGTGACATTATTCTCTGTTGCAGGCTTGTCAGGGTATCTGAGTGACATTATTCTCTGTTGCAGGCTTGTTAGGGTATCTGAGTGACATTATTCTCTGTTGCAGGCCTGTCAGGGTATCTGAGTGACATTATTCTCTGTTGCAGGCTTGTCAGGGTATCTGAGTGACATTATTCTCTGTTGCAGGCCTGTCAGGGTATCTCAGTGACATTATTCTCTGTTGCAGGCCTGTCAGGGTATCTCAGTGACATTATTCTCTGTTGCAGGCCTGTCAGGGTATCTCAGTGACATTATTCTCTGTTGCAGGCCTGTCAGGGTATCTCAGTGACATTATTCTCTGTTGCAGGCCTGTCAGGGTATCTCAGTGACATTATTCTCTGTTGCAGGCCTGTCAGGGTATCTCAGTGACATTATTCTCTGTTGCAGGCTTGTCAGGGTATCTCAGTGACATTATTCTCTGTTGCAGGCCTGTCAGGGTATCTCAGTGACATTATTCTCTGTTGCAGGCTTGTCAGGGTATCTGAGTGACATTATTCTCTGTTGCAGGCTTGTCAGGGTATCTGAGTGACATTATTCTCTGTTGCAGGCTTGTCAGGGTATCTGAGTGACATTATTCTCTGTTGCAGGCTTGTTAGGGTATCTGAGTGACATTATTCTCTGTTGCAGGCCTGTCAGGGTATCTGAGTGACATTATTCTCTGTTGCAGGCTTGTCAGGGTATCTGAGTGACATTATTCTCTGTTGCAGGCCTGTCAGGGTATCTCAGTGACATTATTCTCTGTTGCAAGCCTGTCAGGGTATCTCAGTGACATTATTCTCTGTTGCAGGCCTGTCAGGGTATCTCAGTGACATTATTCTCTGTTGCAGGCCTGTCAGGGTATCTGAGTGACATTATTCTCTGTTGCAGGCCTGTCAGGGTATCTGAGTGACATTATTCTCTGTTGCAGGCCTGTCAGGGTATCTCAGTGAAATTATTCTCTGTTGCAGGCTTGTCAGGGTATCTCAGTGACATTATTCTCTGTTGCAGGCTTGTTAGGGTATCTGAGTGACATTATTCTCTGTTGCAGGCTTGTTAGGGTATCTGAGTGACATTATTCTCTGTTGCAGGCTTGTCAGGGTATCTGAGTGACATTATTCTCTGTTGCAGGCTTGTCAGGGTATCTGAGTGACATTATTCTCTGTTGCAGGCTTGTTAGGGTATCTGAGTGACATTATTCTCTGTTGCAGGCTTGTTAGGGTATCTGAGTGACATTATTCTCTGTTGCAGGCTTGTCAGGGTATCTGAGTGACATTATTCTCTGTTGCAGGCTTGTCAGGGTATCTCAGTGACATTATTCTCTGTTGCAGGCCTGTCAGGGTATCTGAGTGACATTATTCTCTGTTGCAGGCTTGTTAGGGTATCTGAGTGACATTATTCTCTGTTGCAGGCCTGTCAGGGTATCTGAGTGACATTATTCTCTGTTGCAGGCTTGTCAGGGTATCTCAGTTACATTATTCTCTGTTGCAGGCTTGTCAGGGTATCTGAGTGACATTATTCTCTGTTGCAGGCTTGTCAGGGTATCTGAGTGACATTATTCTCTGTTGCAGGCCTGTCAGGGTATCTGAGTGACATTATTCTCTGTTGCAGGCTTGTTAGGGTATCTGAGTGACATTATTCTCTGTTGCAGGCCTGTCAGGGTATCTGAGTGACATTATTCTCTGTTGCAGGCTTGTCAGGGTATCTCAGTGACATTATTCTCTGTTGCAGGCTTGTCAGGGTATCTCAGTGACATTATTCTCTGTTGCAGGCTTGTCAGGGTATCTCAGTGACATTATTCTCTGTTGCAGGCTTGTCAGGATATCTGAGTGACATTATTCTCTGTCGCAGGCTTGTCAGGATATCTGAGTGACCTTATTCTATGTTGCAGGCTTGTCAGGGTATCTCAGTGACATTATTCTCTGTTGCAGGCCTGTCAGGGTATCTGCCAATACACCCAATGACATACATAACTGCAAAACGCAATCGGGAAAGAGCTGCTGCGGAACTAGCAGAAAAGGAGACACAGAACACAGAAACATCTTCAGATGACAATAGTTGATTTCGGCCATTGTAATACAAGCATTATTATCTCACATTTAAATAAAATAAAGGAATTTGATGACTGTTTAATGTTTGTCTTGGTTCACTCGGATGCATCAAGACTGGTGGACTGTGGACTTGACGACTCCTCTGGCGTGATGTGATGTCACATCCTCTGCACTTCAAATTGTATATTACAATACATTATAGATCTTAGTCCATGGACTTTTTTGAGACAACTGATACAACTTATTCTGGATAGATGTGGTGAGTCAATATCACACTCCTCAGTGAGTTGTGTCATGTCCGAGGGAACACCTGCCAGATGGCCGTCTGTATCTGGTCCCCTGCCTCCTCATGCAGTTTGTTGCATCCATTCAGCAGGTCTGGTAAGAAAAACATGAAACACGAGATTGGGCAACATCTGCACAGTCTGTGACTGTCTATTCAAACATGTAGCAATAACTATAATATTATATTAGCTATACAAAAAACATGATTTGGTATGTGACTATCACCGACACATGTTGGTTATTCTTCCGCACACTGTTTGACCTACAAGAAAAAAAATCTAACCAAAGTGTATGAAAACTTGAAATATAGACAATATTATTGTTGTAGAATCCTAGGGTGTGTGAACAATTAGTGTCCTAATTCATCACAGTGGCTGTAACTATGTTGTTTATATACAAGTTCAGACATAAAACATACAGTATGAGTGACTCGGGTTTACAAGTGAGTTTTACATGAAGATGATTAAGAAATAAAATAAGTAGGTGGCAGTATTACCAAGTGCAATCAGGTTAATAGCTTTATATAATAACTATAGCCTGGCTAAATGTGTCCCGGAGTGAGAGAAAGTATAAAGTTTTGGATATTGATGTATATGTTTTACTTGTGAACTTTGCATCAAGTGTAGGTTGACTTCTGCTCCATTTATAAGCAAACAGGATGTTACATCAACAGTGTAAAGAAGCATTGAAAAGCAACAGGAGATTAAAAAGTGTTTGGAATATGTTAAGAAAATATGACAGTGAATATGTTATGGCCAGATGCAGAACAAATTTATATATATATATATCTGCTTTAGATATTATGCATTAGTCCATTTTTAGCACGGCATTAGATTCTGTACATGAGAAATGTAATTGCAGCACAATACCTTGCAATTCTCTCTCCAGCTGACTTGTGTCTGTTGTCTCCAAACCACTTCCTTCCTGTCTATCCCAGAATCCCTCGGGCACTATCGACTTCCTCTCGGGCAGCTCAATTTTTGGCAACTGCTGCTGCGCTGTTGTGTGTAGCCAGAACATTGGTTATACAGATGGACATGTAAATGTTATCATTTGTGGGTTCTTAATCAAGTATGAGTGTCAACTGTTGAGATATGATCAGGGTTATGTTCATGACAATGAGATGTGTGTTCATCACACATCAAGAAATTCTGCAGAAACGCATGCAATTTTCACTGTCCAGTTTATTTTCGTTGATGAGCCCAAACTAATCAATCGGTTGCACATATGAATCCATATATATATAATGTATAAAAATTAGGCAAAATTACTTGATTGATAAAAATGGAACTTTTTAAAAGTTTGCTTCAATTTTTGCAATAAGTAAACAACCACTGAAGATATGTTAACAAATATGATTCCGTATAAGGTTTCAGATGTGCAACAGAAATGCACTATTTAAGTTTGTGATGATACCCACTTTGCTGTGGCATGTTAGCAACATATTAGAAAGAACCCAGAAATGCAGTATTCACCTACCCTCAAGAAGTACGTCAATTTCTTCACAGATCTTGTAAATTTCACTGCCTTTACCCGTCATTCTTTCACCTACAGTAGTGTGCCGACAGATCATGCATGACACTAGGTGTCTTCCAACAATAAACTCTAATAATAAAACATGATTTATGCACAATGAACATTCTAAGCTTTACATTTTATTGTCATTTAAAAGAAATATATAGATGTGAATGTTACATTACTTTGTTGTTGTATCAATATCATTTATCACACTCCTTATACACTTTCTTCACACATTCAACATATTTTAATACTAAAGGCTGCACTTATTGTAGATAACTAATATACAGAAAACACTATTTTGTGTACTCATTGTGAGCGATTTAAAAAAAATCAAGTTTCAATACAACAAACATTGTTGCTATATGTTACAGTGTTGTTAACATTATGACATGTCCCAGTAGCAAGTACGACTGCACGTTTTATATAAATTTATTTGTGATTTTATAACATGTAAGTTCAGTCACCTCTCTGAAACGTCACTAGCCCGGATGAAGGTTTCAGCATGCTCACTTCATTACAATCATAGACGAACACAATCAGGACCAGGACCAGGACATCATCATTGCCAAAGAGTACTTTAAGTACAGGCTTCTAAAAATCTCACACGTTTCTGCCAAGATCATTGGCTTACCTACACCAATGCTCTCCGAAATAATCGACCATGCAATTTTGAGGAAAGCTCGTGGAAAGCTCGTGCTGTCGCTACTGAGTCTGATCACCCGCTCTCTACGTTCTTCCATGTACTTCCGTCTCGAAGGAGATACCGTTGTATAAAATGTAAAACATCTCGCTATAGCAGGAGTTTTGTGCCTGTGGCCATTAGAATGTTGAATGCTAAATGATTCATATTGCTGTCAACCGGTTGAACTGTTCTTATAGTGGATACATCTGGAATTCACTTGCATTTTGTTGTGACCATCCCATATATTGTAGATCATGAGTTGTACAATGCATATCCTTTTTAAGGACAATAAAGTGATTAATTGATTGATTGAATAAGGATGGATTGTTCAAAAAACAAGCATCCAGCTAGCGTCAGTGGCTAGCTTTGGACTGAGAACCTGGGTTCGAATCTTGTACTGCAATGTCAAGCCTTGGGCAATTTTTTTCATTCTACATTGCCCAATTTCATTCAGTGGTATGAACGAGTACCTCGCTATAGGCAATGATGGATATTTGCGTACAAATAGTCTTAATATATATATATATGCGCCTATATATATATGCGCATATATATATATATATGCACATATATATATATGCGCACAAATATATATATATATGTATATATAAGTATACACACAATGCATGCACGTACCATCAAGAATAACAAGCTTAGGAAGAAGTGCGACAACGTGAGACTTATATAAGTTGTTTGTGCACACAGGGTTGGTCAGTTGGTGGACCACGTCGAGCAGTCTCAGATCTGTGAACTTCTCAAGTGACGTGAGACAGCGAAGTGAATCAACACTGGCAGAAACAACGACAGTCATGCAGTTAGAGACAGATGTAGCAGTTGTACACCATGCAATGAAGTCTGTGTGTTTTCTACAAACATTCCAAGTTGTGTAACTTTCTCTGGTTGTGTAAATTAAAACAATAGAAAACGTGCATGTCGTATTCGGTGGCGGGAAAACCTCATTTCAACTGAGTTTGGTGATCGAAACCAACAGAAATGTTTGTTTGTGTGAACAATGCTTATAAAAGTTATCATACATACCAAAATTCTGATAAAAATTTCAATTAAAATAACATCCTGCAACATAGTTGAAAATTGTATAATTATCTTCAAGATGATATACAAATGCTGTTGATGGAACTCAACTAATTTGAAATATTGAGTCCCCAATTTCTCCAAACGAATTTTTAAAAAGTAAACATCTCTGAACCATCCCAAGGGGGCCGCTAGGTCACGTGCAAAATGTCAGCTCAATACATGCAAAACTATGATATGGGTGCACATACAGAGAAAGAACGAACTGTTATATATATATATATATATTATGTATATATATATATATATATTATGTATATATATATATACTTCACAATACAATGATGTACATTGCATGCATCAATCAGGTGCAGATATAAACAAAACATAAGACAACATTCACAAAATATAACCTACCTTGATATTTGGTTTCCAGCTAAATTTATACTTTGTAAGTTGTCAAGTGTTTGCAAACCATCTAGAAGAGAACAATCTTACTGAGATCACATGTAGAAACATTATTTCACATTGTATGATTGTATAATTATATATATATTATATATATGTATATAATAAAAAAAAATGCTTGAGACTTATTCAAAAGAACAAGTTGGTTAAATCCTGGTACTTTATATCCGTTTCACTGTGGAAAGGATCAGGAATTAAAAGATGTAGAAAAAAACTACACTGCAATGAATGCTGAACTAGAGACTGCTGCACTAACTTAGCCCCAGCAGCAGGAAGACCCCAAAATATAGGGGATGGTGAGATCTTGGGCATGGCTTGAGTGGAAACACAGAACATAATGAAACATAACGCTACCGTGGTTGACAGACTGATGTATTAACTTTTGCCTAGAACTAAATAGTGTGGTAATTTGTAACAGAGTCTGCTGTGTTGATTGTAGTAAAATTGGACATTAATGGCACTGCCAACAACTCGGCCCACTTAAGTACAATACTGCCAACAAAACATATATATTAAAGTCATGGGTGTGCTGTCTACTATTTGAGCACACTCTTCTTTACAAATTGCAATGTTTTATGAATGTATTAAGATAGCTCATCACAATTTGTCCGAGATCACATCTTCAACATGTTTATTATAATCTGAAGTATATGATATTATTGAGAAAGGGATAAACAGAAATGACTCACTCGTGAAAGAAACCATTCTCTCAGGCAAGATCAAGTTATTGAGGAAGCCACTATAAATGAGACTCCAATCTGTGGAGTAATCAAGTCAAGTTAAATCATGTTATGTTATATAACAAATAAAACCCTGGGAATAGGTAGTGGCCATTTAAATATACCCTGTAACAAGATGGTATGTTATATTCTCACCAAGTGATGATATGTTGTTACCAGCCAGGTTGAGATGCACAAGGTTGGTGAGACTGGCGACAGCATACAGCCGGGTGAGTGCGTTGTCGCTGAAGTCCAGTCTCTCAAGGCCTGTACACTCTCCAATACACCCCAAGTCCTCAATTCCTAAAAACATCATAGATAACGCACTCTGTAATGCTGTCAAATAAAAATGTATGCAGATAATATGCGTTACTGTGTATGTGTGTAGCTGTGTGTTTATGTGGCTGCATGTATAACTGTGTGTATGTATGTATGTATGTATGTATGTATGTATGTATGTATGTATGTATGTATGTATGTATGTATGTATGTATGTATGTATGTATATACATATATATATCACACATGGACACTGTGTTTTGGCCAAACATTCTACAAAAGAATTACATTGATGTAGTGTTTTTATTCAAATACAGACAACTCTAGTACACATTTACTACTTTTTCAGATATCATAAATAATAATTTGTACAGTATGGTTATGGAACAATTAATTATTTTTGATTACCAATAGTCTTTACACGCAAAAAAATGTTGTTGTAAAATCACTACAACCAGGTACTGTATATATTCATTTGTACAGCTGATCGAGTGAACGAAAACAGCCATTAGAATGCACAAAGTTTCCCAATTACTTGACATTATAATACTAGTATATTGTAATCTTTATTTCCGTTACATTGCATATATCCATAGTGTTCATAAACCTACTATATAGAAAGTTTTTTTTATAATTTAAATAACAATAATAAACATAAAAAAACATGAGCGCTGCCTAAATATCAGTGAATTAAAAATAAATGTAGTCCTATAGTATAAATGTAGTCCTATAGTATAAATGCTCTCACTGTCTGTATGTTTATTTCAATGCCTGAAAATGTTGATGTATGAATGCTCTCAATGTTCATACCTGTGCATGGAAGTACTTTTTGTTGTATAATTATATAATACTCTTAATGCTGGTGTACAAAACTGTATGTGCCCATGCCAGGAAGTGCCAGTGTGTGAATGTTCTAAATGTTGACCCACTTACCCATGCCAGGAAGTGCGAGTGTGTGAATGTTCTAAATGTTGACCCACTTACCCATGCCAGGAAGTGCCAGTGTGTGAATGTTCTAAATGTTGACCCACTTACCCATGCCAGGAAGTGCCAGTGTGTGAATGTTCTAAATGTTGATCCACTTGCCCATGCCAGGAAGTGCCAGTGTGTAAATGTTCTAAATGTTGATCCACTTACCCATGCCAGGAAGTGCCAGTGTGTAAATGTTCTAAATGTTGATCCACTTACCCATGCCAGGAAGTGCCAGTGTGTAAATGTTCTAAATGTTGATCCACTTACCCATGCCAGGAAGTGCCAGTGTGTGAATGTTCTAAATGTTGATCCACTTACCCATACCAGGAAGTGCGAGTGTGTAAATGTTCTAAATGTTGATCCACTTACCCATGCCAGGAAGTGCGAGTGTGTAAATGTTCTAAATGTTGATCCACTTACCCATGCCAGGAAGTGCCAGTGTGTAAATGTTCTAAATGTTGATCCACTTACCCATGCCAGGAAGTGCCAGCGTGTAAATGTTCTAACTGTTGATCCACTTACCCATGCCAGGAAGTGCCAGCATGTAAATGTTCTAAATGTTGATCCACTTACCCATGCCAGGAAGTGCCAGTGCGTGAATGTTCTAAATGTTGATCCACTTACCCATGCCAGGAAGTGCCAGTGTGTGAATGTTCTAAATGTTGACCCACTTACCCACGCCAGGAAGTGCCAGTGTGTAAATGTTCTAAATGTTGATCCACTTACCCATGCCAGGAAGTGCCAGTGTGTGAATGTTCTAAATGTTGACCCACTTACCCATGCCAGGAAGTGCCAGTGTGTAAATGTTCTAAATGTTGATCCACTTACCCATGCCAGGAAGTGCGAGTGTGTAAATGTTCTAAATGTTGATCCACTTACCCATGCCAGGAAGTGCGAATGTGTGAATGTTCTAAATGTTGATCCACTTACCCATGCCAGGAAGTGCGAGTGTGTAAATGTTCTAAATGTTGATCCACTTACCCATGCCAGGAAGTGCGAGTGTGTAAATGTTCTAAATGTTGATCCACTTACCCATGCCAGGAAGTGCGAGTGTGTAAATATTCTAAATGTTGATCCACTTACCCATGCCAGGAAGTGCCAGTGTGTAAATGTTCTAAATGTTGATCCACTTACCCATGCCAGGAAGTGCGAGTGTGTAAATGTTCTAAATGTTGATCCACTTACCCATGGCAGGAAGTGCCAGTGTGTAAATGTTCTAAATGTTGATCCACTTACCCATGCCAGGAAGTGCCAGAGTGTAAATGTTCTAAATGTTGATCCACTTACCCATGCCAGGAAGTGCCAGTGTGTAAATGTTCTAAATGTTGATCCACTTACCCATGCCAGGAAGTGCCAGCGTGTAAATGTTCTAACTGTTGATCCACTTACCCATGCCAGGAAGTGCGAGTGTGTAAATGTTCTAAATGTTGATCCACTTACCCATGCCAGGAAGTGCGAGCGTGTAAATGTTCTAAATGTTGATCCACTTACCCATGCCAGGAAGTGCGAATGTGTGAATGTTCTAAATGTTGATCCACTTACCCATGCCAGGAAGTGCGAGTGTGTAAATGTTCTAAATGTTGATCCACTTACCCATGCCAGGAAGTGCGAGTGTGTAAATGTTCTAAATGTTGATCCACTTACCCATGCCAGGAAGTGCGAGTGTGTAAATATTCTAAATGTTGATCCACTTACCCATGCCAGGAAGTGCCAGTGTGTAAATGTTCTAAATGTTGATCCACTTACCCATGCCAGGAAGTGCGAGTGTGTAAATGTTCTAAATGTTGATCCACTTACCCATGCCAGGAAGTGCCAGAGTGTAAATGTTCTAAATGTTGATCCACTTACCCATGCCAGGAAGTGCCAGTGTGTAAATGTTCTAAATGTTGATCCACTTACCCATGCCAGGAAGTGCCAGCGTGTAAATGTTCTAACTGTTAATCCACTTACCCATGCCAGGAAGTGCCAGCATGTAAATGTTCTAAATGTTGATCCACTTACCCATGCCGCCCAGGAAGTGCCAGCGTGTAAATGGTCTAAATGTTGATCCACTTACCCATGCCAGGAAGTGCGAGTGTGTAAATGTTCTAAATGTTGATCCACTTACCCATGCCAGAAAGTGCCAGTGTGTGAATGCTCTCAACGTCAAACTCACCACTGTGTGATTTCAACATTTGCTGAGTTATCTTACGACCTACATCCATAAACAGATCTATATTAATATACATTGTATATATATATATATATATATATATATATATATATGACAGTTACACAGACATAATTGTCTGTATGAGTAAGAGGTTGATCTGATTCACTAGATGCTTCAAATGCGTGATATTTAGACTTATTTCATTTGACTTATTTATGTCTTTTCTGTGATGTTTAATATGCAGGATACTGGAGAATAAACTATAACAAAACATTTTAATTAGAAATATTACGATTCAAAAATTAACTGCTTACATGCACACATATATGAGGGATTTATTTCTTGTGAGTTATCGTGACTAGCAAAAAGTAACAATATAGCGTAAACTTACCTTGTTTTTCAGTGGTTTCCATGGTTAAACCTAAACAGAGAGTCTTAAGACTTAAATGTCTTAATGACTTAATAATTAAGCTACTGGCTACTATATACTTGGATTTCGCAAGTAGAGCCTAGGGAACTTGTCAGTATTGCAGCTAGCAGCGAAGTTCACCTAATTGAAAAGTTCATATATTATTAAACTGTCTGTCTTACTGAAAATTGATGCATTTTATGGCATGGTTGAATGCATGATATTGGGAACTCTGTAACTGACGTTTCGAGTGTCGGAACGGGCAGCTTGTGCAAATGAGACTCAGACCAATCATTCAATGAAGTCAGTGAAAACTGAAGGTTCGGCCTCGGACCATATCGTCAAACAAAAATAATGTTCCATTCCATAGCCATTTTACAGATGATATTTAGCCAATGCCATCAACGAAAAAGAGTGTAAATAACTGTCTCTCGCTGATTACTGGGACTCAACACCGCTGGTTTCCAAGTGCAACTTGTAGTAGAGAACACTGGATACTACAAACTTTGTATCGTAGACGTAGGCTTGTAAACAAATGCCATAAACGGTAATTTTCGCGACATTAAAATTTACTTTTAATAAACGTAATGCAATAACAGTTTACCAATTTACATGAAACCATGTCGTGATTTAAAATGTCTTATATGTTGGAAGTCATATATTCTAGCATTTACATCGTATCTATCGCTAGTGGCGTGAGATGAATCACGACATGTCAAAAACGCGTCGCAGACGTAAACAGACTCCCTGGCTTGAATTGACAGATCGCCTTGATTGTATTCATGTATTTGTAAGAGATACACGTCAAGCGCGCAATGGGAAATAAGCAGACCATATTTACGGACGAACAACTTGAAGCTTACCAGGTAGGCGAGTTTAAAGCGTTGAAATTGGCTAGATGGTCACTGGACAACAGTGAACAAACATACTGAAACAGTAGTATTATAATGTGTCAGTGTCAGTGTCAGTGACACTGTCACACTGACAGTGATTTTATAATTATATTTAATAAATGAATCCGTTATAATAATAATAGCCTTTTTAATAAGGTTTAATAAATGCCATTTTGATAATTAATGAAGCAGTTTTTTAATTGTAATCTTACATTATATTTATAAGGATATACAGTTACTGTTAGCATTTCTTATGATTCCGTGCATGCATAATATTATTTATATCAATATATGTACCTATATTATTAATATGGACGAGATTATTCCCAGAGCAGCTCTGCGAATAAGGTTACATTCGCCACTAGTCGCAGAGCAGTGACGTCACTGCTCTGCATATTAGGGAACCAGTGCCAGTATTCGCAGAGCAGTATAGCATCTATGCGAATTTGCGAAAGACTTCGCTATTCTGAGAGCAGCTAAGAAAGAGTTGCAATGCGTGCATGTTGTTATAATAATAATAATAATAATAATAATAATAAATCTTTTTGACATTAAAATCTAAAGTAAACTCTGTTCAGTAGTGTTGATAGTAGCAAGCTAACAATAATAAGAAATAAATATAATAAAATTATAATTAAAACGTATAGCTAAATCATTGTTGTATGGAACTGAACTAGAAAAAATGAAATTAAATCAGGGGTGGCATTGTTGTAATTTATATTATGCATTAATGTAGGGAAAAAATATAAATATGTATTTGTATATGTATGTAAAATATACATTTATTAGCAATTGCAATATATATAATTTATATATATATATATATATATATATATATATATATATATATATATATATATAATATCATCAGCCATATTATTATTATTGTAAATATATATCATCAGCCATATTACACACACACACATATATATATATATATATATATATATATATATATATATATATATATATATATATATATATTAGTTAATTAATAATAAATGACTACAACAGTACAGTATTAGTGTCAATTGTAATACATTATAAATTAATACATGTAACACAGAGTGAAAGGTCATAGTTACATAAATGCATACTATGAATCGATATATCTATTGACATGTGAGTTATTTGTTATAACTACTATATATATATATATATATATATATATATATATATATATGTTACTATGAACGTTGAAATAACTTGGTAACTTTAAGCATGTTATGTTATTGATATCATACATGTAATGTTATTACAGTAATAAGTATTACAGTATTAGTGTCAATTGTAATACATTATAAATTAATACATGTAACACAGAGTGAAAGGTCATAGTTACATAAATGCATACTATGAATCGATATATCTATTGACATGTGAGTTATTTGTTATAACTACTATATATATATATATATATATATATATATATATATATATATATATATATATATATATATGTTACTATGAACGTTGAAATAACTTGGTAACTTTAAGTATGTTATGTTATTGATATCAGACATGTAATGTTATTACAGTACTAATTAGTTTTAATTAGTTTCTGGACAGTCTTAGCACAATAGAAAATCAGTGGATATTTCTGTCCATTGATGTATTTCATCAAGACTCTGGCACTCTAGTGGACAACATGTGTACTACGCACCCCAGCAGCAAAGTTATGAAACCACTGTTCTCTGCCACATGCTTGCAGTCAAGCAGGATAAGGCTGTGCATCTTTCAGGCATATGTTGCAGGAAAGAGTGTGTTATTTCAGCATATGATGTGCCATTTGTGCAGTGCACGCATTAATGTAATCCTGGGCCTGTATGTTTCTTTTATTGGGAAGTATGTCCATGTGTACAATATGTGTACAATATGTGACCCGCCACGCCAATATGAGACACTTCTCGCTGGAGCTTTTAACGATATACGAGCCAAAACATTATGACACTCATTCATTTTCAAAAATGACTTTCCAGCAGCAATCGTTCCCAAATAGTATGATCTAACATATGTAAGTTGTTTAAAATGTCATGACTAATGTTTAAATGTGTTTATCTGGGTGTGTTTTGACACCTATCAAACGTCGTTTAATGAGTGTGATTGTTTTAGACACGAAACATTACCCACTTTCTCTTCAAGAATAATTGAAGTAAATTATCTCCGATGGCGCTATGTTTGGTACCCCCGGAAAGCTGGATTTCTTTTCTAAACACTGACAGCATTTTCATTAAAGACTTTCCATAAATTTGCATGTTAATATAGCTTTTGTAAAGGCTAAGCGTCACCTCTTGACCAAAAATCAGCTCTCTGATTGGCCAGCTGTCATTTACAGCTCGTCAGATCAACTTCCAGTCATTTTCCCTTGACAATTCACTGTTAAAATGAACGATTTCAGTATTATTATTGTCTTTTATCTTCTAAATGAAACTGCTCGCTGTGGCCTCAGGGATACGAGTCTTAGAGATGTGACAATCGATTATTTCAGGCATGACTGTGACAGGGTATTTTTGGCAGTTTAGTTTTACCGACTAGCACTACGCTAAAATCCGGCATTGGTATCTAATTTCTCTCACCACTAAAGATACAGTACGTAAAGCAATCTAACATAAAGATTATTTTAATAATAATGTAATGAGTGTGTAATGTATTGACTGGTTTGTCTGCCTTATGAAAACGCACTGCATAAAACCTTCGAATACGCCGATTGCTATTACGTCCTATGTTTGCATCTGACCTGTCACTCTCGTCTCAGACTCGATGTGATGATCATGGCTGCTTATAAAGTGTTGTATTGGTGCTGATCATACTAAATAAAAAAATGGGTTTTAAGCTTCAAGCATAGATATACACTATCATAATTATTGTGTATTTAAACTGGTCCATCTGGAGCAAAACATGTCTGCAAGAAGTGAAATCTTCACAAATAAATGAGTGAAAACTTTAAAGCCGTTTTTCTCAGATAAGTACATTTTGCATTTTCGACATTCAAATAGGTGTATCTCTGGAAATAATGTGACTATAAATAAAATTGAGGTATCATTATTTCCGTATGAATCGGCTCTATCCAAATATCCAATAAAACGCCCTACCATTATTTTCGAGAAGCATCTCATTTTGGCGTGGCGAGTCACATATGTCCATGTGTACAAGGTTGGTTGGAAAACATCAATTGGTGGTATTCATTGGCTAGAGTGTTTTTGTTTCAGGACTGTACATTTTTTACAAGAAAGGAAATTCTAAGGTAATGTACAAATTTATAGAAT